>QRFJ01001369.1:27889-64493 GCA_006176705.1 Cocos nucifera
GATTCAATATACACCAAAATTATCTATTTATAAAAATAATTAAAAAATAAATATAAATATTAAAAAAAAAGCCTGTGATTACCAGAAGTTATGTGTTCCTAAGCATCTAAATGTGGTGTAAATAGTGAGAATTTTAATTGTTAATTGTATATTGTCTTGCCCTAAATCTAATTATCAAAAACCTGTTGGCGCTTTTAAATATATTCTATGTTTCGATATTTTTAGATCATGCATCATAGTGTAAGCAAAGTGTGATTTTTCAATTTTATATGTCCTATCATGTATTTTTAGCACACTCAGCATAGTTGATCTTTCACTTTTGTACTACTCAATTCATCACGTTAGGTTAGCGATCTCCAACTATTGATTATGATGACCTTTTCTGGTTTCTATGGAAATTTTCTAGCAGTGCGAGGATTTAAAATAAATCATGTGGATCTGTCCAAACGGACAGACCATCATTTGGAATCATTATATCTTTTACCAGTATGTAAGATAGGAAAAGATGGTTTTCTTTATAATTTAATAGAACTTGAATAAAGCCATTAGTAGTTATATCTCATTGCATAACAATTTACTTCTTCTTGCCCTAGTGCTTTTTTTGCTGATGTTCTTTGGGATACCATCCATCAAACTAATCATTTTGGGGATCAACTAATAGCCTATCAATCAATCAAAATGAATATGCAAGGAAACCACCTCACTATCATGCTCAGGTCCGTTTCCCCTTAAATTTGGTGATAGCATGCTTCCATGTGCGCCCAAATTTAAGCGTTTCAACAAATTAGGCCTATTCGGAAGCCTCAAAAATCTAACTGAAGTTCAAGCCTGTCTAGAAACTTGGGCCATTGTTGTCTTTAGGTTAAAACATAGCATTTTCAGAAACATTACTATCACAAATTTGTATTTTCCTAAAAGAATATAACTTATATAACGTCATGGGTAATTTATTAACATGTGCCAAGCCACCAAATTCGCCAGTATTTACATCGAACATCATCTTTAAAATTTTTAAGTTAACGAAAGCAAAAATAGTGATGGCAAAATAATCCAAAACCAAGTTTTGAAACCTGCATCCTTTCCATGACAAAGTCCAGGGCCGGCCAGTATCAATTCAGGGTAGCTCACATAAGACCACTGACAAGTCTAACCGTATCCCCCGCTTCTTCCAAAAGAATCTAGATAGATATGGAGGACACATAACCCAATATTTACCAAGAGTGAAGTAGCCATGGTGTAGACAAAATATTTCTGTCAATTAAAACCAAACATAGGCAAAACAACATTTACAAAAGCCATATTTGGAACATAAGACACATCTAAAAAAAATTAAAAAGCTGAGTAAATATTGCAAACCATTTGCAAACCAAAACCAACTGGTGTTGGAATTTGATTAGAGTTTAAGCGGCGCCAGGGAAAAACCCAAACACTTGTTAAAAAATAAAAAAAAAAAAATCCCAGAATTTTAAAAAAAAAAAAATTTTAAATTTGGAAAATTCCTTTCTTGTGAGCAAGATCCCTTATGCTTCAGCAATAGGGAGCCTTATGTATGCCATGTTATGTACACGATCTGATATAGCCCATGCTATGAGTGTCACGAGCAAATATCAGTCGAATCCAAATGAAGAATACTGGACTTCTATGAAATGTATCCTTAAGAACTTGAGAATAACTAAGGATATGTTGTTGGTTTTTGGTAATGGAGAACTCCAAGTCCAGGGATATACCGACTCAGATTTTATGTCCAATGTAGATGATCGAAAGTCGACATCTAGGAGTCTGTTTGTGTGTAATGATGGTACTATCAATTGGAAGAGTTCCAAGCAGACTATGATAGCAGATTCCACCATGAAAGAAGAATATATCGTTGTGTCAGAAGCTACGAAGGAGGCATTCTGGTATAAGAAGTTTGCCGCAGAAATTAGAGTGATGCCATCATATGCTATTCCTCTATATTGCGATAATAATGGTGCCATAGCCCTAGCTAAGGAGCTAAGATCTCATCAAAAATCTAAGAACATCGAGCGGTGATACCACCTCATCCATGATTACCTCGGAAAGATTTACGTCGAGGTCAAGAGAGTTGACTCCGCAGACAATGCAGCGGACCCACTTACAAAGCTGTTGGATCAACAGAAGATCAAAGCCCACCTTGAGAAGATGGGACTTAGATTTGTAGCTGATTGGCTTTAGGTCAAGTGAGAGTTTGTTAGATATGTATGCCCTAGAAGCCAGAATTGGCTGACACTTATAATACACTTCTAGGGGTAAAATTATAATTTTGACTATAAATAATAAAATAAATTATTTTCTATCATAAATATGTATTTAGTGTCTGTGATACATCCTTTGAGTTAATGATAATGACAATTCTTATTTTTAAGAATTGAAAATTTAAGACAAGAATTTTTATTATTAACTCATAAAATGCTCCTAACCGTAGGATCATCATGAGGATGGTGATTGATCCGAAAGGTTGGTGTACAATCATTTTTTTATAGTAGATAAGTCTTGAGTCTATGGTGTAAAGACATTGGAGCGAGAGTACAGATACTCGTTAGAGAATGAGGGCACTGAGTGTAACCACCTCGAGCAGTCATAAAGAAGTCTACCTTCTCATCGATGACTGACTCAAAGCTGCAGTGGTGTGTCTGATTCTTTGACCTAAGGTGCATCGATAGTTCACCTTGAGGATGTTATAGTTTGACCATACCATAACTCGATCTCTTAGTCATTTGGAACCCTGACGTGTATGTTGGGTATAGCATGTTCATTGTAGGAATTGGATTATATCAAGAGAAAATCTATCTACCTCAGTAGATGAAGAGCAGCCCTATGATGATCATGAGAATCAAGTTCATAAGCCTATGGCCATGGCAGAGTGAAATAATAGAAAGAGTTTCTATTAAGATTTTCACATCGGACTTAAATCAAATGATTAAATCATACGACAGAAATTAGGGTTTGTCGAGTTCACCTTAACCTTAATCTAATCGGGGCTCAAGATAGAAGAACTTAATCACATAGGTAGCTGCTCTGAGAGGTTCATTTTTAGTTTTGATGGATTGCCACCATATACTGCTAGGTGTCATTGGTGGATTTTGGGAGCAATTAGAATGATTTAGATGATCGATCATTCTAGTTGTTTGAATCAGAAGAGTTTTGATCTCTCGAAAGGTGTTTCGATGATATCGATGATTGAGATCATGACATATCCCATTACCATATAGAACTAAACCTAACTGGATCATACAAACAAGGATTTGGATTTGGATATCATCAATTGGACTAACCCAATTCAATTGATTTGAATTAGATTCAATTAGGTTCAAGGAAATCGTGCTAGCACATGATTGAGCCTAATGTTCTCCTTCTACCATCATTAAAAATTATCTCGACTAAGCCAAATGTGTTTGTGCTCACTCAGATACCTTTACTTGATCTGACTGGAGCTTATCCAGGTCAGAAAAGGGTTGTCTTAATTTATGAGTTAAATTTGAGACAACACCTACCATTTTCCATTACCTGCTAATTCTTGTCTTTTGATTTTGGTCAAACATTGACCTTTGACACTTGGACGTTTGCCCATGTGTCATGCACCCATAGAAAAGTAGAAAGGGGCTTGTCCCCTTGCTAGAAATTGGAAAGGAGGGGGTGCATGCCTAGGTAGGCATGTCCCCATGGATAGGGATGCCTGGACTTCCATATAGATGGGACTCCAGGTTGCTTCTTGGAATCAACTTAGGTAGGCGCCTAAGACTCAGCTTTGACCAGTCTTGGTGCCACCTAAGGATGATTTGAAGGGGCTCTCATCTATTTGGATTAGATGATATCATCCCATCAATCAGATTTAGATTTGATTGTATGAAGCGACATGATTGGTTGGGATGATGTGGCACTATGTGGCGCAGTAGGGTCTATAAAAATCATGTCTGCGCCAAGCCTTGAAGAGAATAACCCATAGCACATGCCACAAGACTGCCCCTCTCCCTCCTCCATGCCATCTTCTAGTCCTCTCTCTCCTCTCCACGCCCAAGGAGATTTGGGCTGCAGTTTGGTGCGATCCAGGCAAGAGAAAGATGATGAGAAAGGAAGAAGGCAGCATTACTGCAAGAGACGATTCCAGATCTTCAGAAGAAGTTTTGAAGATCCTCCAAATTAGATCTAGATCTGATATTTGGAGAGATGATAGAGAAAGAAAAGATCTTCAGATCTAGCTTGAGTGGATACTAGTAGAGGTCAGGCACTTGCGTGGCTAGATCCAGAACTTCAAGCAATCAGTAGGATCATCATAGGATAATCTGATTACCCAATAAAAGATATAAATTAAATTAGATTTAATTTACTTTTATTTTATTTTATTAGATCTATAAAATTAGATCTAAAATATGTTAGATCTGATATGGATTCAAAATAAAAAAATTTAAAATATCTCTCTTGATCCAATTAGATCTGAACGAACCTGACCTGGGAAACTGAAATTTTTCCTTCACTTCTACCTTGAGCCCCAACTGGATTGGGGTTAAGATAATCTCATCAAACCCTAATATCCATCATATGATTAATCATTTGATTCAAGTCCAATATAAAAACCTTAATAGAAACTCTTTCTATTATTTCACTCTGCCATGGCCATGGGGTTATGGACTTGATTCTCATGATCATCATAGGGCTAATCCTCATCTACCGAATTAGATAGATTCCCTATTAGTGCAAACCAATTCCTACAATGAACATGCTATAGCCAACATACACCTCAGAGTTTCGAATGGCTAGGAGATCGAGTCATGGTGTAGTCAAACTATAACATCCTCAAGGTGAACTGCCGATGCACCTCAGGTTAAAAAATTAGACACACAACTATAGCTTCGAACTAGTCATCGACGAGAAGATAGACTTCTTAATGACTGCTCGAGGTGGTCACACTTAGTGCCCTCATTCTCTAACGAGTATCTATACTCTCGCTCTGGTGTCTTTACACTGTAGACTCAAGACTCGTCCACTATAAAGAAAGTGATTGTACACCAACATTTTGGATGAATCACCATCCTCATGATGATTATACAGTCAGGAGCATTTTATAAGTTAATAATGAAAATTCATGTCTTAAATTTTCAACTCTTGAAATTTTACTCAAGGGATGTATCACAGACACTAAATACATATTTATGATAGAAAATAATCCATTTTACTATTTATAGTTAAAATTATAATTTTATCCTTAGAAGTGTATAACAAATATCAGATAATTCTGGCTTCTAGGGCACACATATCTAACAATCACAAACACTAAAAAATTTATAGCGGTTTAGTGCTCCTTACACCTACGTCCACTTCTTAAGGCCCACTTGAAAATTTTACTATAATCTCTTCAGGATTACAGCCAGATAGTTTATCAAGGCTCACTATCCAAAATCTAGTTGATTTTTACATCGGCTCACCAACCACAACCAACCTCTAAGCCAACCCTTGGCTTACAATCCAACTTTTAGGCTTGGATAAGCCTTCTCCTCAGCTTCAAAATTCTATTAAAGCTAAGTTACAAGAAAGAGAAAAGTTGAATAATAAAAATAAACAAAAAGCTCCTTTGATGAGCAAATAAGTCGATGAAGCTTTCTAGAGTCTTCTTGGAGGAAGGATTTTGAACTGTTTGAGTTTGTCTTCTTGTAGAATGAAATCACTTGATTTTATGTTTCTTGGAGTTGGGAGTGGAATGCTCTCTTTTTAGGATTTTTTTTGACTCTTTCTCTTCACTTTTTGATTCCTTTCAATAATTTTTTTAGTCATGTCACTTCCTCCAAGTGTTTTGTAGGTGATTTTCTATGTTTGAAGGACTAGAGAACCCTATTTGATCATTGGAGAAGCGAAAATGACCGTTTGAAAAAACTATAGAAAACTAGCCATTATGATCACTGGGTCAACTCAGTTTTTGACTGGATTGGCTTAGTTTATAGCTGGATCGGCTCAGTCTCCTGGATATTGAAAAATTGGCTTACTGTACTTTCTATCTTTTACTTCCACTAAGACTAGGTCAGCTCAGTCTCAGACTGAGTCAGCCTAGTTTGTGTGCCATGCGTGCCAAAGACCATTTGTGACATAATCTGTACAATTCTGGATAGTCTGTAGAAACTAGCCATTGGAGCTCGAGTCAAACCTCGAGTCCACTTGAGCATCAACTCAAGAGTTTCTCTATGAAGATTAGTCTTTCTGTATTTTACTAAGACTTCAGCTCGTAGACCTCGAGTCGACTTGAGCCTCTGCTCGAGACTATGTCGAACTTTGTTTCAAAATTATCATCTTCTATATTTCTCATGAGACTTCGACTCAAAAACCTCGAGTTGACTCGAGACCTTACCCCAAAATCACCATTCTCTGGATTTTTACTAAGACTTTGACTTGAGAACCTTGAGTCGACTCGAGCCTCCACTCGAGACTGTTCCTTCTGAAACTTTTGCATGCCAGTCTGCATATCAGCTCGAGCTGAACAACAAGTCGAACCATGAGTCAACTCATGGGCTTCTTAAGCTAAAAAATTTTTGTTTCTCCAAACATTTTTAAGCTAAAAAATTTCAGTTTCCCCAAAGGTTTTCCTCTTCAATTTTGATTTGGGGATATCCTTTACAAACCTTATTTCATGTATGATTTATGCTTCAAAAGCCTCCAAATCTTCTCTAGCAATTTTTAATTGCATTTATATGAAAGTTTTATTTGATACTTTAAAATGCATCCTGAAACATGATCTCAATAACTTTATTAGTTTAAATATATACTCAAATATTTTGTTACTCATCAAAATCAATCCTTCAGGTAAACAATCTTTCTCTTTTTGATAATGACAAAACTTTGAGTATATGAGTGAGAAATATGCAATAACAATGCATTAAGGATATTTTCAATAGATTAATAATTTAATCCCTTTTATATTTTCATATTTGTCTCCCCTTCAATTTATGCTTGCATTTTTAATATGCCTTTTCAATTCTAGGTTAAGTTTTCTATTCGTACTTATTAGAATGATAAATTACCAGTATATATCCATATGTGTGTGCCAAACAATAGTATCAAACAATTATACATTGAGTATGTATCATGGCACAAACTCCAAACTTATAATGCACATCATATATGTTGAAAATTTCAATCCTTAATATATTTATGCTGAAAATTTTAAATTTAACATATTCAAAGTGAATGAATAGTGGGTGAATTTTAATATATTCAAAGTGAATGAATTCATGCTCATATACATATTACTCCTCCTTTTTGTCATCAATCAAAAATATAAAGTTAAGGCAAATGTTTAGTACGAGTATAAGAGTAAGTGATCATGAGTTTCATTGCATTAACAAAATGTACTATGATATAATGATACATCAAGTTCAAAGCAAGACCAGGTTAAGCAAGTTTACATCTATAAGTGCCAAGTACGTAGAGTCAAATACAAGCATAGAGTCAAATACAACCATATACTCCTAATACATAGATCTAAGTACAAGAAGTGGATAGAAACTAGAGCCTACGAGGCCACTCATCATCAGATGGAATCTCTAATGTCTGGGATGAGGCTCATGAGGTAGAAGATCTAGCTCTCCTACTCCTAGTCCTAGCAGAAGGTCCGACCACATACGAGGGAGGAGGCCCTCCATGAGTGTAGACTCTGAGTGGTGGTCTACTCTCACTTGTGGATATTTGGGTGGACTAACTAGATGACAAGGTGGAGGAGGTGGAGGTCGAGGCATGGCTGCCTTAGCTGCGGCATCTTCTACTACTATTGGTGGTGTCGCACTTGGAGCGAGTCTCTCTATTTTTTCAATCAAATTGCTTGTGGCTCCAAGTACTAAAATGATGCCTTGCTGTTGTGTCTGACCTAGGCTATTGATCACTGCCATCATCTCAGTGCCTCCAGACTCAACTCTCCCCCTGAGCCGAGCAAGCTCCTTAACGATGCTAGAGTGATCAGTGGATGTGTCATGTGTGTGCTCCCTCTGCTCTAGAATAGAAAGCCTTTGAGAGATAGACCTCACCTCTATCTGTACAGTCTCTACTCTCTCAGATAATCCCTAAATCTCCCTACTGACTCTAGTAGATATCATATATGCCAGTCCCTCTATAGATATAGAGTTAGTAGGTGGTGTCTGTGGGAACCTCCCCATGGGTGGAGCTCAAGGTGTCATAGGTGTACCAGGGTCAGTGTCAAGTGCATCTCAGACTACAACTGGAGTAGAGGGCTCTCCTGCCTCTACAACCCTAGGCGTTCTCCTCTCTTGACCAAAAATATGTTTGACCCATCTTCCATCCTCTACATGATATTGCATTCTAGTCAAGGCTCTCATGTCATAAATATCATAGTGAGACTGCTTCTTGCTTGCTTTATTCTCTTGTGATACTCCTGTAGTCTCAAAAATCCTAGTCAGGGTCATTCCATAGGACAAGCAAATCTTGTTTCTAAATGCTGCCTCTCTCATTTGATGCATCATAATGACAAGCAGATTTATCTGAGTTTCTTGAGTCATCAAATATATCATGCACAGCTCTCTTTCAGACACAAAATCATGTCTACCTAATTTTGAAATAAAAATTCCACTGATGATATGATGAAAAACTCTCATTTCTACTGATAGTGTGGATGCCAGTACATCTCCTATAATATCATACCTACCCATAATTAATCTAAAACCCCTCTTTTTGTTAGATAATTTATCGGGCACAAAACCTTCTTTTGTGATACCAAAAATTTAAGCCAAACTCTCCTCAATCACCTCAATTTGTATACCTTTGACTATACTTATAATTTCAGGAAATTCCCTTTTAAGATTTTTATAGAACTCTCTAACCAACTTAGGGTACATGGGGATGTCCATTATACAGAAATTTCTCCACCCCATCCTACCAATCTAAATCCCAATGAAGAAATTATAAATTTCAAAGAAATCAAAATCGATTCTTCTCTCCATTGCTATGGCTCTAGTGGCCATTCTACTAATAGGTGAAGATGGTGGAGGAGGAGAGTTCGGTATACCTTGATCCAGTTGAGTTTCTTCCTGAATGGGTTCTTCCTAAATGGATTCCTCTTGAATGGATTCTTTGGAGGATTGAAAAGTCCCAAATGGTTGGAATGTCGCCCATTCCATTCGGGCTTTTCTTCTCCTCTCCCATTCTTCGGCTATATGGGTATTGAAAACCTTCTGCACTCCTTGCCGTTCCCTAACCATTCTATCCAAAGTCGGCCTTTGATTCCATGAATCAAAGGGAAAGGTTGGTAAGGAGGCAAGTGAAACTGTTGGATTGGGTTCTCAGGGGGACTAGAGGCCCTCTACTCGCAGAAACAAAGACTTTCTAAGGCATCGCAAACAATCACGGTTCATTTTAACCCCTATGGCCCCCGACCCTCGAGTTGACTCATGGTTTTGAACTAGTTTGCTCGAGTCGACTCGAGCAATAGTTTTGAAACTTTTAGGATTTCAGAGGAAATTTGATATTCAGATAATGTTTAGTTATTTTCTAAATATTGATCATTAATTTTGTATATAAAATTTAATTCTTTTGGATTTAATTTGATTTACTTAAAAATTTGGAGAATGAAATTTAATCAGGTTGGTAGCATAGTCCCAAGTCTCTTCTAATAATGCTAAATTTTTCTTCATTAAGGGGTTTTGTGAATATGTCAGCTAATTGTTTATTCGTACCAACAAATTAAGCACCACATCATTATTTTGTATATGATCTCTTATGAAGTGATGTCTTATCTCAATGTATTTGGATCTCGAGTGTTAAATTGTGTTCATGGTTAAATTGATTGCACTTGTGTTATCACATCTTATGCGTATCTTATTAAATTTGAATCCAAAATCTTTTAATTATTGTTTAATCTAAAGAATTTATGTACAACAACTTTCAGTAGCTATATATTTAGCCTCAGTCATTGAGAGTGCTACTGAGTTTTATTTCTTACTAAACCAAGAAATTAAATTTACTCCTATAAATTGACATATGCTACTAGTACTTTTTCTATCAAGTTTGCACCCAGTAAAATCAACATCAAAGTAACCAATTAATTCAAATTGAGATGCTCTATCATACCATAATCCTACATTAAGTGTCCTAGATAAGTATCTAAAGATTCTTTTGACAGCAAGCAAATGTGATTCTCTAGGGTCTGATTAATACCTAGCACACATGCAAATACTAAATACTATATCTAGTCTACTTGTAGTAAGATAAAGAAGTGAGCCTATCATACCTCTATATAATTTTAAATCTACTTTCCTATCTTGCTCATCTTTGTCAAGTTTACAGGATGTACTCATTGGTGTGCCAATTGGTCTTGAACTCTCCATCCCAAACTTCTTGAGTATTTTCTTTGATATTTTGTTTGGTTGATGGAGATTTTCTCTTCATTTTTCTTGATTTAGAGTCCGAGGAAGAAGTTTAATTCTCACATCATGCTCATCTCGAACTCATCCTGCATTAGCTTAGCAAATTCTTGACAAAGAATTTCATTAGTAGCACCAAAAATAATATCATCCACATAGATTTGTACAACTAATAGATTCTCATCTTTTCTTTTTAAGAATAAGGTTTTATCTACATTTTCTCTAGTAAATTCATTATCTAGTAAGAATTTACTTAATCTTTCATACCAAGCATGTGGGGCTTGTTTTAGACCATACAGGGCTTTATATAATTTGAATACATGATTTGAAAATGCATGATTTTCAAATCCAGGTGGTTGTTCAACATACTCTTCTTCTACTATATAACCATTAAGAAATACACTTTTTACATCCATTTGGTATAATTTAAAATTCATGAAACATGCAAAAGCAAGCAATAGTCTAATGGCCTCTAATCTAGCTACAGGGACAAAGATTTCATCAAAATCATTGTCTTCTTCCTGATTATATCCTTTTGCTACTAATCTAGCCTTATTTCTTATAATGGTTCCATGTTCATCCAAGTTGTTTCTATATACCCATTTAGTTTCAATTATTGGATGGTCATTTGGTCTATCGACTAGGATCCATACTTTGTTTCTTTCAAATTGATTTAATTCTTCTTGTATGGCATCTATCCAATATGGATCATTTTCAGCTTCTTCTATTGATTTAGGTTTAATTTATGAAATAAAAGCTATGTTATTATTTATATTTCTAAGATAAGATCGTGTTCTTACCCCTTGTGATGGATCATCGATTATAAGATATTTAGGATGTCCATGTGCATACCTCCATTCTTTTGGCAGCTCCTCTCTTAGACTGTGAGAGAACTCTTCATTTTTCTCTTCTTCATTGTTTTGAGGTGGAGCATCCTTGAGTGTTAGATTGTCCATCTTGTCATGAAGATTTTCTGTATCCTCATCTAAAGCATCTTCTTTTCTAACAGATTTGTCATTATATTCATCAAAGATAACATGAATTGATTCTTCAACAATGAGAGTTCTCTTGTTGAAGATTCTATATGCCTTGCTTGATGAAGAGTATCCTAAGAAAATACCCTCATCGGACTTGGCATCAAATTTTTCTAGGTTATCTTTTTCATTATTAAGTATGAAGCATTTGCAACCAAACACATGAAAATAGTTGATATTTAATTTTCTATCTTTCCAAAGTTCATATGAAGTTTTCTTTAAATTTATTGCCTCAGCACAAAAATGTCTAGGTAAATTACTTTCACATAACGTAGTTCGTGCCATTTCTTCTAATGTTCGATTTTTCTTTCTACTATTCTATTTTATTATGGGGTTCTAAGTGCTGAAAAATTATGATTAATTTTTTTCATTATAAAAGTTCTCAAAGTACTGATTTTTGAATTTTGTTCTATGATCACTACATATGCAAACTATTGATGTGTTCTTTTTATTCAAAACCTTTTGATAAAATTTGAAAAATGCATTGAAGGCTTCATCTTTTTGTGCTAAAAATATTACCCAAGTGAATCTTGAAAAGTCATCTACAATTACAAGACCATACTTTTTACCTCCTAGACTAGTGATCCTTGTGGGTCCAAACAAATCTATGAATAGCAATTCTAAAGTTCTAGAGGTTGAAATCATTTATTTTGGTTTGAAAGAATTCCTAGTTTGCTTTCCAAATTGACATGCATCATCAATTAAATTCTTTTCAAAACTTAGTTTTGGTAATCCTCTTATAAGGTCTTTCTTAATTAATTTTAAGAGTAAGTCCATACTAGCATGACCTAATCTATGATGCCACAACCAACTAGCTTCATTGATCTTGGCATCCATTGCCACATGACATTAACCATTCTTCATGTGTAGATCATCAAGATCTACCATGTAGACATTATTATGTCTATGTCCTATGAACATGATGCCATTATCATTTGGATTAGAAATGATACATAATAGAGATTTAAAAATTACTTTAAATCCTTTATCACAAAATTGACTAATGCTAAGCAAATTATGTTTCAACTCATCAACTAGCAATACATTGTGAATAGAAGTAAGAATGATATGAATGTTACTGACGCCAAAGATACGTCCCTTTTCATTGTCACCAATGTAACTGCTCCTTCTTCTTTAGGCTCAAAAGTGATAAATTAAGATTTGTCACCCGTCATGTGCCTTGAACAGCCACTATCAAGATACCAAAGCCTTTTCTTATCCCAGGCTGCAAGACACTCCTACACAAGAAAATCAAGTTGAGTTTTTTGGTACTCAAGTTATCTTGGGTCCTTTGGGGTTAGTGCTCATGGTTTCTTTTGGAATCCAAATCATTTTAATTATTTTTTTATTTAATTTTCTAAAATCACATGCATAAAACTTATGACCAATTTTGCCACAACAGAAATGTGAGATATTTGAAGTAGAGTTTGATGAAGCTTTAATAAATAGATTTTTGAATAGTTTTTATTTCTTATGAGGTTTAAATCCTAATCCAACCTTGTTAAAAATAGCTCTTTGTTCATTTAGCAGCATATTTAAATTTTCATAACTATAGGTAAATATTTCTACAAATGGTTTGATTTTTGCTAGTTCATCATTCAATTTCTGATTTTCATTAGTAAGCAAATATAGTTTTTTAAAAAATATTTTCTTTTCATGAGTAAGTTCTGAATTTAACTTTCTCAAATCTTTATTTTTTAAAGTTACTTTCCTATATTCAGTCATAAGTTCAGAAAATGAAATCTAAATGAAATCTAAAGAGTTTTTAACATTTACCTCCTCATGATGTGCCACCAAGCAAAGATTGGCTTCTTCTTATGATTCTTCCTTAGAGTTAGAGTCCTCACTATCACTCCAAGTAGCCATCATCACCTTCTTCTTGAGCTTTTTGGATAATTTCTTGAGAAGGGGGCAGTCCATCCTAAGGTAGTCAGGTTCTTGCACTCGAAGCAAATTGGTAGCTCCTCTTTTTTCTTACTTGGTTCACCTTTGAAGATCTTCTTCTTGAATCCTTGCTTCTTCTTTCTCATAAACCTCTTAAACTTTCTTGCAATCATGGCCAAGTCTTCTTCTTCCTCCTCTTCATCGGATTCCTCACTCTCACCATCCTTGGAGATAGTTGTTTTGAGAGCTATGGTCTTTTTCTTCTTGATTTTCTCCTCCATGTTTTGCCTCATATTCAATTCATGAGTCATTAAGGACCCAAGAAGCTCTTCCAATAGTAGCTTGTTGAGGTCTTTAGCTTCTTGGATGGCAATGATCTTTGTTTTCCAAGCTTCCAGAAGTGACCTAAGAATTTTACAAACAAGTTCATTGTTAGTGTAAGATCTACCCAAGCTTTTCAAAATATTGATAATATTGATAAATCTAGTAAATATTTTAGAAATAGACTTGTTGGTGCAAAATTTGGTCATCACCGGAGGAGCGCTGGAGTCGGAGAAGACAAGATCACCGTCGGTGACCTGCAAGATAAGTCTCATCCAGAGCCCTGAGGAGGTGGCTCCGGCAAGATCCTTCGATGATCAAGTTAGTCCTTTCGACCAATAGAGATGGAGTACTCAGTAGAAAAAATTGCAGAGTATTGAGAAGAAGGAAAGAGCCTAAAGAAAACATATCTAGAGGGTTCCTTTTATAGACAAAGCCTATAACAAATTGATAGTGACAGCCATAATCATCTGATAGTGGGCCACTCGGAGCCACATGAAGTTTATTATGGAGGATAGTATCTATTATCGTGATGTGCCAGTCCGTCGAGATTTAATAGTCAAAGTCTTTTTGGATGATTGTAGAAAGTTTGGTTGCTGGAGGAGTTTGAAAGGGGTTCGATCACTGGAGGAGTCTGGAAGGAGTTTGGCTGTTGAAGGAGTTCGGAAGGGGTTCGACCACTAGAGGAGTCCAGAAGGGGTTCGACCACTGGAGGAGTCCAAAAGGAGTTTGGCTGCTAAAGGAGTTCGAAAGGGGTTCAGTCGCTAGAGGAGTTCGAAAGGAGTTTGGCTACTGAAGGAGTCTAGAAGGGGTTCGACTGCTGGAGGAGTTTGGAAGGGGTTTGGCTGTTGGAGGAGTTCGAAAGAGGTTTGACTGCTGGAGGAGTCCAGAAGGAGTTCGGCTGCTGAAGGAGTTCGTAAGAGATTCGGCCACTGGAGGAGTCTAAAAGGAGTTTGAATGCTAGAAAAGTTCGACTGCGATCATGAGTTACACCTGACCGAGCACCAAATCAAACTTCGGTGGGAGCGAGGTTCACCCCCAACAATAGTCCCCCTACTTTCAAATTTGAAATTTGAAAGAAGGAAGTAAAAAGATGACCGTTGAAGTTCATTCTCGGGCCCTCACCTTGTTGGGATGAGATATTTTGGCGTTTGCTGCACTGGCACCAAAATTTTTTAAATCTAAATGAGTTTGAAAAGATGGCTCTTCGTTTCTTCCATCGAAATTCTACCTTAGGTACGGTGCCATAAAGACTCCACCTGCAACTGCCTTTCTATCATGATGAGTGAGACACGCAGTGCATGCTGATCGGTCAAAGTTGATCCACAATCATAGCCACCTCAGGTTACTTTCGGCTATTTAAGATCTTCTTCTTTCATCCAAAAGTCATTCCTGCCCGAGTCTTCTCCTTTGTTCAACCCTCATCCATCTTCTTCCTAAGGTTCTTAACCTTCTCTCACCTTTCTGAGCTCCGGACATCCTTTCGATTGGTCCTTATTGCATCCATCATCCTTTCATTCTCCTCGGATAGTTTAGGTCAGTTTTCTAACCCTTCTCTTAGGTTATTTGTGCTTATCACTTCTAGCTCCTTGCTTTCCTAATTTTTTGGTGGCAACCTTTGCCCTGCATTTTTCTTATATATATATATTTTTTGGGAGATTTTCTTGGGGTTTAATCTCGATCCGAATGTCTTCCGAAACCTCCCACTCCATCGATTTATGGGGCTCGTCCGGACTAACCTTCTTTGACCCTGCACCCCTGGTCGAGGTAGAACCTAGGAACATGTCCCGCTCATCTTTCACTCTAGACACCATCCCATCCGTTCTTACCCCAGACGATCTTTCTCTGATACGAATCCAATACAAAATCCCTCTAGAATATGACCTTGAAATCCCTAGCTCTGATGATCGGGTCAGCTCTCCTCCGATCGGCCAATTTTATTTGTACTTAGAAGCTTTGCACGCTGGGCATAGACTCCCACTGCCCCCATTTGTAGTCATCCTCTTCCAATTTTTAAACATCTCCTTCACATCTGTCGTACCGAACTTCTTTTGGTTCATCATAGGTTTCCTCTTTCTCTATCGATTTATCGAAGTTTAGCCGACTATTTCATCTTTTAGAAATTTCTATACCTTCAAGCGCCATCCTTTCGTGAAGGATTGGTGGTACTTTTCCCCCCAGATTGGTAAGAAGGGGTTATTGAAAGGTGCCCCTTCTTCCATTCATAACTGAAAGAAAAAAAAAAATTTATACATTGTTCGACCCTGCCATTAGGTCTTCCTTCATGGGGTTATATTAGAGAGTCAGTTCGCCGAGCTCCTAGCTTAGATGGAGTCGACCTTGATTCCTTCGATAAACTCAAGGCGTACCGAGGTCTTCTTCTTCCCAACCTTTTAAAGGAATAGACCTTGTTCAACCTGGGTTTGAGTTTCCATGATCCTGCTTGTATATCTTTTGATTTTTGAATCCATATGATTTCGTGCACGTATATTACTACTGACCGCACTTCTTTTTCTGTTATAGAAATGGACACACAAGCTATCGAAATGCTTACCAAAGGACTCTACACCAAGAAGAGGAAAGGAAAGGCACCAAATGATGGCTCAAAGAGGGCGAAGGTCGATATTTCCAGCTTCAAAGTTTCGGCCTCCACTGCTACTGCGTCCGAGGTCATCATCGGTGCCGAGACTACCCTAACTATCGAAAGCATCTGGTAACACCAATTGCTCCATTGCTCGACTCTTTATCATCGGTGCCCTTTCAACACCAATCATATGTTGCAGTCGGGTCACCAAATGCTCGCCTACATCAAGAAAGTATGTCGTCAGGAGACGGAGGCATAGAAGGCCCAGGAGGACCTTCGAATCGAGATCCGTCATCTTCAAGAGAGGGTCGACGAGATCGAGCATCTTATCAAGGAGAAGATGACAGACATCAAAAGTCTTCAGGGTGCACTCCATAAAGAGGAGTTCATCTCAGCCAGACTAAAGGCTGCACTGGCCTTGGAGGAGGAAAGAAGGAAGAAAGCCAAAAATAGGATCGCCGAGCTGGAGACCCAAATGGGGAAGTCGATCTCGAAGGCAACAATCCGGGCCATGAAAGAGTTCAAGACCTCTTTCGAGATGAGGAACCTAAATGTCGAGTTTGGCCAGGAAGCATTTATCAAGAGTTTTGAGCTCTGCGAAGGTAGGATAACCCGGAGGTTCCCCGAGCTCAACCTTAACTTTTTGGAGGAAGAGGAAGATGATGTGGATGCGGGACCATCTAATGCCGTAGTCGATCCTTCCTTCGACGAGCTTGCTTCTGACCCATCTGAACCTACCGCAGAGGCGTTCGAACCAGTTCAAGAACCTAAGGTGGTCGAGAGCGATCCAGCTCCGTCCTCCATCATCCCTTCTAAGGTTGAAATCATTGAGTAGTTGTACATTTTTCTTTTTTTTTTCTTTCTTGTCTTGTACTCAAAAGTTTTGATTAAATGAAGTGAATTTTTTCCATATCTTTGAGCACTTTTCATTTCTCGAATGTAGTCTCCCACCAATGCTGATCCACTGCCTCAGGGGGTTTCGATAAAGCCTTTGATAAAGAACCTGAGGAAGGAAGTTCATCTTCTAAAGAAGAAGTTGAAGAAGATGGAGGATGACCTTCGAGCCTCATGAAAGAATGCTTCTAAGATCACCAAAGAGGTCACTCACCTTCGAGGCTTGCATATGAAGGATACAGTGAGCTTCAGTATTCGGAAGAATAGCTTCGAGAAAAAGATCGCCAAACCCAAGAGAAATGCCAATGATAAGTCCTTGGCACTAATAGCGAAGATCAACTCTCTTGAAGCTAACCTAAAGAATGCTGGGGAAAATATCCATCTTCTAGAAGGGAGCTCACCGTGGTCTACCGATAAGGCCCAGTATAATTGGGACTGGTCAATAAAGTTCTCTCAGCTTTGGAAGCAGCTACAAGATACTGAGAACTGGCATAATAGCTATTGAGTGATCTGGGCAGAGAAGATGTCTAGGCTTGAAGGCGAGCTCAAGGTTGCCAGAGATGAGGCAGCTCATCTTCGAAAGCGACTGCACAATAGTCGGGGAGCCAGTGCGAGTGATGAGTCGGAGGAGATTGCCTCCTTGAAGAGAATCGTCTATGAGCTTTCAAAGGCAGTTGGGGCAGAGAAGGCTGAGGTTTAATGGCTGAAGCTTCAGCTCACCTGTGAACATCAGACTGTCGAGGATGCGGAGGCCGAGTCTGAAGTTTTAAGGAGATAGCGGCCAGAGCTTGAGGGTAAGTTTTAGCTCACCAACAGAATGTACGTAGATGGTCTCTACAAGAAGGAGCTTGAGGAGGAGATCCTTAGGCTAAAGCAGGCCTTGGTGATGGCCGGAGTCGACAATCCAAATTTCGAAGAATTCGGTTCGCCTTAGAGCTTTGGCCTCTTCCCCCTCTCTTTTCTTTCTTTCAGTGTAATCGACCTTGTCGGCCTATGTTTTACTTATAATGAACTCATTTCTATAATGAAATAATACATTTCTCATTATTTTTATTTTGCATGAATCTGAGGCCTATTTGTGGCCTTACTTTCTGTACCTCATTTTTCTCTCTGTCATCTTCTTATGAAATGCTTATTGTGGACGTTGAGCTTATTGTGGATGCTAAGCTTGTTGTGGACGTTGAACTAGGACCTCTTCTACAAACTAGGATAAGGTTCTACCTTTTGCATTTGACGTAGTTAGGTTGTTGTAGAAAAATACATGTAAGGATTCTCCGTCGAGCTTCTTCCTTCTCCATGTCTTTGGTCTATGAGGTTCTGACTTTTGCTCATGTTAGGAGGAGGCTTTCCTTCTATTATTAACATGGCTTATGAAGGTGTGTTAGAGTCATCGGTAGGGCCTCTCTCCTCATCTCGTCTTAGTTCAACAAGGCCTTCGACTTTGCTCACACTAGGATGAGGTTCTCCTCCTATTCCTAATGGGCTGTAGGAAGATGTTAGGACTATTGGTAGGGCCTCTTCCCTCATCTCGTCTTAGTTCAACGAGGTCTTTGACCTTGCTCATGTTAGGACAAGGTTCTCCTTCTATTCCTAATGGGCTATAGGGGCACATTAGGACCATTGGTAGGATCTCTCCCCTCATCTCATCTTAGTTCAATGAGGCCTTTGACCTTGCCCATAATAGGACGAGGTTCTCCTCCTGTTCCTAACGGACTGTAAGGGCACATTAAGGCCGTTGGTAGGGCCTCTCCCCTCATCTTATCTTAGTTCAACGAGGCGTTCGACCTTGCTCATGTTAGGATAAGGTTCTCCTTTTATTCCTAATAGGCTGTAGGAGCACATTAGGGCCGTTGGTAGGGCCTCTTCCCTCATCTCGTCTTAGTTCAATGAGGTCTTCAACCTTACATTAGGATGAGGTTCTCCTCCTGTTCCTAACGGGCTATTTTAGGTTACTTCAGAGAATTATCATTATACAATTTTTGTGCCAAGGAGTAATGATGTTAAAATAGTTTTATTGAAGAAAAGTTACTGGTAGTACATTCTTAAGTTTTCTAAATTTTAAGGCTGCGGGGGTGCCACTCCTTCAAGCGATAAGTTATGAGTCGGATGACCTCCTCTACTCTATATGGACCTTCTCAATTCATGGTGAGCTTTTCTTGATCTTGAGGCTACGAAATGGATGCTCATCGAAGCACCAAGTCTCCCTTCCTGAATGGTTTGCTTTTTACTCTGGAGTTATAGTATCTAGCCACACTTCGTCTGTATGCTGCCATCTGAACTTGGACTTTTTCTCTTTTTTCTTTCAGTAGGTCGAGGTTGACTCTAAGGTCCTATGAGTTACGCTGCTCATTGAAGGCCACAATCCATGCTGATGGGAGTTTAAGCATGATTGGGATGACTACCTCCAATCTAAAATCAAGGCAAATGGTGTTTTCCTAGTTGGTAGCCTTTGAGTAATTCGGTACGTCCAGAGAACGTGGTAGAGTTCGTCCGCTCAAGTTCTCCTTGCTCTTTTAAGCCTTATCTTAATGCCCTGCAGTAAAATTCTATTGGTCATCTCTGCTTCACCATTTGCTTGTGGATGGGCCATTGACGTGAAATGATGGAAGATATTTAGATCTTTGCAGAACTCAATGAACCTCATCCCAGCAAACTATCGCCCGTTATCTATTATGAGAGTTTGGGATAGACCAAACTAGCAGACAATTGATTTTCAGATAAAGTCCTATACCTTGGCCTCAGTAATTTTTGCTAATGGTTCAGCCTCGACCCATTTGGTAAAGTAATTATGTTAGATATATGTGCCCTAGAAGCCAGAATTGGCTGACACTTGTAATACACTTCTAGGGGCAAAATTGTAATTTTGACTATAATCTATAAAATGGATTATTTTCTATCACACCTGTGTATTTAGTATCTGTGATACATCCTTTGAGTTAATGGTAATGATAATTCATATTTTCAAGAGTTGAAAATTTAAGACATGAATAATCATTATTAACTCATAAACAGCTCCCGACCATAGGATCATCACGAGGATGGTGATTGATCCGGAAGGTTGGTGTACGATCGCTTCTCTTTAGTAGATGAGTCTTGAGTCTACGGTGTGGAGACATCGGAGCGAGAGTACAGATACTCGTTAGAGAACGAGGGCACTGAGCGTGACCACCTCGAGTAGTCATTAGGAAGTCTACCTTCTCGTCAATGACTGACTCGATGCTGCAGTAGTGTGTCTGGTTCTTTGACCTGAGATGCATCGGCAGTTTACCTTGAGGGTGTTATAGTTTGACTACACCATTACTCGGTCTCCTAGCCATATGGAACCCTGAGGTGTATGTTGGCTTTGACATGTTCATTGTAGGAACTGGATTGCATCAAGATGGGATCTATCTACCTCGGTGGTAGAGGAGTAGCCCTATGATGATCATGAGAATCAAGTCCAAAAATCCATGGCCATGGTAGAGTGAAATAATAGAAAGAGTTTCTATTTAGATTTTCACATTGGACTCGAATCGAATGATTACATCATATGACAGAGACTAGGGTTTGACGAGTTCACCTTAACCCTAATCTGATCGGGGCTCAAGATAGAAGAACTGAATCACACAGGTAGCTGCACCAAGAGGTTCGCATTCAGCTCTGATGGGTTGCCACCATATACTGCTAGGTGTCACTGGTGGATTTTGGGAGTAATTAGAATGATTTAGATGATCGATCATTCTAGCTGTTCGAATCAGAAGAGTTCTGATCCATCAAAAGGAGTTTCGATGATGTCTATGATAAAGATCATGACATATCCCATTACCATACAGAACTGAACCTAACTGGGTCACACAAACATGGGTTTGAATTTGGTGATCATCAATTGAACTGATGTAGTTCAATTGATCTGAATGAGATTCAATTAGGTTCAAGGAAATCATGCTAGCACTCGATTGAACCTAACGTTCTTCTTTTACTATCATAAATAAGTTGTCCTGACTGAGCCAAAGGAGTTTGTGCTCAATCAGAGGCCTTCATATGGTCTGACTGGAGGTTGTCCAAGTCAGAATAGGTTGTCTTATTTGTAAGACATTACCTGCCATTTTTGGTCACCTGCCATTTCTTGTTCTTTGACTTTGGTCAAAAGTCTACCTTTGATTGGTCAAACGTTGACCATTGACCCTTTGACTTTTGACCACATGTCATGCACCTATTGGAGAGCTGGTGGGGGCCTGTCCCCCTGCCAGAACCTGGCAAGGAGAAGGGTGCACGCCAAGGGTGGCGTGAGCCCAAGTAGGAGGCGCCTAGGAGTCCTTGTTGGACAAGGACTCCACCTCCCTTTTGGATTCCAATCAGAGTTCTACTAAGAATCCAGTTTGACTGGTCTTAGGCACCCTCTAAGGAGGAATCCAGGGGTCTCTATTCCAACCAATCAGATTTAGATCTGATTTCACAAAGGGTTGTGATTGGTTGAGAGGAAGAGGAGTTGGATTACAAGAGGTCTATAAATAAGACCCTGCGCCCAACCCTAATAAAAGAAGTGAATGCAATTCAATTGAGAAACCCCACGCCCCAAGGCTGCCTCTCCCCTCCTTCTCCATGCCATAGTCTCTTCTCCCCTTGCTCTCCACGTCCAAAAGAGTTTTGGACTTAGGTTGGTGCGATTCAGATCAAGGAAAGGCGATCAAAATCAAGAAGGCTGCGCTGCTGCAAAAGGACGACTGCAGATCTTCAAAAGAGTTTTGAAGATCCTCCAGATCAGATCCAGATCTAATTTTTGGAGGTGTGATAGAGAAGAAGAGGATCTCTAGATCCAACCTGAGTGGATACCGGTAGAGGCCAGGCGCTTGCGTGGCTAAGATCCAGAACCTTCCGCTGCAATCAGGATCATCTACAGGGTAATAGGATTACCCAAATCAGGTAAATTAAATTTGATTTAATTTATCTTATTTTATTTTATTTATTAAAATAATAAGAATCAGATCTGAAACATATCAAGATCTGATTGAGATCAAGAGAAAAATTTTTGAAATATATCTCTTGATCTAATCAGATCTGGACGAACCTGGACCGAGAAATCAGGATTTCCCTTCAACTGGTATCAGAGCCATGGTTCTAAATTGTTTAGATCTGATTTTAATTTTATTTTAATTAGAAAATAAAGTGATTTTAGATGTCACATGAGATGTGATCAGATCTGAAATCAGAAAAAATTAAAATTAAATGATTTGGATCTAAGATTATGAAGATATGCATGACTAGTTCTAGAATAGAATAGTTCTATAGAATAGTTTTGCATATTCTTTGATTTAATCTGATTAAATCATATTTTAGATCTTCTTATTTACTATTTTTTGATATTATAAGTGTTATAATAACATCTAAAAAATAGCAAATAAAAATTATTTAATTTTAAATATCATATGAGATATGATTAGATGCATGTCTAGACTAGTTGTAGAATAGTTCTACATAATTATCTAGATTAGAATTTATTTTGATTAGATCAATTTAAATCTAATTTTTTAGATTATTATGAGATAATTTAGATCTGAAAATATGCATGATTATGATACATGAGATGTATGCAAAATATGCCATGATTAGATCTAACTTTATATATGAGATATATGATATAGATCTAAATACTGTTTTGTAGTATTGAATGTTCCTGATTAAGGCGTTCCTCTTGGCCGTCCGGTCATAAGAATGAAGAAGGGTTTAAAGGCCCTCTCTTCCCATTCGATGGGGTGTTCTTATGATGTGTAGGGGTGCTGCGTGTTCGTCCTTAATCAGAAACCCAAAACTTACTTTCTGCAAAACCCTAGATCCTGAAACCCTAGGACTTATTGTGCATATTTTGTTTATGAACCCTACTTAATTAAGAATTAAGTTTATGGAATATTAATTAGGTCTAAAATTGAGAATTTCAGATCTAAGACATATTCATAATACTGGGTTCGGGCTTGGGTAGCTCAATTAGGTCTAAGCGGTTGATCAAACCGAATCAAGAGTTGGTTAGATGGGATCAACAATGCTTAAATTGACCAGCCTAATAGGATTAAGTCTGGGTCAAGATCGAGTCACGATCAAGCAAGACCTAATTAGGCTCAGAGGTTAGAGTCTGGATTGTAGGCTAACCCAATTGGTTCTGACTCAACAATTTGGTGTCTAAGGTAAGTTTGGCACATACGACCGACTGGATTTTTAATTGGAAGCTACTCGACCTGAATGCGTTCTTGTACGAGTTAATGGCATATTCCTTCCACCGGTCTCACTTACCTGGCCATATCTGTTGACACAGTTCTGATCTGAGGTGGTCAATAATCCGAGCTAACCCATGCCACTAGGTTAGTCATAATTGTTATGACTAAGCCAAGTCTAGTTTAATGAGACCTGAATCAATTCTCCCTAAGAAAAGATTAAGTCTGAGGTCTTCCACCATTGTAGATGTGCGGGCCCTTCCCGGGGTTGATTGTTCTCGGCTGGATACAGTGGCTCAGTTGCACCGGGAAGATGCAACCATGTCTATTAGGCATTGGATGCTATGGGCTGGAGGATGAGTTGGGCTCAATATTTCGGATACGGTGAGAGACTCAATTAGGAACCCAGTCTATGCAAATGGTGGGTCTGACTTAACTAAGGAGTGGATCAATATTCGGATACGGTGAGATTCATGAATTAGAGACCAAGTTTGGGTGCACCATGATTAGAGAATCATTGAACAAGAGTTGTTCACTCATTGGCTAACCCATCACCAATAACTGTTAGGTGAGGTGATGAGTCAGTTGGTGAGACCGCACCACCCACTAGAAATCATTAATCGCGGAGATTTTTCGCATCTCTACAGAGGGAGTGTAGGGATCCGAGAAAATAGTGGGAGCTAATTTGTTTAAAAATAAAATCCCTAAACAAATTGGTCAAGTCAAAATTACAGTATCTAACTAGAATCTTTGACTCTCTACAGGAAAATGTCTGCGTCCAACCCACTGGCACGTATCCTAGACACACATAGACTGACTGGACCCAATTATAAAGATTGGCTCAGGAACTACAAAATTATTTTGGGTTCAGAGAAGTTAACCACATGTTTTGGACCAGGACCCTCCCACCTTACCAGCTCGTCCATCCACTGAACAGAGAGCGTCTCTGGAAAAATGGATTGACGAAGATAATAAGGCCAGATACTACATGTTGGGCTCGATGTCTGATGAGCTCCAGCGCCAACATGAAGATATCGGGACTGCTCGCCAAATGTTGGCTCACCTACAGGAGATGTTTGGTGAACAGAGTCGCGCAGCCAAATATCAAGTCACGAAATGACTTTTTAAGGCTAAGATGCGTGATGGGCAGTCAGTCCAAGATCACTGTCTGACAATGATCAAGGACATGGAAGAGCTTGAGAAGCTCGGTGTGAAGTTGGACTTGGATCTGCAGAACGATATTATTCTGCAATCCTTGACTGATGCATATGGGCAATTCATCATGAATTACCACATGCATAAACTTCAAAATTCCTTGGCCGAGTTGATGAATATGCTGGTTACCGCTGAGCTTTCTATGAAAGGTTCTAAAGGCTCAGTTCTTGCTATGGAATGGACTTCTTCCAAAAGAAAGTCTTATGGAAAGAAAAAGAAGTCTGTGAAAAAGCAAAAGGTGGAAGGATCAAAGAAGAAGAAGGCAGAACCGAAGAAGAAGGTCGATGGCAAAGGAAAGTGTTTCCATTGCAACAGCGACGGCCATTGGAAGCGGAACTGCCCTACTTACCTAGCCACCCTGAAGAACAAGAAGGAAGGTCCTTCTGGAGGTATGCTCGTTATTGAGTCTAACCTTACGGTTTCTTCTGCATCCAGTTGGGTGCTTGACTCTGGTTCTAGTGCTCATCTGTGCACTTCTATGCAGGGTCTTGAGGATAGCAGGAGGCTGAGGGATGGAGACATGATCCTACATGTTCGGTAATGGAGCAAGAGTTGCTGCAGTAGCCATGGGAACATACCCTCTTCGATTACCATCTGGTTTAGACTTAGTTTTAAAAGACTGTTATTATGTGCCTGCAGCTAGCAGGAATTTGATTTCTGTTTCATGCTTAGCACAAGAAGGTTATGTGATCACCTTCTTTAAGGACCATTGTAACATTCTTTATGAAAGAAATAAAATTGCAAATGGTTTCCTTGTTAATGGTCTTTATCAGTTGCATATTGATGTACCTGTTTTAACTATCGAGCAAAACGTGAATGCCAAACGACCTAGGGATAGTCCAAACGACAGATATTTATGGCACCTGAGATTAGGTCATATAGCAGAAGATAGGATTAACAAATTGGAGAAAAATGGGCTATTGAGTCCATTGACTTTTGAGTCATATCCAACTTGTGAATCTTGTCTTCAAGGCAAAATGACTAAACTCCCTTTTGTTGGACATGGGGAGAGGGCCACAGATCTCCTTGCCCTAGTACATACTGATGTGTGCGGCCTATTCGATGTGCCGGCTAGAGGCAATTTTGTCTACTTCATTATCTTTACCGATGATCTGTCTAGGTATGGGTATGTGTATCTTATGAGACATAAGTCTGAAGCCTTTTGAAAAGTTCAAAGAATTCAGACATGAAGTAGAAAAACAAACTGGAAAACCCATTAAGGTTCTTCGATCAGATCGAGGAGGTGAATACCTTAGCCGGGAATTCCTAGACTATCTTAAGGAAAATGGCATAGTCTCTCAATGGACTCCACCAGGAACACCTCAACTCAACGGGGTTTCAGAACGGAGAAATCGGACTCTATTGGATATGGTTCGATCCATGATGAGCTTCACAGACCTCCCAGATTTTCTTTGGGGACATTCATTATTAACTTCAATCTATTTACTGAATAGGGTTCCCTCTAAAACCGTTCCTACCACACCGTATGAGATATGGCACGGTAAGAAACCAAGTCTGAGTCATCTCAGAATTTGGGGTTGTCCGGCTCATGTCAAAAGACAACAAGCGGACAAGTTAGAGTTTAGGTCCTTTCAGAGCTCGATTCATAGGATATCCTAAAGAGTCATTAGGATACTATTTCTACATTCCAGAAGACCACAATGTGATTGTGAGTCGACATGCCATATTTCTTGAAAAACAGTTTATTCAAGATAGTGGCATTGGAAAGCAGATTAAGCTTGATGAGAAAGTCTCACAAGTGGAAAGAGCTAAGGACCAATTGGAACCAAATCAGGTTGAGCCAATAAGAACACTACCTCCTCCACCTCGTAGATCGGAAAGAGTTTCCCGTCCCCCTGAAAGATACTTAGGTATTATTTCAGAGGACGTAGAGGAAATGTTCCTCGTAGGTAATGGTGCTCATGGTGATGATCCCAAAACCTACAACGAGGCGATATCAGATATCGACTCCGAGAAATGGCTTGAGGCAATGAAGTCAAAGATCGACTCGATGCACTCAAACCAAGTCTGGACCTTGGTAGATCCACCAGAAGGTATAGTACCTATTGGGTGTAAATGGATCTTCAAGAGAAAGATTGGTGCAGATGGGAATGTGGAGACATTCAAGGCTAGATTGGTGGCAAAAGGTTATAGTCAATGCGAAGGCATTGACTATCAGGATACCTTTTCCCCGGCAGCTATGCTAAAATCCATCCGCACATTGCTTGCTGTTGCAGCCTATTTCGATTATGAAATATGGCAAATGGACGTGAAAACGGCATTCCTAAATGGATATCTTGAGGAAGATATCTATATGGAACAGCCGCTAGGTTTCACATCCAGTGATACTGATCACAAGGTTTGCAAGCTGCAAAGGTCCATATATGGACTTAAGCAAGCATCTCGGAGCTGGAACACTCGTTTCAATGATGTGATCAAAAACGTTTGGTTTCATCAAAAATGAAGAGGAACCATGTGTTTTCAAAAGGGTCAGTGGGAGCGCTGTTGTCTTCCTCGTATTGTACGTGGATGACATCCTCCTTATTGGGAATGATATTTCCATGTTGACATCAGTCAAGATGTGGTTGTCCAAGGAATTCTCCATGAAAGACCTAGGTGAAGCATCCTTTATTCTAGGAATTAAGGTCTATAGGGATAGACCGAATAGGATGCTAGGACTTTCATAGAAGATGTACATAGAGGAAGTACTAAAGAGGTTTAGTATGGAAAACTCTAAGAGGGGATTAATACCCTTCAGACATGGTATTCAACTTTCCAAGAAGATGTGCCCCAGCACACCTGAGGAAATAGAACGCATGAGCAAGATCCCTTATGCTTCTGCAATAGGGAGCCTCATGTATGCCATGCTATGTACACGACCTGATATAGCCCATGCTGTGAGTGTCACAAGCAGATATCAGTCAAATCCAGGTGAAGAACACTGGACTTCTGTGAAATGTATCCTTAAGTACTTGAGAAGAACTAAGGATATGATGTTGGTCTTTGGTAATGGAGAACTCCAAGTTCAGGGATACACAGACTCGGACTTCATGTCCGATATAGATGATCGAAAGTTGACATCTGGAAGTCTGTTTGTGTGCAATGATGGAGCTGTCAGCTGGAAGAGTTCCAAGCAAACTGTGATAGCAGATTCCACCATGGAAGCAGAATATATAGCTGCATCAGAGGCTGCAAAGGAAGCATTCTGGTACAAGAAGTTTGCTGCAGAAATTGGAGTAATGCCATCAGATGCCATTCCTCTTTACTGCGACAACAATGGCGCCATAGCCCTTGCTAAGGAGCCGAGGTCTCATCAGAAGTCCAAGCACATTGAGCGGCGATATCATCTCATCCGCGATTACCTTGAGAAAGGTTACGTTGAGGTCAAGAGAGTCAACTCCGCAGATAATGTGGCAGACCCACTTACAAAGCCGTTGGGACAACAGAAGATCGAAGCCCACCTTGAGAAGATGGGACTTAGACTTGTAGCCAATTGGCTTTAGGACAAGTGGGAGATTGTTAGATATATGTGCCCTAGAAGCCAGAATTGGCTGACACTTGTAATACACTTCTAGGGGCAAAATTATAATTTTGACTATAATCTAATAAAATGGGTTATTTTCTATCACACCTGTGTATTTAGTGCCTGTGATACATCCTTTGAGTTAATGGTAATGATAATTCATATTTTCAAGAGTTGAAAATTTAAGACATGAATAATCATTATTAACTCATAAACAGCTCCCGACCATAGGATCATCACGAGGATGGTGATTGATCCGGAAGGTTGGTGTACGATCGCTTCTCTTTAGTAGATGAGTCTTGAGTCTACGGTGTGGAGACACCGGAGCGAGAGTACAGGTACTCGTTAGAGAACGAGGGCACTGAGCGTGACCACCTCGAGTAGTCATTAGGAAGTCTACCTTCTCGTCAATGACTGACTCGATGCTGCAGTAGTGTGTCTGGTTCTTTGACCTGAGATGCATCGGCAGTTCACCTTGAGGGTGTTATAGTTTGACTACACCATTACTCGGTCTCCTAGCCATATGGAACCCTGAGGTGTATGTTGGCTGTGACATGTTCATTGTAGGAACTGGATTGCATCAAGATGGGATCTATCTACCTCGGTGGTAGAGGAGTAGCCCTATGATGATCATGAGAATCAAGTCCAGAAATCCATGGCCATGGTAGAGTGAAATAATAGAAAGAGTTTCTATTTAGATTTTCACATTGGACTCGAATCGAATGATTACATCATATGACAGAGACTAGGGTTTGACGAGTTCACCTTAACCCTAATCTGATCGGGGCTCAAGATAGAAGAACTGAATCACACAGGTAGCTGCACCAAGAGGTTCGCATTCAGCTCTGATGGGTTGCCACCATATACTGCTAGGTGTCACTGGTGGATTTTGGGAGCAATTAGAATGATTTAGATGATCGATCATTCTAGCTGTTCGAATCAGAAGAGTTCTGATCCATCGAAAGGAGTTTCGATGATGTCTATGATAGAGATCATGACATATCCCATTACCATATAGAACTGAACCTAACTAGGTCACACAAACAAGGGTTTGAATCTGGTGATCATCAATTGAACTGATCTAGTTCAATTGATCTGAATGAGATTCAATTAGGTTCAAGGAAATCGTGCTAGCACTCGATTGAACCTAACGTTCTTCTTTTACTATCATAAATAAGTTGTCCTGACTGAGCCAAAGGAGTTTGTGCTCAATCAGAGGCCTTCATATGGTCTGACTGGAGGTTGTCCAAGTCAGAATAGGTTGTCTTATTTGTAAGACATTACCTGCCATTTTTGGTCACCTGCCATTTCTTGTTCTTTGACTTTGGTCAAAAGTCTACCTTTGATTGGTCAAATGTTGACCATTGACCCTTTGACTTTTGACCACATGTCATGCACCTATTGGAGAGCTGGTGGGGGCCTGTCCCCCTGCCAGAACCTGGCAAGGAGAAGGGCGCACGCCAAGGGTGGCGTGAGCCCAAGTAGGAGGCGCCTAGGAGTCCTTGTTGGACAAGGACTCCACCTCCCTTTTGGATTCCAATCAGAGTTCTACTAAGAATCCAGTTTGACTGGTCTTAGGCGCCCTCTAAGGAGGAATCCAGGGGTCTCTATTCCAACCAATCAGATTTAGATCTGATTTCACAAAGGGTTGTGATTGGTTGAGAGGAAGAGGAGTTGGATTCACAAGAGGTCTATAAATAAGACCCTGTGCCCAACCCTAATAAAAGAAGTGAATGCAATTCAATTGAGAAACCCCACGCCCCAAGGCTGCCTCTCCCCTCCTTCTCCACGCCATAGTCTCTTCTCCCCTTGCTCTCCACGTCCAAAAGAGTTTTGGACTTAGGTTGGTGCGATTCAGATCAAGGAAAGGTGATCAAAATCAAGAAGGCTGCGCTGCTGCAAAAGGATGACTGCAGATCTTCAAAAGAGTTTTGAAGATCCTCCAGATCAGATCCAGATCTGATTTTTGGAGGTGTGATAGAGAAGAAGAGGATCTCCAGATCCAACCCGAGTGGATACCGGTAGAGGCCAGGCGCTTGCGTGGCTAAGATCCAGAACCTTCCGCTGCAATCAGGATCATCTACAGGGTAATAGGATTACCCAAATCAGGTAAATTAAATTTGATTTAATTTATCTTGTTTTATTTTATTTATTAAAATAATAAAAATCAGATCTGAAACATATCAAGATCTGATTGAGATCAAGAGAAAAATTTTTGAAATATATCTCTTGATCTAATCAGATCTGGACGAACCTGGACCGGGAAATCAGGATTTTCCTTCAAATTGATCACAATCAGGAGAAACTTCTATTATCCGGATGCCATTGGAAAGGGGCCTAGTATATCCATTCCCCACTGCACGAATGGCTAGGGTGCGCTTAGTGGAGTAAGCTCAGTGGTCGGTTGTCTTTGTATGTTGGGATTTTTCTAATAGCGATCATATTTCTTGACATACTCTATAGAGTCGTGGTACAAGGTCAGCTAATAGTATCCTTGCCGAAGTAATCTTTGTGATAGGGATCTGGCTCCTATATGACTTCTATAGATTCCCTCGTGCACTTTTCATAACGCGAAGTCAACCTCCGAAGGTCGGAGACATCTTAAGAGCGATAGCTAATACAACCTTTTATACAGCTTGCCTTCATATAAAACATACCGAAAGACTTGACTCCTGAGTTTTCGAGCTTCTTTCGGATCATGAGGAAGAGATCCATCCTTGAGGTAGGAAACTAGCGGATCAATCCAGCTTGACTCGTGCTCAATTTGCATAATAGGCTATGACTCCTCCATGCTTGGGCACTTCAGAACTTCAAAGAATACTCCTTTGGGCAGTTCGACCGGGGTTGAAGTGGCCAATCTAGAGAGGAGGTCGGCTCTTATATTCTCTGCTCTCGAAATCTATTGAATACTAAAACTATTGAAGGCTAGAGTCAAACTTTTCACTTTCTCAAGGTATTTTATCATGCTTTCCTTCCAACCTTCATAACTACCGCAGACCTATCCCACCACCAGCTAGGAATCACTATATACTTGGATCGAAGCTTCATATTCAGTTCGATTATTAGTTGCAGAAAATTCAAAGTGTAGTGCATATTTAGTGACGACTCCTCTGGGGTTTACCAAGACCAACCTCGTGCCTGCTCCAGCAGCGTTGGATGAACCATCCATGTACAGGGTCCAAAATCCTTCAAGAAGGTCTGCACTCTCTTCAAGAGGGCTCGGTTGCAACCACGAGATGCCAGTTCTGCTCTGTTCAAACTCGGCTTCATCTGGAATGGTGCATTCTACCATAAAATCTGCCAATATCTAGGCTTTGATCGACGGTTGAGGTTGGTAGTTGATGTCAAATTCTATAAACTCGATCGCCTATGTTGCAATTCTTACGAAGATGTCCATTTGATGGAGGACTACTTTGATTGGTTGGTCCATGAGGACAGTTATGGTATGTTAGGAATTGTGTTCCAAAGCCAATCATCAGTCTGTTGATGGTTGAGATATTATAATTAATTTATTAATTAACAAAAAATATTTTGACATCTTTTTCATCATAAGTTTATATCTTCTAATGAACTCCATTATTGTGATAAAGTTCTTAGGACTATTTAGTTTCGATAAAAAGAGAATTTATTGATTAGTCCTTAAATTTGTTCATGACCAAATGATAGGCTGTTAATTAAGATGACAGTGTCCATCGAGCATAGGTCGCTATATGCCATATAGGTTGTTGTCCTCTTAACCAAGGTGTGTGGAGATACTGGTATGGCATACAAGTGAGATATATGGGTACATCGTCATTGAACATGACCAACTCCAGAGCATTCTGCTATCGAAAATATCTCTAATGGGATATAAGTATAAGTATCCCTTAGACCTGAGATCACCTCAGTGACTTGAAAGCAACTCACTGTGCTTCGATACCGGACTAACTAAATTTCTAAGTCAGCAATAAAAGGCTTCTAGACATAGTCAAGTACTTATGAAGTCGGAGTGCGATCAAGATGAAATCGACCACTCTAAGAGTTGGAGAAGAATGTATCACTGTATTTCAATATAGCAAAACCTTGGCCAGGGTAATCCATCAGATGGATTTGATATTTTAAAATATAATGTGGACAACCTGATCAGAGCTGATAGTTGAACTCTGATGTGTCCTACGAGCATTATGGTCAAGAGGATGAATTATATGGAAACTATATCTGCATGGGTTCTAAGGATGGTGTTCTACACCTTCGACCTATTCGGCCATCGGGTATCATTGCTAGATGGTCACTTTGATTGGTATAGAAATTTATTTCTATGCTACTGACTTAGGTTTGAACCTATGAGGTCACACACATTAGAGTTTATGATCTGATCGGATGGTTGATCTTGATTAAGAATCGTTCTAGGATTAAATAATCAATACGATTGGTGTTTAACCTAGTGCAAGTGTTGTAGGATGATCGATTAGCAATTAGATTGCTAATTAATTTAATTTGATTAAGCCAATAGGATAAAATTAAGTTTAATTAAATATGATTTAATTAGATTTAGTTTGGGATTGATTGGATCAAGTCCAATTGATTTATTGGATAAGCCAAGTGCAAGGAAGAACTAGTCCTAGTCTAACTAGGACTCGAATTAACTTAATTTTTTAATTTAATTAAAAAATAAATTAGAATTAAATCTAATTTAATTAAATTTTTAAATAAATTAGGGTCTTATTTAATTAAATTTATTTAATCTTAATTTTATTTGATTAAAAGATCTTGTTTGACCAAGTCAGAATAGGAGTCCTAGTGTGACTGATAGGAACGCGATGCTGTCGTTAAGACATCGTGTTTATCAGTTTAATCCGACTTCTTAAAATTATTGAAAACACGTAATAGTAGTGAGTCGGGTCGAATCCACAGGGAAGATAGTATTTTTAGATTTGAAATCTTTGATTTTATAAAAGAAAAGAAAAAAAGAATTTGAGTTTTCAGAATCAAAAGTGAAGTCGGAAAATTAAAAGCAAAAATTAAAAGGTACAAAAATTTAAATTTAGTACTAAGATCTATTAGTTAGATCTTAGCATCTACTTGCAATAAAATAAAAAGTAATAATTAAAATGCAAAAATTAAATTATAATAAAAATTAAAAGCAAAAAATTAAAATGCAAAAATAAAACTTTTATTAATTAAAATTTTAGAATTTAAATATATAGAATATAAAAAAAGTAAAATAGCCTGATCTCTTATCTTGGATCGGCATTGGCAGAAAGATGGTCTAGAAGCTCGGCTCTTCTTCTCAGCACCCGTTGCTTCGAAGCAGCCTTTAACCCATAGCCTGGCTTCGTCCTGTACCAAAGCTTCACCTTGATCAGAGATGTTGATTTCTGATGGCCTGGGGTTCTTTTTATAGAGCTAGGAGGGTTGGATATTTTTTCTAAAGGCAATATGGGACTAATAGCCTTTGTAATCATAAAAATACAAAGAAATTTGGATAAAATTTGAATCAAAATAGCTCAGATATGACTCTGCTAAATCTGATAAAATCCAGCCGTTCAACGGGAATCCAACGGTCCAAAAATCATCAAAATCGGATGTAGATAAGCTCAGATCGGGTCGGATTAAATTCTGGCCGTTGGATCGCGCTTGATCGAGGAAATCTGGCCGCAAATCGTGCTTCGGGAGTCTTGATCGCCGCCGGCAGCATTCTGGACCGTCGGATCATCGCCTGGATCGAGCGCTGCCATCCGATGGTGATCCACGTGATGTTTGTATCTGAATAAAATTCGGAAGCAACCACAGCCGTCCGATCCTGACCGCAAACAACCACATCCGTCCGATCGCGCAATAACTGATCCCATGGACCGCGTGGACCGGCCGCACCGCACACCGCAACCAATCAGCGCCGCTGTTGTCGGACGAAAAGACTGAATTACCCTTGTGAGCCACGATAAATTTCTATAGACCCTTAAGGGGTCTAGGTCCACCACGTGGCAATCTCTGATTCGCCGGAATTTGCTGAGCTGGCGGTCCACGCCTGGATCGTGGACCGGCTGATCGCTTCAACGGCTGAGTCGGCTTGATGGCTCGGCTTGGCTTGGTGGCTCGGCTTACAGAGCCGGCTGAGCCATTTTCTTTTTTATTTAATTTTTATTTAATTTATATTTTTTAAAAATTCATATCTTTTTCATTTTAGCTCCGTTTTACTTGAAATTTATTTCGTTGTGATCAGAAAAATGAGCTTTTTCTACTGATAATAAAATTTTATTTTTTAATTTTTATTAATTTTTATTATTTTTTAATTAATTTTTTAATTAATAAAAATATGAATTTTTTTAAAAATTATATATAAATTGATGTCAGTTTATTCAACCATCATATTATATCAGCCTTCATACCCACCCCTCAACAGACCAATTAGCTGATGAGATTTAACCAACTTCAATAATTAATTCTAACTCAACAGCAATCTATCGTCAGGACTAGAAGCTCAAATAGGACAATTAGTTGAGTCTAACATGAGAGAGAAACTAGATCAATTACCGAACCTACCAATTTCAAATAACCACCTAATACTACCAACCACCTGGATTAAATTATCAATCTAATGTTTCATCTAAGAATCTTCAATTTGAGAATACCAAAGTAATTCCTGAACTTAAAAGCTATAGGATTCTTATGGAACCATACCGAGACCAGGTGAGAGAGGCTAGTACTGATGCTAGCCAAAATAAAAATTTAGAAGAACTGGTTAGTATTGAGACTAACCACATAGAAGAACCCAAGTCAGGAATTAGTACTGATGCTAGTTCAGTTTAATTGAGAAAGAAATAAGGGAAAAGAGATAGATGATTTACCGAGACTTATAAACCGAATGTTCCTATCCCTTCAACCCTAGAAGCTGTGTTCTTCTTATAAAAATCAAAAGGCATGTAAGTAAATGTTCAGTGGAGTTGTTTAAGCAGGATCACATTAATTTACCTCCAGAATTAAAACCGCCTTGAGTCACCATTCCAGTACCCATTGAATCAAACTTAACTCCTAAAACTCCATTCATGAGCATTTTAGAAAAACAAATAGGAGAAATTCTTAATAAAATATGGATCTGAGAATGGAATCATAATAATATTCCCAAATTAACAAAGATTATATTAATAATGGAATTAAAAAATAATCTTTTTGAGATTGGCAATCTAAAACCATTGAAATTTGTCAATCCAATATTCGACACAGGATAGTGAGCAACATTGTGTCTGGCTGAAGATGGTAAACTTAGCGCTTGTTGGGAGGCAACCCAATGATTTAGTTTTATTCTAATTTATCTTATTTTTTTTAGGATAATTTGAATAAGTTGGAGGAAGAGCTCAAATTTTCAAAGGCATGTGCTGGACCGAAAAAAATAAAAAATAAAAAATAAAATAAATAAATAAATAAATAAATAAATAAATAAAAAATATATATATATACTGAGTTAGGTATATTCTTTCATGTTCTTTATTACATCCTTTATTTTTTCTTCTCCATTGAGGGCAATATCGATTAAGTTGGGGGGAGGGAAAAATAAAATTTTTTTTAAAATTTTAAGTCCTCGAAAAAGTTAGTATTTAGTATTTAGATACTTGATTACGCTTAAGAATCGAATTAAACTAAACATTTTAAAAAAAATTGATGCACAGATTAGAGAATCTATGAGATATTGAGGAATCAAGTATTAAGAAAATTCAATAAAGATTTAAGTCCAGAACATAAAAATTTTTTTGGAGCAATTTCTAATTATTCTACTAGCATCAAAGAAAAAATCTACATTTTATAGGCTCGTGGTAGGATAACTATACGTTTCTTCATATAAAAATTTATTTTAATAAAATAGTTCCCAATACTTCTCACTGAGTAACCGGGTCCTTTGCCTAAGCAAGCATTGAGTTTGCGTCAAAAGGTGGGAAGGCAAATTGTAAACCTAGTCTTAACTCGTAGCCTATTGATTCGAGCTAAGTAAGCCCTAGGAGGTATCTATACCTAGTGCCCTAAAGCAACTGGTTTGGGAGTCATTGGCCCAAGACTCGCTACATGGATCAAATAGAGGCTTAAGGAGTAAGAACACTCAATAGTGGAACAACGTTAAAAAAAAAAAAAAAAAAAAAAGAAAGAAAAAAAAAAAGAAACAAAAGAAACATTGGTTTCCCACCGAGTAATCAGGTCCCGTTGCCTAAGTAAGCAATGATATTCGCGTCAAAAAGTGGGCAATGTGAAAATAAAAATTAATAAATGAAGGATGGAAGTAGCAATACACCTGCCTATTAAAGTTTAGATGAATCAGAGATAAAAGTGGAATAATTTAGAAAAAGTTCTGAAAAATTTAATGTTCTTTACTTAATTTTTCTATTGATAAGTATTAATACCCCAATGATATGTCTCATTTAAGCTCTACTGAATATCAATGGCCATTTTGAAAATTGCTTAGGTAAAATTCGAAACTCTAAGTTAAAGGTATTTAAAACTAAATTCTTTCTTTACTCGAGGACGAGCAAAGCTAAAGTTGGAGGGTGTGATAAGTATAATAAATTCACCAATAAAGTATTAATTTATCAATTAATTGATATTAATTTTTAAGAATTAATAAC
>QRFJ01001369.1:64503-150151 GCA_006176705.1 Cocos nucifera
TTAAGGTATAGTATCTAATGGGTATAAATGGATCTTCAAGAGAAAGACAAGTGTAGATGAGAATGTGGAGACATTCAAGACTAGGCTAATGGCGAAAGGGTATGAGGATAGCTTCTCATTAGTGGCCATCCATTTGTACATTGCTTGCCATTGCAGTATATTTCAATCATGAAATATGGTAGATGGATGTGAAAATAAAGTTCATAAGTGGATATCTTGAGAAAGATATCTATATGAAACAACCGCTTGGTTTCACTGAAGGAAAATCCTAATTTTCTGAATCAGGTTCGTTCAGATCTGATTGGATTGGGAGGCATATTTCAAAATTTTTTTCTCAGATCTAGATCAGATCTGACACTTTTTCAGATTTGATTTATAATCTGATAATTAAGAAAATAAAACTAAATTAATTTTGAACAAATTTTTATCTTGATCTTGGGTAATTTGATTACCCGTTGATGATCCTACGGAAGCTCTAAGGTTCTGGATCTAGCCATGCAAGCGCCTGACCTCTATCGATGTCCACTTAGGTTGGATCTAGAGATCTTTTTCTTCTCTTTCTTTTCACCAAAAATCAAATCTAGATCTGATTTGGAGAATCTTCAAAACTTCTTCTGAATATCACCCATCGTCTCTACAGCAGTGCTGCCTGCTTCTTTTTTCGTCAGCCTTTCCTTGCTTGACTTGCACTAATCTGAAGGCCCAACTTCCTTGGGCGTGGAGAGAAGGGAGAGGGCCAAATGGTGGCATGGAGAATGGAGAGGGGTAGCCTTGGGGCATAGCTTGGAAGAGAAGTTCTTAAAAGTGGGCACAGATGGGGTCTTTTTATAGACTCTACTGTGCCATGCAGTGCTGCATCACCCCAGTCAATCACGTTGCTTCGTACAATTAGATCTAAATTTGATTGATGGGATAACATCACCTGATCCAATCAGATGAGAGACCCATAGGTTCATTCTTAGATGGCGCCTAAGATTGGTCAAAGTAGATACCCAAGGGTCACCTAAGTAGAAACCAAGAAGCAACCTGAAGTCCTATCCATATGGGACTCCAGCATCCCTATCCATGGGTGCACGCCATCCTAGGTGTGTGCCCCCTTCTTTTCAATTTTTAGAGAGGGGACAAGCCCCTATCTGCTCTCCAATAAGTGCATGATACATGGGCAGATGTCCAAGGGTTAAAGGTCAATGTTTGACTAAGTCAAAGTACAAGAATTAGCAGATGATGGAAAATGGCAGGTATTGTTTCAAATTTATCTCATAAATTAAGACAACCCTTTTCTGACTTCGACAAGCTCTAGTCAGACCAAGTAAAGGTACCTGAGTGAGCACAAACTCATTCGGCTTAGTCGAGATAACTTTTATGATAGAAAAAGGAGAACGTTAGGCTTAATCATGTGCTAGCTTGATTTCCTTGAACCTAATTAAATCTTATTCAAATCAATTGAATTGGATTAGTCCAATTGATGATATCCAGATCCAAACCCTTATTTGTGTGATCCAGTTAGGTTCAGTTCTATATGGAATGGGATATGTCATGATCTTATTCATCAACATCATCGAAACTCCTTTCGATGGATCAGAACTCTTCTGATTCAGACAACTTAGAATGATCGATCATCTAAATCATTCTAGTTGCTCCCAAAATCCACCAGTGATACCTAGCAGCATATGGTGGCAACCCATCAAAATTGAAAATGAACCTCTTGATGCAGCTACTTGTGTGATTAAGTTTTTCTATCTTGAGCCCCGATCAGATTAGGGTTAAGGTGAACTCGTCAAACCTTAATTTCTTTCATATGATTTAATCATTCGATTTAAGTCCGATGTGAAAACCATAATAGAAACTCTTTCTATTATTTCACACTCTCTGCCATGGCCATTGGCTTATGGACTTGATTCTCATGATCATCATAGGACTGCTCCTCATCCATCGAGGTAGATAGATTCCATCTTGGTGCAATCCAATTCCTACAATGAACATGCTATAGCCAACATACACCTCAGGGTTCTGAATGGCTAGGAGACTAAGTCATGGTGTAGTCAAACTATAACACCCTCAAGGTGAACTACTGATGCACCTCAGGTCAAAGAACCAAACATAGCACTGCAGCATCGAGTCAGTCATCGATGAGAAGGTAGACTTTCTTATGACTACTCGAGGTGGTCACGCTCAGTGCCCTCGTTCTCTAACGAGTACTTGTACTCTCGCTCTGATGTCTCTACACTGTAGACTCAAGACTCATTTACTACAAAAAAGTGATTGTACACTAACCTTTCGGATCAATCACCATCCTCAAGATGATCCTATGGTCGGAGCATTTATGAGTTAATAATGAAATTCATGTCTTAAATTTTCAACTCTGAAAATATGAATTATCATTACCATTAACTCAAAGGATGTATCACAAACTAAATAACAGGTGTGATAGAAAAAATATTTATTATATTATAGTTAAAATTATAATTTTGTTCCTAGAAGTGTATTACAAGTGTTAGCCAATTCTGGCTTCTAGGGCACACATATCTAACAACTCCACTTGTCCTAAAGCCAATTGGCTACAATCTAAGTCCCATCTTCTTAAGGTGGGCTTCGATCTCTGCTGGCCAATGCTTTATAGAGATCCACCCATTTCTGCGGAGTGACTCTCTTGACCTCACGTAACCTTCTGAGTGTAATCGGGATCAGGTGAGTATCGTATGCTCCGATGTGCTTGGACTTTGTGAGGACTCTGGCTCCTTACAAGGGCTATGGGCCATTGTGTTGTATAGTAGAGGAAAGGCATCTGATGGCATCACTCTTATCTTGTGGCAAAACTTCGTATACCAGAATGCTCCTTCTAGCTCTGACTGCAGATATATTCTGCTTCCATGGTGGAATCTGCTATCACTGTCTCTTGAACTTTCCAGCTGACAGCTCCACATTGCACACAAACAGACTCCAGATGTCGACTTTATCATCTACATCGGACATAAAGTCGAGTCTGTTTACCCTAGACTTGGAGTTTCTATTACAAAGAACAACAACATATCCTTAGTTCTTCTTAAGTACTTAAAGATATTTCACAGAAGTCAGTGTTCTTACCTGGATTTGACTGAATCTGCTTCTGACACTCACGCATGGGCATATCAGGTCGTGTACATAACATGCAATACATGAGGCTCCCTATTGCGAAGCATAAGGGACTTGCTCATGCTTCTATTTCCTTAGGTGTGCTGGGGCACATCTCTTGGAAAAGATGAATGCATGCTGAAGCGTATAACCCCTCTTAGAGTTTTCCATACTAAACCTCTTTAGTACTTCCTCTATGTAACATCTATCTCTCTCATCCTCATACCCTTTCGCCATTAGCCTAGTCTTGAATGTCTCCACATTCTCATCTACACTTGTCTTTCTCTTGAAGATCCATTTATACCCATTAGATACTATACCTTAAGGTGGATCTACCAAGATCTAGATTTAGTTCGAGTGCATCAAGTCAATCTTTGACTTCATTGCCTCTTACCAATTTTTGGAGTCGATATCTGATACGTCTCGTCATTGGTTCTGGGATCATCACCATGAACCCATTTTCCATGAGGAACATTTTCTTTACATCCTCTGAAATAGTACCTAAGTATCTTTTGGAAGATGAAAAATCCTATTTGACCTACGAGGTGGAGGAGGCAGTGAATTATGGATCGACTCAGATTAATTGAAGGAATGGAAGTTTCAAGTCTTATCTTCCATTCCTTCAATTGTTACATGCTCAAGAAATCATGCAACAAAAATCAAGTCTTATCTTCACCTTTTTCTTTTTATTTATACCATCTTTAGGGTTCAGCCTCCTCTTTGAACCCTTTTTGCCTGCCTTCTTCTTGGAGATCCCATCCACAAGAAGAAGAGGAGCCTTATCCTCTTAATATGGCTTTCCGCTATCTTAAGCATATTTAATAGCTCCGTCAAGGAAGAATTTAGTTTGTTCATGTGATAGTTCATGACAAACTGAGAAAATAATTCTGGAAGTGATTACAGGATCAAATCCTAACTTAACTCTCCATCCATAACAAAACCTAATTGACTAAATCGAGTGATTAGGTTAATTACCATCAGAACATGGTTTTGTATGGATGTTCCTTCTGTCATTCTTGCATGAAATAATTGCTTAGATATCTCATACCTAGAAGTCCTACTCTGCTCTCTATAAAGCTCTTTTAGATTGAGCAATATGGACTGAGTGTCCATGCCATCATGCTGCCTCTATAATTCATTATTTATGGAGGCAAGTATGATGCATTTGACAGTAAGAAAATCATTTTGCCACATCTTGTGTGTGGACTTATCTTCATCTATAGCATCTTTTTCTAATGGCTTAGGATCATGGGCATCAAGAATATAGGAGAATTTTTCTTGACTGAGTACTATTTTTGGATTTCTCAGACAGTCCACATAATTTGGATCGATCAATTTATTTGAATCCAAAATTGAACACAATGAAAGTGAAAAAGCCATTTAATCTACATAATAAAGAACAAAACATAAGCAAACAACTCATGATGACATACATAATTAAATTAGGACTTTAATTTAATTATGTCTCCCATTATTTAATCAAAAATCATAACCCTCTAATTGATTCTTTAGTGAGAATAAGATCCTAATTTCTTATAAAAGGTCTTGTGGTTGCACAACAAACATGTTATAAGTTCAAAGGTAGAAAATTCTTTCCAATTGCATTTTATGCAACTCTCAATAAGAAATCCTTTCCTCTAAAATATTAATAGTCTTGTGTTAGCACAATAAACTTTAATATTTTAGTTAAGCAGAACCCTTCATTTCTATACAGTTAAAATGAAATATAATTGCTCTTGTGGTTATACAACAAAGCAGTATATTCAAAATATTGTAAGCATCTCAATGCACTAAATTAATATTACATCATTCCCCATAATAGATCTTGTGGTTATGCAACAAAACTAATATGGTTCTGGACATAATAAGGACCTAGCATGAAGAAAGGTCTTAATGTAGTGAATATAACACTAAGCATTTGAATCTAGAATTAATTTTATCGAATTGGCCAGGTAAGTGGGAGAGAGATGGGAGTCCCCCTGTTGCTTTTCTTAGACATCAATAAATTGGCCAAGTCAGACAACAGAATTAATTAAAAAATTACATTCTCTTTACCAATCATGAACCACTTTTCCTAGACACCGACTAACCAATTAGATATCCAGATTGATTTGGCTATTGGTTAATTACACTACAACTTAATATAATTTTAAAAATGGATTTAAATGTTCTCAATACATATCCTAAATGCATGAAATTATGATAAAAAAAAATATTAACATGTAGACTTATTCTAGGACAACCATCATTACATAGTGAATTCTTTCCACTATGTCCGGGCAACCTTTACAGAATAATATATACATCATAATCTCATTATGATAAAAAATAAAAAATATGATCACATCATATAAATAACATGCTAATAACAAAAAATCATATCATATTTTCATTTATGCCATTGTAATATAAGCAAAGCAATATATGATTTAACCTAATAAGGCTTACTCTGATACCACTGATGGGATTGGTGTATAAGGCGGAAGCAAAGATTTCAAAGCAAAATTATGAAATCATACAAACCAAACCCAAACCCTAGGACCACCTTATTAGCGTATTTATAATATAAAAAAAAGTATTGAACATACCTCTTATCGCTAAACCCTGAATTGACCCTAATTGCTGGCAATAGTCCATCAGGGGTTCCACCAGGTGCCCATGTGTTCATTCTTCAACGTTGATCTATATGGAGATTTGATCAAGACACCAGCACCTCAGATTTATATAATTACAATTCTAATAACAAGAACTTTAATTAAATGGGCAAGACCTTGCTTAGCCTTTTATGTCGCCTTCCTTGTGTCTCTTTACCTTTCTTTCTTTTTTCCTTGTCTTATTAATTTTTCTTCCTAATCTCTTTATCTTAAGATGACTTCTTGTCCTTATAAGGACAAGGTCTAGATAGGAGAAGGGAAGAAAGAAAATCAGACAATAAGAAAATACTTGTAAGAAAGAAAGATAATTTTCTGAACTGCGGACTCTCGGTGTGCACCCTAATTTATAATATACGTAGGGGTGCCAACACATTTACTCACGCCCTTTCCATATTATTATTTCATGTCCCTTCAGCCTATCTCACACCTTATCAGATAACGACGTATAGACTTAGTCCAAGAGGTACCTTAAAGCAGAAGGACTCTCAAACTAATTCTATGTAAGTTATTTATGAAGAGTCACGGGCTTTTATTTTTGGTGCTATCAAATTCTACCATTAGATCAGATAAGTAGGCCATTCAATGGCCTAAAAGTAGGATGCCTATTAAGCAAAATAGCATGGATATAATCTTTGAATAGTCAAAATCCCAAGGGACTTTGACTTGGTCCAAGAGGTGCCAAGAAAGAGTGGGCAGCAAGGAGTCCTGGAAGAGTGGGTGGCAAGGAGTCCCTTCTCATGCAAATATTAATCAAATAATGAAGTATTTAACCTACAGAAGGACTCTTCTGTTCCCTATATCTGATGTCCATGCCCATATGTAAATTTATGCGATATGAAAAAAGGGAGAAAAAGTCAAAGAAGGCAGGCGCCAACATAAACCCATGCACCAAGGACTCTTGCGCATGAATGACTTCCCACACGCAAGAGAGAGACTCTTTAGTGCATGGGATTCTGGTATGTGACATCCCATATAAAGCCCAATCAGTCTAGACTAAACTAATTCAAGATCAAATCCAATTTGACACAAATCGGATCTTAATTAGCCCAAATTGGAAGTCGATTCGAATTCAATTCGAATCTAGGTGCTAGGATTTGCTACATGTGCTAACATGTACTACTTGCAAACATGGTCTAATCCAATTTGATCCTTAATCAATTCTCTTTGTGTGTGACCCATTGGATTTCACATCTAGCCAGAAGTGAGTCTGGGTGTTATTTGACCTAATCTAGTTAGAACTCAACTAAACTGATTTTGGTCAAAACTAGGCTATCCAATTTGACCAATTAGAATATTTTATAATTTAATGATCAAATTAAAAAATTTTAATTTGATCAAACCCACAAGATATGATCAACATATCGTGACTTTCTGAAAGATGTGAAATTTTGATGAAAATATCAAAAATATCCTTCAGTAAAAAATTATCGTGCAACTAGATCCTTCGATCATCCTGCATCCTGAATATGACTCTGGGTATGGAAATATGTCAAACCCAATATCATATTTATTTCTCTTTCAATCTTATGATGAAATTTATTTAATAAAATATTAGAAATCATTTTTAATTTTCATCATGCTTTGATCAAAGTCTTCCTAAATCATCATTTGTTTGAAGCAGGCAGGATGCGATTTTCTCTTACCAGGAGTGATCGATTCCATGTTAACCTACTCATAACCTTCATATATAATCCATCATATCCAGATCATCCCGTACATGACTAAGTCAAGAATGAGTATGAACCAAAATATGGATTCATATATATAAGGTTCTATGGTAGTTTCAGATCTAAGGATTACATGCATAATTCAACCATGAGAACCATCTACTGACATGTAAATAAGACTCCATTAGATATTCTCGACTTGGATCAATTTGGTGAACTCATTCTCTAATGAGCATCCACATCCTTGTATTAGTGTCATACACAAGTGATTGTGAGATCAATCATCCTCTCAATTGAGCATACAAAGGATGTGCTTGTTTTATCAAAAACATTGATCCCTAACTCAATGTTCCATCGATCAGAAATGTTTAAAATAGGGTTTTAAGGTTTTAGGTCTCACTGGTATGATCTCATCATAATCCTAAAATCATAGCCTTAATTTATGGGGTTCATCATAACATTAAATAAATAATAAGATACTACATATGATGAAATAAAATATTTTTATTTATTTTAAAATATCATTACATGAGTTTGGAAGATAAAGAATAGCCTAAATAAATAAATAAATAAATTTTGATTGGCTTGAGGGCATATTTCTTTCAATCTTCCACTTGCACTAAAGTCAATCGTCCTTATATTTTAATCTCATACAATCAAGGTGGTGATCAAACAGTTGCAATGGTAAAGCCTTAGTGAATGGGTCTGCTATGTTATTTTTTGTATCTACTCATTCTATGACAACATCTTGTCTTTCAATAATTTCACGAACGAAGTGGAAGCATCTCAGAATATGTTTGGATTTATGATGAGACTTTGGTTCCTCTGCTTGAGCAACAGCTCCAGTATTATCACAGTAAAGTTGTACTGGATTCTTAATTTTAGGAATAACATCCAATTCAGTGATGAACTTCTTCATTCAGATAGCTTTCTTGGTGGCATCACTTGCAGCTATGTATTCTACCTCAGTTGTTAAGTCAGCTACAGTTGGTTGCTTATTACTCTTCCAACTCACTGCTCCACCATTCAGAACAAAGACATACCTTAAAATGGATTTGCTATCATCTGGATCTGATTGAAAACTAGAATCAGAATATGCTTCTAGTTTATGATCAGAACCACCATATACTAGAAAAATATCTTTTGTCCTTCTCAAGTACTTAAGAATATTTTTCATAGATTTTCAATGATCCTCTCCTAGATTAGCCTGAAATCTACTTGCAATGCCTAAAGCATAAGTAACATCAGGCCTTGTACATAACATGACATACATTATTGATCCAACAGTCGAAGCATAAGGAATAGAACTCATTCTATTTCTCTCTTCAAGTGTCTTTGGAGACATCTTCCTAGAGAGATGTATGCTTTGACTCATTGGTATGTAACCTCTTTTACTCTCATTCATACTAAATCTTTTCAGTATTAAGTCAATGTACCTAGATTGGGATAAGCCTAGCATCCTCTTAGATCTATCTCTATAGATCTTTATTCCTAGTATATAGGATGCTTCTCCCAAGTCTTTCATAAAAAACTTATTTGATAGCCATAATTTGACTGATTGCAATATTGGGATATCATTTCCAATAAGGAGTATGTCATCTACATATAGAACCAAAAAAATTATGGTTCTTCCACTAGTGTTCTTATACACACATGGTTCATCCACATTCTTGATGAAACCAAACTCTTTGATTGTTACATTAAAATGGATGTTCCAACTCCTTGATGCTTGCTTTAATCCATAAATAGATCTCTTAAGCTTGCATACCTGATTTGGTCTTTCATTTAACTCAAATTCCTCTGGCTGTGATATATAGACCTCCTCCTTAAGAAAATCTTTAAGGAAGGTGGTCTTTACATCCATTTACCATATTCATAATCGTGGTATGCTGCTATGGAAAGCATAATCTGAATAGATTTGAGCATGACAATAGGTAAAAATGTTTCATTATAATCAATCTTCTATTTTTGCTTAAAACCCTTAGCCACCAATCTGGCCTTATAGGTTTCAATTTGACCATCTGCTCCAATCTTTTTTCTTAAAAATCCATTTGCATCCAATAGAATTTATATCCTCTAGTGCATCCACCAAAGTCCATACTTTATTAGTGTGCATGGAGTCTATTTTAGATTGCATGGCAACCAGCCAATTGTCAGAGTCCTTACTTTTGACTACTTCCGTATAGGTCAGAGTTTCATCATTCTCAATGACTTGGGCTTCATTATTCTCAATAATGAATCCGTACCTAACAGGTGTAAGTCGTACTCTATCAGACCTATGGATAGGAGTTATGTGTTATGGTTCTTTCATATTTATGTGATTATTTGGTTGAGAAATTTTTATTTATTTTTCTTGAACTTCACTAAGTTCAATATTTCTCCCACTGCCTTTTTCTAGGATAAACTCTTTTTTCATGAAAGTGGCATGCCTACTTACAGAAATCTTTTGTTCGGTAGGATAGTAGAATAAATATCCTATACTATCTCTAGGATATCTGATAAATGACATCTATCTGATCTAGCATCAAGCTTATGTCCAAAACTTCTTTTGACATATGCTGGACAACCCCATATCTTAAGATACTTAAGATTAAGTTTCTTACCTCTCCATATCTCATATGGAGTACTAGATACAGATTTAGAAGATACTCTATTCAAGATGTAAATTGTGATCTTCAGGACATTACCCCAGAAGAAAATAGGTAATTCAGTGAAGCACATCATGGACCATACCATATATAATAAGGTATGATTTTTTCTTTCAACTACATCATTTAATTGCGGTATATAAGGAGGTGTCCATTTAGAGAAAATTTCTTTAACTTTAAGATAGTCTAGAAATTCACTAGATAAGTATTCTCCTCTCCGATCAGATCGAAGGATTTTTATACATTGTCCAGTTTATTTTTCGACCATACTTTGATACTTTTTAAATTTATCAAAGACTTCATATTTGTGTTTCATAAGATACACATATCTAAACCTAGATAAATCATCAGTGAACATTATAAAATTAGAGTATCCTCATCTGGCTTGAGTTGTCATAGGACCACATACATCCGTATGTACAAGTTCTAATAGCTCACTTGTCCTTTCTTCATGTCCACTAAATGGAGTCTTGATCATTTTATGCATGAGACATGATTCAGAAGTTTCTAATGATTCATAATCAAAAAGATCAAAAAAATTTTCTTTATATAACTTGTTAATCCTAGCCTCACTAATATGACCTAATCGACAATGCCAAAGTAAAGTATTATTTATCTCATCTCTCTTATGTTTTCTATTTTCATCAATACGAAATATATTATCATCCAAACATAGAGTCAACAAACCATTGCTAAATATGCCAAAATAAATATTTTCATTAGAATATTTAATCGAGTAACCTTCGCTCATTGCATCAAGACTATAATCTTGTTTTAATAGCAAGGGTATAGATATAATATTTCTAATGATCTTAGGCATATAATAACAATTTGTAAGCTCTAAGATCTTTCCAAAAGATAACTTCAATATATTTATCTCCATAGCTTCTACTTGGATAGACTCTCCTCTAGCGCCATAAAGCTTGAAGTCTCCTTTCTTCAAACTTTTAATTTTCTGCAGCCCCTATAAAGATTTGCATATATAAAAACCACAGTCGGTATCTAATACCGAAGAGTTTGAAATGAAATAATTTAGTGACAATATAGTATGTATCTCATACATACCTTTTGGTATATTATTTGCACCAGACTTCATGGTAGCAAGATAAGCCTTGCAATTTCTCTTTCAATGATCTATTTTACCGTAGTGAAAATAGGTTGTCTGTCTAGAGACCTTCTTCCCTTTTTTTTTTTTATTTATACCATCTTTAGGGTTCAGCCTTCTCTTTGAATCCTTTTTGTCTGCCTTCTTCTTGGAGATCCCATCTACAAGAAGAAGAGGAGCCTTATCCTTCTTGATATGGCTTTCTACTATCTTAAGCATATTTAACAGCTTAGGCAAGAAAAAATTCAGTTAGTTCATGTGATAGTTCACGACAAACTAAAAAAATAATTTTGGAAGTGATTGTAGGATCAAATTCTGACTTAACTCTCCATCCATAACCAAACCTAATTGACTTAATCGAGTGATTAGGTCAATTACCATCAGAATATGGTTTTGTACGGATGTTCCTTCCATCATTCTTGCATGGAATAATTGCTTAGATATCTCATATCTAGTAGTCCTACTCTGCTCTCCATAAAGCTCTTTTAGATTGAGCAATATGGACTAAGTGTCCATGCTATCATGCTGCCTCTGTAATTCATTATTCATGGAGGCAAGTATGATGCATTTGATAGTAAGAAAATTATTTTGCCACATCTTGTGTGTGGATTTATCTTCATCTGTAGTATCTTTTCCTAATCGCTTAGGATCAGGGGCATCAAGAATATAGGAGAGTCTTTCTTGATTGAGTACTTTTTTTAGGTTTCTCAGCCAGTCCATATAATTTGGACTAGTCAATTTATTTGAATCCAAAATTGAACGTAATGAAAGTAAAGAAGCCATTTAATCTACATAATAAAGAATAAAATATAAGCAAACAACTTATGATGATATACATAATTAAATTAGAACTTTAATTTAATTATGTCTCTCATTATTTAATCAAAAATCATAACCCTCTAATTGATTTTCTTAGTGAGAATAAGACCCTAATTCCTTATAAAAGGTCCTGTGATTGCACAACAAATTTGTTATAAGTTCAAAAGTAGGAAACTCATTCCAATTGCATTTTATGCAACTCTCAATAAAAAACCCTAGCCTCTAAAATATTAATAGTCTTGTGTTAGCATAACAAACTTTAATATTTTAGTTAAGTAGAACCCTTCATTTCTATACAGTCAAAATGAAATATAACTGCTCTTGTAGTTACACAACAAAGCAGTATATTCAAAATGCTGTAAGCATCTCAATGCACTAAATTAATATTACATCATTCTCCATGATAGATCTTGTGGTTACATAATAAAACTAATATGGTTCTGGATATAATAAGGACCTAGCATAAAGGAAGGCCTTAATGTAGTGAATATAACACTAAGCATTTCAATCTAGAATTAATTTTATCGAATCAGCTAGGTAAGTGGGAGAGAGATGGGAGTCCCCTCGTTGCTTTCCTTAGACACCAATAAATTGGTCAAGTCAGATAATGGAATCAATTAAAAAATTACGTTCTCTTTATCAATCATGAACCACTTTTTCTAGACACTGACTGACCAATTAGATATCCAGATTGATTCATCTATTGGTTAATTACACTACAACTTAATATAATTTTAAAAAGAAATTGAAATGTTCTCGATACACATCCTAAATGCATGAAATTATGATAAAAAAAAATATTAACATGTAGACTTATTCTAGGACAACCATCATTACATAATGAATTCTTTCCACTATGTCAGAGCAACCTTTACAGAATAATATATACATCATAATCTCATTATGATAAAAAATAAAAAATATGATCACATCATATAAATAACATGCTAATAAAAAAAAACTCATATCATATTTTCATTTATGCCATTATAATATAAGCAAAGCAATATATGATTTAACCTAATAAGGCTTGCTCTGATACCACTGATGGGATTGGTGTGAAAGCATGGATTTCAAAGCAAAATTATGAAATTATACAAATCAAATCCGAACCCTAAGACCACCTTATTAGCAATTAAATCATATAGCATACATTTGTAATATAAAAGATAGTATTGAACATACCTCTTATCGCTAAATCCTGAATTGACCCTAATTATCGGCAGCAGTCCATTAAGAGTTCCACCAGGTGCCCACATATTCACCCTCCAACATTGATCCATACAAAGATTTGATCAAGACACCAGCACCTCTAATTTATATAATTAAAATTCTAATAACAAGAACTTTATTTAAATGGACCAGACCTTCCTTAGCCTTTTATGTCACCTTCCTTGCCTCTCTTTACCTTTCTTTCTTTTTTTCTTATCTTATTAATTTTTTTTCCTAATCTCTTTATCTTAAGATGACTTCTTATCCTTATAAGGATAAGGTCTAGACAAGAGAAGGGAATAAAGAAAATTGAACAATAAGAAAATACTTGTAAGAAAGAAAGATAATTTTCTAAACTCTGGACTCTCGGTGCGAACCCCTATTTATAATGTACGTAGGGGTGCCAACACATTTACTCGCACCCTTTCCATATTATTATCTCATGTCCCTTCAGTCTATCTCACGCCTCATCAAATAATAACGACATGTAGACTTAGTCCAAGAAGTGCCTTAAAGCAAAAGGACTCTAAGTTATTTATGAAGAGTCACAGGCTTTTATTTTTGGCACCATCAAATTCTACTATTAGATCAGATAAGTAGGCCATCCAACGACCTAAAAGTGGGATGCTTATTCAGCAAAATAGCATGGAGATAATCTTTGAATAGTCAAAATCCCAAGGAACTTTGACTTGGTCCAAGAGGCGCCAAGGAACAGTGGGCGTTAAGGAGTTCTGGAAGAGTAGGCGACAAGAAGTCCCTTCTCATACAAATATTAATCAAATAATGAAGTATTTAACCTGCAGAAGGATTATTCTGCGCCCCATATCTGATGTCCATGTCCATATGTAAATTTATGCGACATGAAAAAAGGGAGAAAAAGTCAAAGAAGGTAAGCGCCAACATAAACCCATGCGCCAAGGACTCCTGCACTTGAATGACTTCCCATGCACAAGAGAGAGACTCTCTGGTGCATGGGATTCTGGTATGTGACACCCCATATGAAGCCTAATCAGTCTAGGCTATCCTAATTCAATATCAAATCTAATTTGGCTCAAATCAGATCTTAATTAGCCCAAATTGGAAGCCGATTTGAATCTAGGTGCTAGGGTTTGCTACATGTGCTAGCTTGTACTACTTGCAAACATGGTCTAATCCAATTAGATTCTCAATCAATTCTCTTTGTGTATGATCCATTGGGTTCCACATCTAGCCAGTAGTGGGTCTGGATGTTAATTGACCTAATCTGGTTAGAACTCAATCAAACCAATTTAGGTCAAAACTAGGCTACCCAATTTGACCAATTAGAACACTTTCTAATTTAATGATCAAATTAAAAAAAATTTATTCGATCGAACCCACAAGACATGATTGACGTCTAGCAACGTATCGTGACTTTCTGAAAGATATGAAATTTTGATGAAAATACCAAAAATATGCTTCAGTGGAAAATTATTGTGCAACCAGATCCTTCGATCATCCTGCATCCTGAATATGACTTTGGATATGAAAACATGTCAAACCCAATATTATATTTATTTCTCTTTCAATCTTATGATGATAATTTATTTAATAAAATATTAAAAATCATTTTTAATTTTCATCATGCTTTGATCAAAGTGTTCCTAAATCATAATTTATTTGAAGCAGGCATGATGTGATTTCCTCTTACTAGGAGTGATCGATTCTATGTTAACCTACTCACAACCTTCATATATAATCCATCATATCCAAATCATCCCGTACATGACTAAGTCATGAATGAGTATGAACCAAAATATGAATTTATATATTAAAGTTCTATGGTAGTTTTAGGTCTAAGGATTACATGCACAATTCCACAATGAGAACAATCTATTGATATGTAGATAAGACTCCATTAGATATTCTTGACTTGGATCAATTCAGTGAACTCATTCTCTAATGAGCACCCACATCCTTGTATTAGTATCATACACAAGTGATTGTGAGATCAATCACCCTCTCAATTGAGCATATAAAGGATGTGCTAGTCTTACCAGAAACATTGATCCCCAACTCAATGTTCCATCGATCAGGAATATTTAAATTAGAGTTTTAAGATTTTAGATCTCACTTATATGATCTCATCATAATCCTAAAATCATAGCCTTAATTTATGAGATTCATCATAATAATAAATAAATAATAAAGTACTGCATATAATGAAATAAAATATCTTTATTTATTTTAAAATATGATTATATGAGTTTGAAAGACAGAATAGCCCAAATAAATAAATAAATAAATTTTGATTGGCTTGAGGGCATATTCCTTTCATACCCTTGGCACCTGGCTCTACAATTTGCTAAAGCTAGATCCTAAATTATTTTATTAGCTTCCTTGCTTTGATTGTCTTGCTAAAAATACCTCCAATGATGCTTACCTACAAATAACTCTAAGATTCAACAACTTGCACCTCGAGAAAAATTCATGCAAAAAGAAGAAGAAGAAGAAATTATAGCTCCATCAAAACCAAACCAAGTACAAGGGTTCTTGTTCACATAGGTAGGGTTGCAACTATGCTGGGCTAAAGCGGGGTATGTTACTTCCAACCCACATTGGTTATATTTCCACTTCTAATTTTTGGACCTAATTAGAATCCTTTGATTAATCAGGTCAAGTCATGTCCAACCCATGAAAAAAAATTTATATCTAAGAGGCCATTCAGCTCAAGTTTGAGTCAATAATGACTGGGACCAATCCAAAAATATGTCGACCTATGTACGTAGTAAGTCAGGTTAGGTCTATGTTCATATTGAGCATTTACTAATTAAGTAAAAATATAACAGTAGTGATAAACTGAATAACCACAAAAATTTTTAAATAAAACTAAAAGGATGATAATCTGAAAATGTATCTTCCTTCAAATAAAACTTTTTCTTTTAAAATTTGATCCTAGAAAGTGAACATTCTTGATCAACAATTTAACAAACTAGACTCCTAAAGAATAAATAGTGATATACTTGAAAATATTATAACTAAGCATATATGGAAACAAATAACAGGTGCTTCTAGTCAAATAACAATAAACAATAATCCCCCTCTCTTATCCCTTTTCTTTTAACACTCTCCTTTACTAACCCCTAGAAGCCTAGACATAGATTTTTCATCCCGCATCTCACACCATGATCCCTCAGGCCCTTAGAGATGTTATAGACTTCTTTGCTCCCTTCTTCTCCTTCCTAAAAGATAATTGATTGATTGGATATAGACAACGATGATTAGTGTTGAGTTGAGGTCATCATATTTGGATCAGTGAGGGGCTCAACATTTCAGATGTTGCTAACTCCATCTATCCTCTATTCTTATTTTCATGTATCTTGTAAGCCCAACTAAATGCAAGCTAGCTTGATTACAAATGAGACAAACTTGAGTCAGGCATCTTTAGCTTGTAACAAATATAATATTCTAAGTGGAACTCAAGATACAACTAAATTATTTGGATTTTGCTCTATGGTGCTCCTACGACTAACGATTATTCTTGCTCCTTCCATTCAATTTATTTCTTGGGCAATGCATCAAGTTGCATCGACTTCAAGTTGGATCATATCAAAAATTTATTATATGATTTCACAAGAATCAATTTGGTCCAAAAGAAATAAACTTGGGCTTGTCTTAGTGGTTACAACCCTCAATTTAACTCTAAAGGTTCTAGTTTGAATTTTGGTTGATGCATCATTAGTGATGTACATCTAGATAATTATGATATGGTAGGTCTCCCTCCCTTTCTCTTAATAAAAGAAAGCTTAATCCAATTAAGATATTGCCTACTTGAAAGCTATGACCTGATTTAAGTTGGCTCATCTTGATACCCTGCTCGACTCAACCTAAATTGGCTTCTTCTTCCAGATCAGCACACTTGCAGCAAACCAAATAGACTTAAACAATGGAGTAACCAGCCCCCGCTTGATGTTTTCTTATCAACTCACCTTATTTGATCCGGACGACCATAGCCCAATTCGAATGCGACGGTCCAGACAAGTTTGAATCTAGAGCTTGCCCGCATCCCGTTAGGTCCGACTCGGACAGAAGCGGGAAGAAAACATTCGTTCCTCCATAAATAGCTAACGCCAGCATCGATTCAATTCAGATGCGACCGTTGGAACCCTCCCGTCTCTCCCTCCTCGCATTCTTTCTTTTCCTCTGCCAAAGACCCTAATCACTACATCAAGTCGAAGAAGGAGAAGAAAAGGAAGTTCCAATCTCTCCTTCCTCCTCTAATATTTAGGTTCTTCTCCATCGTTCTCCAATCGACGACCGCGCCTGTTGGTGCAGAAACTCGTCGTCGCCGGAGGTCGCCGGAGTCGAGGCCGCTGAGGTCGCAGTCGGGGACCTGCAAAATGAAGTTCCGTCCGGAGTCGGTGGGGGGTGGCTCCGGTAGGACCCTCCAATGGTCAAGTCAGTTTTCGGCCAACAGGAATGGAGTACTCGAAATAAGTTCCGAAGCTTAGAGAAGAAGAGGAGAGCTCAGAGAGATTAGAGGTCAGAGAGCTTAGCCTTGGCATCTCTGGAGAGTCCTTTGTAGGCGGAGCTTAGTTGATGGTGACAGCCATACCGTCGCATGGAGTTCGGTACGGAGAGGATGGCGTTGTCAGGCGGTCGGTGATGGCCATACTGGCAAGTCGTGGGCCGCATGGAGTTCGGTACGGAGAGGAAGGCATCGTCAGGGAGTGGCGTTGCCAGAGGTGGTAGCCATGTCGTCTCTGTAGCAGACTGATGGCAATAATTCACCTCGTAGGAGAGTCCGGCAGAAGGGAAGGCTGGGGGAGTTCGGCTGGTTGAGAATCTGAAGCTCGACCGTTTGGAAGTTCGGCCGGCCGTTGGACTTCGGCTGAGGCTTGGACGCTTGAGAGTTCAAGGAGCTCAGTCGCTAAGCAGTTCGGCGAGGACGACCGCTGAGAAGTTCGACCGAGGGGCGACTGCTTGGAGAGTTCGGCCGAGGGGGCGACCGCTGAGGAGTTCGACCGCTGGAGGACTTCGTTGAAGCTTGGCCGCTTGGAGTCGGTCCGAAGAGTTCGGTGGTGGGGTTCAAAGGAGTTCGGCGGCCCAAGAAGTTCGGTCTCGACGCTGGGAGTCCGGAAGAAGCTCGACAGCTAACTAGTTCGGCTTGTTGGAAGAAGCTCGGCCGCTGGGAGTTCGGCTGAAGCCCGTCTGCCGAAGCTCTTCTGCGGCTACTGGTTGCATTAGGCTGGGTATCGAGCTAGACTTCGGCTGGAGCAAAATTTATCCCCAACACTAGCCCCCCCACTCCCGAGTTCGAAAATCGAAGGAAGGGAGTGCAGGAAAGGCGACTGCCGAAGTCTTCCTCTGAGCTCTGTGCTGGTCTGGGTCGAAGCTCGAGGGAGATCCCATCTTCGGCTTGAAGTTGATACAGTTGCTTTATGCAGCCAAGGTCGATGTCGAAGCTCTCCAGCCGAGGTTGACATGATAGCTTTCTCTAGCCGAGGTCGATGTTGAAGCTCTCTGGCCAAGGTCATCACGGGCCTTACGTCTATCCGAGGTTACTCAGGTGCTCTGGCCGAGGTTGATGCGGGCGCTCGGGGGAGATCTCATCTCCTACTGTCGAAGTTGGCCCGGTCCCTCGGGGGAGATCTTATCTCTGGCCGAGGTTGATGGAGATTCTCTTTCCTATGGACTTCGGAGCTCGGACCTGAACTTTGCTCACATTAGGATGAGGTTCTCCTCCTATTTCTAATCGAGGTTGGCTCGGTCGCTCGGAAGAGATCTTATCTCTAACCGAGGTTGACTACGGTCGCTCGGGAGAGATCTTATCTCTAGCCGAGGTTGTTGCTCGGGTTAGGACGAGGTTCTCCTCCTATTTCTAACCGAGGTTGGCTCGGTCGCTCGGGAGAGATCTTATCTCTAGCCGAGGTTGACTACGGTCGCTCGGGAGAGATCTTATCTCTAGCCGAGGTTGTTGCTCGCGTTATGACGAGGTTCTCCTCCTGTTCCTAACGGGCTATGGGGGCACATAAGGACCGCTGTCAGAGCCTCTCCCCCCATCTCGTCCTTTGCGAACGAGGCCTTCGCTCGGGAGAGATCTTATCCCTAGCCGAGGTTGTCTACGGTCGCTCGGGAGAGATCTTATCTCTAGTTGAGATTGACTACGGTCGCTCGGGAGAGATCTTATCTCTAGCCGAGGTTGTTGCTCGCGTTAGGACGAGGCTCTCTCCTCCTGTTCTTAACCGAGGTTGGCTCGGTCGCTCGGAAGAGATCTTATCTCTAGCCGAGGTTGGCTACGGTCGCTCGAAAGAGATCTCATCTCTAGCCGAGGTTGTTGCTCGCGTTAGGATGAGGTTCTCCTCCTGTTCCTAACCGAGGTTGGATCGGTCGCTCGGGAGAGATCTTATCTCTAGCCGAGGTTGTCTACGGTCGCTCGGAAGAGATCTTATCTCTAGCCGAGGTTGTCTCGGTCGCTCGGAAGAGATCTTATCTCTAGCCGAGGTTGTTGCTCGCGTTAGGACGAGATTTTCCTCCTGTTCCTAACGGGCTATGGGGGCACATAAGGACCCCTGTCGGAGCCTCTCCCCCCATCTCATCCTTTGCGAACGATGTCTTCGCTCGGGAGAGATCTTACCTCTAGCCGAGGTTGACTACGGTCGCTCGGGAGAGATCTTATCTCTAGCCGAAGTTGGCTCGGTCGCTCGGGAGAGATCTTGTCTCTAGCCGAGGTTGTTGCTCGCGTTAGGACGAGGTTCTCCTCCTGTTCCTAACGGGCTTTTTCACGCCGAACTTCATTCTAAGGGGAACTTTGCTCCGCCCTTGTTTGTGCCGAACTTCACTTCGATGATGAGCTGAGGAGTTCGGCCTTCCGCTGAACTTCATTCCACGGGAGAACTTTGTCGATGAGCCGATGAGCTTCAAGGTAGTTCGGCCTCACTTACGCCGAACTTCGTCGATGAGCTTCAAAGGGAGTTAGGCCTTGCTCCTGTCGAACTTCGTCCGTTCTCGCTTGCGTCGAACTTCACTCGGATGAGGAGGCTCGAAGCTCCAGAGACGCCAAGGCTAAGCTATCTGACCTCTAATCTCTCTGAGCTCTCCTCTTCTTCTTTAAGCTCCGGAACTCATTCCGAGCACTCCATTCCTGTTGGCCGAAAACTGACTTGACCGTCGAAGGGTCCTGCCGGAGCCACCCCCTACCGGCTCCGGACGGAACTTCGTTTTGCAGGTCCCGGCGGCGGCCTCAGCGGCTTCGACTCTGGTGACCTCCGGCGACGACGAGTTTCTGCACCAACAGTGCCAATATGGATGAGGGGATTCCAGGATACCAGATGGGGTCTCCCCTGATGAGGCTTCGAGAGCACCAGTGGTACTCCCCATCCTCGAGCAAATTCGCTTGCCCGGTACCCAAGATTCACTCTCTTTCACCTTTTCTTCTGTTCGTTCTTGAATTCTTCAACCCTAATTTCCTCTTTCGGCTTTCCAAGGGGGATCGATTCATACCCACGAGGAGCTTGATGAATCTTGATCTCGCCCAAAGCTTGCTGTGGGAAAGGCTGCCAGAGAAAGGCGATCGCCCGGAAATCTTGACCGCTACGGTAATCTTTCATCTCCTCCTTTACTTTCTTGATATTTTTCTATATCTGTAAATTTTTTTTTTTTTAAAACTACTTTGCCCGATTTTTGTTGGCAGGATGAGTATAGGAGGAAGCTGAGAGAGGAGCTGACGCTGGATTCTGAAGGGAAGCCTTTCAAGATGTTGCCTTTTAGGGGAATCCTAAGAACATGCAAGAACGTGCTTCATGCCGAAGAGATGATGCAGGAGCGGTGGGACCGATCCAGACCTGTTAAGCCCTTCCGTCGCATTCCCACGGTAAAAGAAAGGGGAAAGATTTCATCTTTATGTTTGAGTTGTTCTTATATATGGTTCTTTTTGTGTAGATAAAGGTTTTATATCGATTTAGGTTATGCCCAGGCAACTAACTTGTTATGCTAATCTAATGACGAAATCATGAAATCAAGTTCTTAGTGAGCTGGTGGTAATTTTAGAATCGGTAGTTCTCATTTTCTCTAAGCAATTCAAGGTTTCAAGCTTTTGGGGCATCTGAACATTATGAAGAACAAGAACAAGGGTGTCGGAGCATCTCCCATATGAGTAGATTGTATTTGTTTAGAAGTGTAGGACAAATTACTGTAGTTTTCTTTCCTAATGAACAGGTGGTATTTTGATAATCTTTAGGTTTCGTAAAGTTTGTATTTATGGAAATAAACTAGACTAATTGATGGCATTAATTCATCAATTTCTTCCATGAAAGCTTTTTCTTGGGAATCAATGGATTTTTTTTTTTTTAAGGTTCATTTAAGAAAGAATGATTTTTAGTGATTCTGACTGCTTTTTTTTTTTTATTTTTTTATTTTTTAATTTCTGATGGTGGAGCAGACTCCAGATCGAGTATTGAATGCGCCAAACCTAATGGATGACCATAATTTAAACCTCCTGGACTGGGGCAAGAGCAACATCCTAGCTGTCGCACTGGGGCCCTCAGTATACCTGTGGAATGCTGAGAAGCGTGAGGTGAAGCTGCTCCGAAGAGTGAATGATGAGGAGGATCACCCCACAAGTGTTGCATGGTCTGGAGATGGGAAAACATTGGCTGTTGGATTTGCGAGCTCCAGAATTGAGCTCTGGGATGTTGCATCCTCGCGTCAGGTATGGAACAAAGTCAATCTAAACTTGGGTCAGTTTTGTATATTGATTCCAACAACTGGATTTGTTCTAACAATAAATCAGACAGTTTTCAGTATCAAAATAACAAATAAGTCGATGTTGTTGGTTCTTGGATTAGGAATTGCTGCTGGTAGACCACAAGCAAAACCTAATTTTGTTTATCATGAGAATGTTTTGTCTGGAAAAATAAACACCATTTGAGGGGCCTTCTCTTTGCATTATGTTTAAAACTCTAATGGTGGTTTTGGTTGCAAATATCTATGGTCCTGTTACCTTGGAATTACCGAAATAGATGAAAAAAGATCTGATCTTAAGGTTTACCTCAGGTGAGAATCTTAGAAGGACACACGTCCAGAGTTGGAAGCCTTTCTTGGAATCGCAACATTTTGACATCAGGGAGCCATGATGCCTCTATCATCAACCATGATGGTACATTCACTCTTGCCCTTCATAACATTGTACCTTATGTTTTCCTCATAAAACTGCATAAAGAGATTAGAAAAAAAGGATGACATAGCAGTTTTAGAATAACCTTTTTTTTTAAAAAAAATGCAACCCTTTTGGCAGTGAGATCAATTGGCAGATCAGCACGGCATGTACGAGGGCACACCGAAGAAGTGTGTGGTCTGAGATGGTCAGGAGCTGGGGATCTGCTGGCAAGTGGTGGCAATGACAATCTTGTTCATGTCTGGGAACCTTCATACATGGGATCCTCCAAATACCTGCGTAAGTTTACTGATCACCGTGCACCTGTAAGGGCTCTTGCTTGGTGCCCATTTCAGTCAAACATACTGGCATCTGGTGGTGGCACAGCTGATCGATGCATTAAGATTTGGAATGCCCGGACAGGGAAGTGTACTTGTGCACAGGTGAAGTCCATCTCTCTATCACTCTCTCTCTATGCATCTGATTTAGCATCATGGAATGAGCCCGATCATGATGTTTTCTTTCTGTTCCAATTTTTAGTTCCATCATCAAAGAATACCATATAAGTAGCAACTTGTTACCATTTAATAGCAGTCTCATGCCTTAATGTATTTGATACTATTGAACAGGTCTGTGCATTGGAGTGGAACAGGCATGAGAAGGAGATTTTGAGTGCCCATGGTTACGGTCGGAATCGGCTAAGTTTGTGGGCATACCCTTCGATGTCGAAGATTGTGGATTTAAGTGGTCATGCAGCCAGAGTCCTGCACCTTACCCAGGTTTGGAAGTCACAAAAGCAGAGGATTGTCTATAATTAATTTTTCTTAACATTACCGCATGGTTGTGCTAACGTTCTTGGTCGTTTCCTTCATTTGTGGAAGCAGAGCCCAGATGGATCGACGGTGGTGTCAGCTGCTGCAGATGAGAGACTTTGTTTCTGGAAGGTGTTTGAACCACCTCCATTGGCCTTCTCAAGAAAGCGTGATGAGGAGAATTCCGGTCCCCTGTCACTGAAAAGATTGCACATAAGATGAGAAAAATCTGTCTGAAGGTTTCTAATCAATCTGAGTTCTAGTTACATCTCGGAAATTGGTGGGTTAATTACATTGTTTGTGCAACAAAGATTTGATTATTGTTAATTATATTGTTTATGTAACAAAGATTTGATTCTTTTCCATGTATATACGTCGTCCTCCTTGTATATTGGGACTATGGAGGTTGCTATCTTTAATTTCCCTTCCCCACGTTTGTATGATTTTGTGAAATATACATTCATTATTATTTAAATCAAAGGCAATATTCTTGTACTAGCAAGAGGAAGAATTGTCTATTTAGTGTGCTCATTTCTGCATTGCTCATCAGTTCTGCTAGTTCTGTGTGTTAAGAAATCAATACAATGCCTAGCATGACAGTGTAAAGTTCTCAATTGAAGGCAAAGAAGGCATAAGCAAGTTATTAGGCCGTCAACTCTAGGAAAACATAGAACATAAAAATCTAAAGAAGAGGAGAAGAACCAAAGATTATCTGACCTGTATAGAAAGTATATCTTTCTAATAAGTGAATAGCTGGTAATCGGGAAACAAACTGTATGATGGGAAAAGAAGAAATCTATGCACCATCTGAAGACAGAATAATGAGTTTGAATTATCTTGGTTAAATGAAGAAACTATTTTCAGGTTAATGCCTATGCCAACTTCATTGATTAAAGATGGAACTGATTTGTTCATTGCCAAATAGGTTACATCAAAAATTGACTCCATTATACACTCATGTAACAGTGTGATTTGTTTAGGTGCGCGTTCATGAATATTGATTTGGGGATGCATTTTATTTCTGTTGCAAAGTGGAAACTTAATTTCCGCTTTAGGCCATCCAGCAAGATGCTGCAGACTTTGAGATTAACAAACAGTTTAAATAGTGCACTCAAAACCTGCTAAGGAGTGACTTCCAAATCTCATATTCCTATGTATGTGGCAAGAATCTGCATGGTGGAAACTAATTCCACTTGTAGAGGACCTAAACCGCATTAATTGATTTGGATCAGAACCGGAATATCAGGTCAAAATGCAACACCAGGCACACTAAGTTGATAGAATTTGGATCGATTTCGGGTCAGAATTCGATCGACGGATAGCTATATTAGAGATATGCATAACTCTTTTCATCCTCTCGAAAGAATTATGCCCCACAAACCTATCACATGTGCGATACGATAGGATATTTTTCTATATTTAATCTTCAAAACTCATTTATCTAAAATTTATTTATTAATAAATAAAATATTTTGCTTCATTATTTGCTGCATGTTAATTTTTATGTAAGATAATAATGAACCTCATAGATTAGGGTAATGATTTTAGAGCCATGATGTGATCATGCCAGTGAGACCTAAATACTTGATAGCTGATAAGTACTATAAATGCATCGATAAAAATATTATTTATGAATTAATTTATTTTTATTTTTAAAAAAATAATATTTTTATTTATCTTTTTAGAAAATATATTTATCAATAAAAAGAACTAATTTTTCTGATCACAATGAAATAAATTTAGAGCAAATCCGAGTTAAAACGGATCTAATATAAATTTTCAAAGAAATAAAGAAGAAAAAATAAAAATAAAAATAAAAATGGCTCAGCTGATGCATCGAGCTGAGCTGGCACACTCAACCAAGCTAGTGCATGCCAGCAAGCTGCCCAATGCCACTAACATCAACATGATGTCAAATTCATTATGGCTCACCGTAGTCCTCTTAACAGAAGTATTTTGGTCATTTCCAGGACATGCTATGTGCTGATTCGCTACGGTCTTCACAGAGCTCGGTTCACTGCGGTCCACATAAATAGTGACACACGATAAGATGGTCCAACACTCTTACGGTCATGATCGACTGGCTGATGTTATTTGAATAAAATCGCGTAGGGTTTAAGCATGCATTTTCAAATTTTTTTCAAATAAAATAGGAGTGAAAGTAAATATAATCAAATATTAATCTACTGCATGCATTGATCTAATCAATTTAAATCCTACTTAGAATCTAGACGTGCTAATATATAATTTAAAATTTAAATGTGATCAATCAGCAAATTGAATCTGCTGATTGATATGAGTTCAGAACTCGATACCTTTTCGTAGGTAGCTGATCACCATAATCTGAATCCATCGAATAATGCTCTGATGTCGCACTGCAGCCGCACACATGTCCGGCCTCTATGGTTGGTCCACACGGAGCTTCTAGTCTTGATCAGCCCTACTGGAGTGCTAGCTCCTCGTCAAGGCCTTGAATGGCTGATCACAATCGATCCAATCAATTATCTTCTTTCTAATCTCCTAGAAACTATAGAAAATCAAAACATGTGCTTTGGAGGATGATGAAGTGGTATTTCAAATTTGGTGGCGATCCGATGCTCACAGCACTCGATATCTCGATCCGAACCTAGATTCCCAAGTCTTGAGTTTCACTCGGCACAAAAATCCTGATGCACTGAAAATCCTCTCACGCCCTCTCTGTGTGGAGTTTTTTCATGAAACTAGTTTTCATGGAAAGAAGACTTTCAAATCTATAAATTCTATTTAGATCATATCAAAAAATTGGATGTCCTTAGATATAAAAGTTAGAAGAAAATAGAGGCATGAAGGAAAAATAAAGTGCTGTAGGATTCTGCTCACCTTCACTCCATGATTTTTTTTGCCAAAAACTAATGCCCAATTGCTTTCAAATTTTTACCAAGAAAAGATAGGCCCTTGGGATTCATGCACAAAAATTCTCAAAATTTATTGCATGAAAAATAAGTAGAAATTCTATATGGAGTGGATAGGTTAAGATTGGTTGAACTAGTTTCAACTAACTTCTAGTATTTGAATTCAAATGAGGTCTTATCCTTTTCCAACGCCTATCCCAGAGAATGATGAGCAGAAGGACTCTCCTTTTGCTCACCCTCAATCTGAAATTGCTCAAAAAAATGTACGACAAAAGATAGGTAAGCATGGATAATAGGTAAGGAAGAGATTAGGTTTTTCAAATTTCAAACCAATCAAGTTGAATTCAAAATTCAACTTAGTTTGAACTAGTCCAACCCTTTGACCAGGTCAAAGGTAGAAGAGAGGAAGGGCACACATTCATTTCTGCATGAGAAATCTCATGCAAAAATCAAAGGAGGGCATGGGTCTAGGTGGAAAAGTCAAATATGATGGGCACTAGGGAGAATTTAAATTCAAATCTCATTTGACTTGGTCCTAATTGGTTTCAACCAAACCAATTAATTTAAATCAATTAGACTAAGTTTAACCCAAATAAATTAGCTTAATTCAAACCAATAAATTATAATTAAATTAAAAATTAATTAGGTCTAGGTCTTGATCAAATCAGAATCGAATCTTCCTTAGTGATTAGGTCATCTCATGACCTAATTAGGTCAAATCCAATTGAATCAAATTCTATAGGACTTGATCAAATCTTCATCACTCAATCAAATTGAGCTAATCAGCAATCAAATTGCTAATTAATCCTCTAAAAATATTAGTGTCCCAATCAAATGGGTTACCAGACATCAAAGTTCCATCAACATGAAACTATTGAAGAGTCCCAATCTAGTGGGATTCTTGAACCCAGTATCCTAAACAAATGGATCTCAAGATCATAGAGTTCCAGACCAGTGAAACTCTTGATTAGAGAGATTCAGATAAGTAGGACTCAGAGTCCCAGTCTACTAGGATTTTTGGTCATAAAGTCCCAGTCCAGTGGGACTCTCCACAGACTCTTGATCACAAAGTCCCAGTTCAGTGGGACTCTTGGTCACAGAGTCCCAGTCTAGTGGGACTCTTGACCATAGAGTCTTAGATCAGCGAAACTCAATATCAACCATTAGATTAGGTAGAAACTCCTATTATGTGTGATCCCACAGGTTCGAATCCTAAGCTGGTAGCATAGAAACTAATTTTCTGTACTAATTGATGTGACCATCTAGCAATGGTATCCGACGTTTGGATAGGTTGAATAATTACAATGAAACATTGACGAACTTCTGGCATATAGTTATCGCATAATTCATCCCCTTGACCTCGATGCTCAAAGGATAATTTAGGATTTACTGTCAATCCTAAAATTCATCCACATTGTATTTCAAAATTTAGCATCCATCATATGGACTACCCCAGCCAAGGATTTGCTAAATTGAAATGCAGCGATGCACTTGCTCCAACACTTGGAGGGGTTAATCGCATCTTGACTCACACACCAATAAGCTAAGTACTTGATTGCACCCAGTAGCCTTTCGTTATTGAATTAAAAATTCAGATAGTCCGGTACCTAAGTGCAGTGAGTTGCTTGCAGGTCACCATGATGATCTCAGATCTAAGGGATACTTATATCCATATCCTTCGCAAGCAACTCTTGATAGTAGAGAACTCCACAGTTGGATCACATTCAATGAAATGTACCCCTATACTTCACCTGCATGCCATAACAGTATCTCCATACTTCTTGGTTAAGAGGATAACCAACACTTATAGTACATAATGACCTACACTCGATACGTTGTCGTCTTGGATAACAACGAATCATTTAATCACGAACACATTTTGAGGACTAAACGATAAATCCTTCTTTGTCGAGTCTAAATAGTCCTAAGAACTTCATCACAGAAGAGTTTATTACAAAAAGATGCACAAAGTGATGAAAAGATCAAAATAATAATTTTATTTTTTAATAATTTAAGTATAATTATATTTAGCTCAACCATCTACAACCTAGATGATTGACTTTAGGATATAATTTTCAACAACTTCCACTTAAACTAAAGCCACTCAGAACAGTATCGAATACCCATCTTCCATTTATGATTATCAAACTCTTTGATTCCTAGAGCTTTAGTAAAGGGGTCGGCCACATTCTCTTTTCCATCAATCTTCTGAAGCTTAACATCATCTTGCTCTATGATTTCTTGTACAAGATGGTAGCGATGCAGAATATATTTCGTATGCTGATGTAGCTTTGGCTCCTTCGCTTGAACTATGGATCCAGTGCTATCACAGTATAGTTAAACCGAACCATCCAAGGAGGATGCCACTTCTAGCTCGATAATGAACTTCTACAGTCATACAACTTTTTTCGTAGCATTAGATGCCACAACATACTCCACCTTACATACAGAATCGACTACAGTATGTTGCTTGAAACTCTTCCAACAGACCACTCCATCATTTAGGATAAACATAAAATCTGACATACTTTTGCTATAATCATGATCTGACTGAAAATTAAAATCAGTATATCCCACAAGTTTCAAGTCAGTATCTCTATAGATGAGCCATTGATCCTTAGTATTTCTCAAATACTTCAGGATTGTCTTCACAACCTTCTAGTGATTCTCACCTAGGTCAGACTGGTATCTACTCACTACCCCTAGTGAGTATGCCATGTCTGGTCTCGTATACATCATGGTGTACATAATAGAACCCATTGCCGAAGCATATGGTATTTAATTTATACGCTCTCTCTCTTGAGGAGTTGTCGGACAATCCCTCTTTGAGAGCAAAATTTTATGGCCTATTGGAAGATAGCTCTTCTTGGAATTCTCCATGCTGAACCTCTTCAGCATGGTATTAATGTACATGGACTGGGATAATCCTAGTAAACTTTTAGATCTATCCCTATAGATCCTCATCCCTAGGATGTAGAAAGCTTCTCCCAAGTCCTTCATAGAGAATTAAGACGATAGTCAAACCTTTATTCCCTATAATACAGGGATGTCATTTTCAATTAAGAGAATATCATCAACATATAGTATAAGAAATACAACAACAGAACCATTGGCCCATTTGTAGGTGATGTGGTGCTCCCAAGCCTTGGGAGGCCACAGGCAGAGCCAGGATGAGGGCTCCAGAGAGGCTAGAATAGGTGTGGTCCTAGGGCTAGGATAGGAGTTATCCTAGGATGGAGGCGGCATGTAACTCTTCACGGGCTTGAAGTTTAGGTATTGAGGGCCTTAAGAGGCTTGGTTGGTGCTTTGGAGATCTGAAACACAAGATGGAGCAAGGAACCAAAGCCGGAGCTTGAAGGTTGCAAAAAATTTTTTTTTTATAGATTAGCCGGCTCAGTCCAAAACTGGGTCGACTAAGTCTCAGAGCACAGGCAAAATAGAGAGCTGCGTATTTGGGATTGCTGGCATGGCACAGAACTGGGCTGACTTAGTTTTAGACTGAGCCGACCCGGTGGAACGCAGGCAGAGTTATGCGAGGGTCTGTTTTGGGCTAGGGTCTGGATTGATCCTAGGGGTCTTAAGGCCTGGTTCAAGAGGTCCTAAAGGGGCTAATTCATATATGGGTTGGATTAGCCTAGGAGAGTTTTTGAGCTAAGGTTTATTAGGATTCATGTGGGAACGTCAGAGTATATAAATCAGGATATTGTAACTTTTACAATAAGATTGGAATACAATTGAGCTTTTCTTCCTAACTCTTTCTTCTCTCTAGTTCTAATGCCAAAAACCCTAGCTTCTCTCATCTTTCTTAGATCTTCTTCAGTTTGCTAGATTAACACCTAGGTTCACGCAAGAGATCGGATCTACAGCTGTGGCTCCGAGGAACCGTAGGAACAACACCATTTATACATGTAGGGTTCTTCTCCATTCTTAATGAAGTTGTATGTTCTGATTACTTTATCAAAACACATATTCCAACTCCACGATGCCTGCTTCAATCCATAGATGGATCTTTGAAGCTTGCACACCTTAGACTTATCCGTGGATGTGAAACCCTTAGGCTGTATCATATACACCTCTTCATCTAGCTCTCCATTTAGGAAAGCTATTTTCACATTCATTTGCCAGATCTCATAGTCTAGGTATGCCGCTATCGTAAGTATAAACCGAATAGATTTAAGCATTGCTACTAGGAAAAATGTCCCATCATAGTCAATACCATAATGTTGACGATATCTCTTGGCAACCAGATGGGCTTTATAGATCTCCACCTTCCCATTTGCGCTCCATTTTCTTTTGGAAATCTACTTACACCCAATGGATTTTACCCCTTCAGGTGGATCAACTAGTGTCCATACATTATTGACCTTCATGGACACCATTTCAGATTCCATGGCTTTCAGCCACATATCGGAGTCAAACCTCTACATGGCATCCATATAGGTGATTGGATCCTCGTCATTCTCATCAAGTTCGACAGGATCACCATTTCGGACTAAGAAATCGTAGTATCTATCTGGTTGATGCGGTACTCTACCAAATTTTCTTGGTGCCATTTTAATAGGCTTTGGATTTGATTTTATCAAATCTAGTTCTGTAGATTCACTAGAATGTGTCAGTTCTTCTACCTATCGAACTTCATTAAGTTCAATATTAGAGGCAGTTGTTCCTTCACTAAGAAATTTTTTTTTCAAAAAGACTGCTTTATTGCTGATGAACATCTTTTGTTATTCAGCAATGTAGAAGTAATAACCCCTAGTTTTCTTGGGATACCCTATGAACAAGCATTTATCGGACCTAGGTCCAAGCTTTTCCAGCTGCAAACATTTAACATAAGTCGAACATCTCCAAACCCTAAAGTGAGAGAGTGTCGGCTTATGCCCAGTCCAAATCTCATATGGAGCCTTTACAACAGACTTGCTCGAAATATTATTCAAAATAAAATAAATAATTTCTAGTGCATAATCCTAAAATAAAATCGGTAGACTTGTAAACCCCATTATGGATCGAACCATGTCCAATAGGATTCGATTCCTCCTTTTAGATACACCATTATGCTGTAGTGTCCCAGAAGGGGTCCATTATGAGAGAATTCCATTCTCTCCTAGATATGTTAAAAACTCGTTGGAAAGATATTCACCTCCTCGATTAGATTGAAGAATTTTAATACTCTTCATAAGTTATTTTTCTATCTCATTTTGATATCATTTGAATATTTCAAACGAATCAAATTTACTCTTCATAAGATAGACATACTCATACCTAGATAAGTCGTCAGTAAATATAATAAAGTAGTAAAACTTATCTCTAGCACATGTGTTCATAAGTCTACATACGTTAGTATGTACTAAATCTAGAAGCTCAGTGGCCCACTCACCCTTTCTAGTAAAAGATGATTTGGTCATCTTATCAAGAAGACAGGACTTATAGGTATTCAATGATTCACAATTATCAATGTCAAGGATACACTTTGGTGCGGACACTAGAGCCATCAGAAGTCGGCAACATAATTTAGATTCAATTTGGATTGAAGAAGTCATATCAGAATAACTCTACTTCAGTTATTTTGTTCCAGTCCTTTTGATTTAATCAATTAGTTCTTTTGATGTATTTAGTTTTGGGTCCATAGGACAATACTTAGGTTTATTTTGGATTGAGCCTTATTTGAAAAGAGACCATCATAAAAAAGCAAGCCTCATCCATGTCATCTTTGGAGCCATGACCCTCCACACATTCAGAGAGGAAATACACACACCAACATGTGCCATGCCTAAGGATCCTCATGCCAAGTTGTGACAGGCATCAAGCACCCACATGGGATTTCTTTTCTTCCCTAGGATTCATTAAGAGTTTTTGATTTCTTACTTATTTTGTTAAAAGACTGATTTCTTCCCTATGGTTCCATAAAAGATAGATATGATATATTATTGTATTTGGAAACCATATATAATGTTTTACTTTTTTGTTGGGAGGGTTGATTTTTTTTTTGTAAAGAGAATAAGATTCCTAAAGAAATAGGACCCCTAGGGTCCTATATAAACCCATGTATCTTTCATGAATGAGATAATAAATGAATGAATCACTTTACAATTTCCACAAATATTTGTGTTGGTCACTTCGAGAGGGAGAGGGTGTGAGACCCAAAATCGCCCCACGAGGGAAGGATGTGAGGCCTATCTTTTTCTATCTCTTTAACCTTCATTTTCTTGAGATTCAATATTTCTACGATCCCGATTTGTCTTCATCATCTACCTACACAAGCCTATTCCATCAAAAGAAAATCTGTCTCCTCCAAGATTTTCATCTATCATGCAGAGAGAGAAAGAGTGATCTATTATTCTACAGATCAAACGTTGACAAGGACCTTCATTCCTTCTCAACTGATCTTTGATTTTTATTTTTTTTAGATTCGATATTGGTAAAGACCCAGTTCTTTATCGATAGATCTACTTGGTTAAAGGATTAAGAGCCCTAATCAGGGTAGTTTCTTAACTACCATGATCCAAATTCTTCTTATCTTTTTTTAGATTTTATTATGGGCTTAATTTCTTGCTATCCTTCATTTCATTTATATTTTTCTTTTTACAATTGTTCATGAGCATGTTTAATTTTTGCTATCTATCTATTTACTTTATTATTGCTAGTTATTTACTAATCTCTAAAATGGTATTTATCAACATCATTTAGATTGATCGTACTTTGATCCCGTGTCAATCAGTCACACCTCCTGAGCAGAGTATAGGCAATTATACTGTCTGTCATAGGAATAATGTGCCACGGTCGGACATGATTTATTGTTGATGAATGAAAGGAAGCTTAGACTTTTCTTCTTTTAGGTTGTCCCGCATCAATTTGGTATCAGAGCCGGATTGATTAGGACTTTAGTTTAAATTCTATAATTTAAAATTCCTATAAGTTAAATTTTCATATTTTAAATTTTATAATTTACTTTTCTATATTTTTTTTCTTTCTTACTGTATCTTATTTCTGCATCCTAGACTTGTATGACCACTAGATCAGGTATCCAATACCAACGTCCTACTTTTCCACCCAGTACCAACATGGATCCCAATACAACAGTCATCATTATTGTCCTGACTATGAAGTTTGATGACATAAAAATTTTATGAAAATCATGAGTGAAAGAATAACAGTACTAGAAGAAGTAAGGCAAAGACAACCTGAACTTGAGTCTCTCCAACTACCTATAGGACAGAGAAGAAGGAACCTCGACCTAGATCGACCTATAGCAGCACGCCTCCACCATAACTAGTTCGACTAGGATGAGCATGTCCTTAGGCATGTGAAGATCGAAGCTCCAAGTTTTGATGGTTGTCTAGATCCGAGAGAGTACCTAGATTGAAAATCGAGTATGGACCACTATTTTGGATGGTACGAAATGTCTAAAACAAGAAGAGTTAGGTTTGCTAGGATGAAGTTGGTTAGGCAAGCCCGACTTTATTAAAAAAGTATTGAACATCTTCTCAACCAGAGAAGACAAGATCTGATAGAAACCTAGGATAAAATGAAGGAGAAACTCAGAGAAAAATACCTCTTCACCTCCTACCAAGAAAGACTTTTAAATCAGTAGCGGAGAGTTAAGAAAATAGATCAGTCATAGAGTACATCACAAGATTTGATGAGTACCTCATGAGATGTGGAGTAACCAAAGATAGGATTGTTACCTTGTCTAGATTTAGAGCTGGATTATGAGAGAATATCCAACGTGAGCTCTTTTTATGAGAGATAACCATATTAGAACAAGCTTATCAACTTGTCCTAGACTTTAAGAGATTTTTTAGGTATTCTACCATCCGTTGTCTTGAACCTAGCCGAGTAACCCCTTCTAAATTGAGATCCAATACTACCCAGGCTCCTAGTAATAGACCTCCACCTACAAATCCTATTATGAGAAAAGAAGATAAAGAAAAAAGAGTTGCAGGAGAGTTATCTAAGAAAAGTAGTTCTTGATCTCGCTGCTTCAAGTGCCATGGTTATGGTCATTTTGCTGCACAATGCCCCAACCGATCTTTATTTACGGAAGAATTAGAAGAGGAAACTCTAGAAAATATTGAGGAGGAAGTTTATAAAGCTGATCTAGACTTAGCCGAGCAGTTTGAGAGTACTGAGGACATTCTAAGTTTTATTGCACCAGAGTCAAACCTTAGGCTTGGAGTTGTTAGGTATGTTCTAGCACAGACTAAAAGGAGTGAAGACTGGCATAGGACCTCTATTTTCTATAACTTCATAAAATTTAGCGATAAAATTTGTAAGATGATCATTGATAGTGGTAGCTATATCAATGCCATCTCCACCGACATAGTTAAGCGATTAGGATTAGCTCCTGTAGATCGTTCTAGCCCATACCATGTGTCTTAGATAGATTCCTCCTCTATTATAATCAAACTTAGATGCTATGTTTCCATCCAGCTCCATTCATATCAGGATCATGTTTGGTGCAATGTCTTACCCATGGAAGTCGGAACTATCATATTAGATCAGTCTTGGCTGTTTGATAATAATGTTACGATTTATGGCCGAACCAACTCCTGTAGTTTCACTCATAAGGATAAGAAGATCACGATCAATCCTTTCCCACCTAAGGCTATCAATAGAAAGATAGGCGATGGATCAAAAGAAAACATCAAAATGAAAAGCCTCCATCTGATAGTTGCTAAAGAATTAGGGATGATTGTGAGTAAAGGATCACCAGTTTGGATGCTTGCTGCGAGAGAAGTTTGTGAGGACCCTAAGATAGGTCATCCCAAGAAAGTAGTCAGTCTTCTTAGTGAATTTCATGATGTCTTTCTTGAGGATCTCCAAGATCACTTACCACCCATGAGAAACATTTAGCATGCCATTAATTTGGTACCTAGATCTATCCTACCCAATTTGCCCCATTATAGGTTGAACCCCACTGAACATGCTGAGCTGCAAAGGCAAGTTGGAGAGCTGATGAAAAAAAGATTCATGATAGAGAATTTAAGTCCTTATGCAGTTCCTGCACTATTGACTCCAAAGAAGGATGGTTACTTATTTAGAGGAGCTAGGCTATGTTCCTCATACATCTTTAAGAGATTTTCTAGTTTGGAAACTACACGCTGGAGGATTAGCTGGATACTTTGGTAGGAATAAAACCATTGAGTTGGTAGAAGTTCAGTTCTTTTGGCCAAGCCTGAAAAGAGATGTCGCTCGAACATATGGGGAACATATGGGTAACTTGGATCTTTCATTACCCTGAGCTGAATTTGCATATAATAGCTCTGTTAATAGGTCCATTGGCATGAGTCCTTTTGAAGTAGTTCATGGATATCAACCTAGAAAATCAATAGACCTCATCCCACTATCCATGCATGCTAGAATTTCCAAATCTGAAGAGTCATTTGCACAGCATGTCGAGAGTTTACATAAAGAGATCAGTAAAAAAATTAGTGTTAGTAATAAAGTTTATAAACAAAATGCAAATTCTCATCGATGTGCCCAAGAGTTTGTAGAAGAAGACTATGTGATGGTTTGAATGAGGCCTGAACGATTTCCACCATGAACCATCAAGAAGTTACATGCTTGAGGAGCAGATCCATTTAAGATTTTAAAGAACATCGGACCAAATGAGTATGTTGTAGACTTACCTTCTGATTTTTGGATTAGCTCTACTTTTAATGTTGCAGATCTTATCGCCTATAAAGAGCCAACTTGGATACCTAGTAAGCCATTTGAGCCTAAACCAACCTTTAAGAGAGAGCCTATTCTTGAGTGTCCACCAATCAAAATGTCAAAGCATGATCAGATTGAGAGAATTTTGGATGAACAGATCATCTCCATCTGGAGTCGAGGCTATTAGCGGTACTTAGTTAGATGGACCGGAGTCCGAGGATATTCGAATCACTCAAAAAGAGCTGCAGCATATTAATCCCAATTTGCTTGAGCGTCACCAGAGCAGAATTGACCCCCACTTGATAGGATCGAGTTCTCCCCACCTTGAGAGAATTGGTGCGAACATCAGAGCCATAAGAAGTTCACAACATAATTTAGATTCAATTTGGATTGAAGAAGCCATATTAGAATAACTCTACCTCAGTTATTTTGTTCCAGTCCATTTGATTTAATCAATTAGTTCTTTTGATGCATTTAGTTTTGGGTCCATAGGATCATACTTGGGTTTATTTTGGATTGAGCTTTATTTGGAAAGAGACCATCATAAAGAAGCAAGCCTGATCCACGTCATCTTTGGAGCCACCACCCTCCACATGCTCAAAAAGGAAATACACATTCCAGCATGTGTCATGCTCAAGGATCCTCATGCCAAGTTGTGCCAGGCATCAAGCGCCCACATGGAGTTCCTTTTCTTCACTAGGATTCCTTAAGAGTTTTTGATTCTTACTTATTTTGTTAAAAGACTAATTTCTTCCCTATGGTTCCATAAAAGATAGATATGATATATTATTGTATTTAGAAATATTACATAATGTTTTACTTTTTTGTTGGAAGGGTTGATTTTTTTCTTATAAAGAGAATAGGATTCCTAAAGAAATAGGATCCCTAGGGTCCTATATAAACCCATGTATCTTTCATGAATGAGACAATGAATGAATGAATCACTTTATAATTTCTATAAATACTTGTGTTGGTCGCTTCGAGAGGGAGAGGGTGTGAGACCCAAAATTGCTCCATGAGGGAAGGATGTGAGGCCCACTTTTTTCTATCTCTTTAACCTTCATTTTTTTGAGATTCAGTATTCCTATGATCCTGATTCGTCCTCACCATCTACCTACACAAGCCTGTTCCACCAAAAGAAGATCTACCTCCTCCAAGATTTTTATTTATCATGCAGAGAGAGAAAGAGTGATCTATTATTCTACAGATCAAATCTTGACAAGGACCTTCATTCCTTCTCAACTGATCTTTGATTTTTACTTATTTTTTTAGATCCGATATTGGTAAAGATCCAGTTCTTTATCGATAGATCTGCTTGGTTAAAGGATTAAGAGCTATAATCTGGGTAGTTTCTTAATTACCACGATTCAGATTCTTTTTATCTTTTTTTAGATTTTCTTGTGGACTTAATTTCTTGCTATCCTTTATTTCATTTATATTTTTTTTTTATAATTATTCATGAGCATGTTTAATTTTTGCTATCTGTCTATTTACTTTATTATTGCTAGTTATTTACTGATCTCTAAAATGACATTCATCAGCATCATTTAGATTGATCGTGCTTTGGTACCTTGTTAATCAGTCACGCCTCTTGAGCAGAGTATAGGCAACTATATTATCTATCCCGAGAATAATGTGCCATGATCGGACGTGATTTATTATTGATGAACCGAAGGAAGCTTGGTCTTTTCTTTTTTTTTTTGACTGTCCCGCATCATGCTCCTTGACTAACCTATAAATCCTATTTTTGTTTATATGACCGAGCCTACAGTGCCAAAGATAAGCATTAGTGACATTATCTTATTTTGATCATTTATTCAACGTGTATATTACACTAATAGGTCGTAATAAAATATAAATGCCATTTCTTAATTATCCTTGCATTATTGTGACATCATTCATAATGATATCGCAATAATATTCCTTTATTGATAAACTATAACCTTCTTGGGCCAAAAGTCCAATGGATATTATGTTTATCATAAAAGATGGATAATAGTGATAGTCACTTAAAATGATACTATTATTTTTGAAAAATAGTTTAAAAATTTTCAATGCTAGGATTGGAACTTGACTTCCATCCCCAACATTAAGAAATCTATCACCATTCTCAAATTTTCTACCAATTCGAAGTCCATGCAATGAATGGCATATATAAATTAGACTCTCGATATCTAATTTCCAGGTAGATGTATCATATATGGAGAAATTGCAAGGTGTTATCATATAACACTTACTGATTTCTCCTATTCAGCCTATTTGGGTTCAAAGGATGATTCTTCTTTGGGTCTGCCTTATTAGGGTTAACACTAGACTCCTTATTCTTAGGTCCTAAACACTTGCCACTGTCCAATAGTGAATGGAGCGGACTAACTCCAGCTATTCTAATTATCTAAAAGAAAAACATGAAACCTTATTAGTACTTGAATTAATTAATCCTAAAGACTTGAACTTTAGTCTAAAGATTCTTCTACTATTTTTAACGAATTGGTAGTCTTTACCTCTAATTTAAGGAATTATACTAACTCCTTAGCGGGTACTGAAATCCACATAGACTACATATGGGCTTGAGAAAAGCTCTGGCTAACCCATGTGCATCTATAGGTAGGTTCATAATTAATTATTTCTCTAAATAATTTTTAGTATTTAGGTTTTGCCCCAAATACCAAATTAGTAGGCTATGGCCTCCACTGAAAAGGTCTGGTTAGGTCCAACCATTAATATGATTGACTTCGGTGCATCAAACTAATGATAACTAGGTCTGAGAAAAGCTCTGGCTAACCTAATCACCATTAATAGAGTGCGACCTAATCATCATATGATAGATAATAATTTTAATATCCAGATGAACACCAGGTGTAAGGCATCTCCAATGTCCATCCAGAAGATTGGACTCATTACTATTCACCTCAATGGGAGGCTATGACTCAGTTATTCTCATAACTTAGTCATTTTAAGGATCTAATAATTTAGAGGATTTAGTTTACATGTGATTTAAGGATAGAAAGGATATGGACCAAATTTCTCCTACTGACTTCACCAAGTAAATTTCTCCTACTGACTTCATCAAGTCAATAGGTTAGGACTAGAATTAATTTAAGTCTAGGGGCACCTAATTTAGTTATACTGATTGAAATTAGTCAAATTGATTCCAAGTGACATGGGTTAGTCCGAATCACCAAGTGATCTAATCAAATTCCAATCGACCATGTCGGCCAGGTAAGTGAGATCAGTGGAAGGGATATTCCATTAACTCGTCAAAGATTGAATCAGTGCGAGTAGCTCTCAATTAAAAACTACTGATCTAAAATGCCAAACTTACCTAAAACACCAACTGGTTAATTAGGTTTAATCTGATCAACTTAGCAATTTTGGGCTAGACTGCTTAGTCAAGAATTAAGTCCATCTTGGTCTTGTTAAAGACATGGACTCATCCAACTACAACCATTGGAGTTGATTCTAGAGTGTCCTTGACCTAATCTAATTCAACACTTAGTTAGATTTAATCAATTACTCTAGATTAATCCATTCTTTAAATAACCTTAGGTCTAACTCAATTTATGAACCTAATTCATCTAACCTTTTAACCCACAGTTTTATGATTTTATCTTAGGATCTTAATTTATAATTCTAGATCCTATAAATAATACATAATTTTTTTAATTAAATTTTTGGACTGATGGATCAGGGTTCAACATTTTGAAAATAGTTTTTAAATTTTGAAAGATTTTTATATTTTATTTTTTAAATGGATCGGCTCATTTCTCAAACAGCAACCTATTGCTAGTTTTAAATAGAAAATAAAGCATAATGAAAATTAAACTATGAATCAACCTTTTAGATTTAATCTAAAATATATTCATATTTAATTTTTTAATTAAAATAATTTCAATCATTAAAATCCTTTCATTGTTCATCTTAATGAATGAGTTTACGGTGGCACCCCTACCACCATAAGGGATCCCTACTGAATGGGAGGAGATGGCCTTTAAACCATACTTGTCCCTTATGACCGAGCGGCTTGATGGCTCATTCATTCTCGATTACTAAGTTATTTGGATTAAGCATATCAAATATACTAATATTTAATTTCTAATTATATATTAGACATGTCAAGCAACCTAGTTGCTCTAATACCATTAAAGAAAATCGCGTAGGATTTAAGCATGCATTTTCAAAACTTTTTTAAATAAAATAGTAGTGAAAGTAAATATAATCAAGTGTTAATCTATTGTATGCATTGATCTAATCAATTTAAATCCTACTCATCATCTAGACATGCTAATATATAATTTAAAATTTAAATATGATCGATCAGCAAATTGAATCTACTGATCGATACGAGATCAGAACTCGATATCTTTTCATAGATAGCTGATCATCATAATCTAAATCCATCGAATAATGCTCTAGTGTTACACCATAGCCACATACATGTTTGACCTCTATGGTTGATCCACACGGAGCTCCTGGTCCCGATCAGCCCCACTGGAGTGCTAGCTCCTCGCTGGGGCCTTCAATGCCTGATCGTGATCGATCCAATTGATTGCCTTCTTTATTATCTCTTAGATAATTTAGAAAATCAAAACATGTGTTTCGAAGGATGATGAAGTGGTGTTTCATATTTGGTGGCGATCCGATGCTCACAACACTCGATATCTCTATCCGAACCTAGATTCCCAAGTCATGGGTTTCACTCAGCCCAAAAACCCTGACGCACTGAAAACCCTCTCATGCCCTCTCTGTGTGCAATTTTTTCATAAAATAGTTTTCATAGAAAGATGACTTTCAAATCTATAAATTCTATTTAGATCTTATCTAAAAATTAGGTGTCCTTAGATACAAAAATCAAAAGAGAGTAGAGGCATGAAGGAAAAATAAAGTGCTTTAGGATTCTATGCACCTTCACTCCAGGATTTTTTTCACCCAAAACCAATGCCCAATTGCTTTCATAATTTTACCATGAAAAGACAACCCCTAGAGATTCATGTACAAAAATTCTTATAATTTATTGCATAAAAAATAAGTAAAAATTCCATATGGAGTGGATAGGTTAAGATTGGTTGAACTAGTTTCAACCAACTTCTAGTATTTGAATTCAAATGGGGTCTTATCCTTTTCCAATGCCTATCCCAAAGGATGACAAGCAGAAGGACTCTCCTTCTACTCACTCTCAATCTGAAATCACCCAAAAAAATATGTGATAAAAGATAGGTAGGCATGGAGAATAGATAAGGAAGAGATTAGGTTTTTCAAATTTCAAACCAACCAAGTTGAATTCAAAATTCAACTTAGTTTGAACTGGTCCAACCCTTGGGCCAAGTTAAAGGTAGAAGAGAGGAATGGCGCACATTCATTTCTTCATGAGAAATCTCATGCAAAAATCAGAGGAGGGCATGGGTCAAGGTGGAAAAGTCAAATATGGTGGGCGCTAGGAAAAATTTAAATTCAAATGTCATTTGACTTGGTCCTAATTGATTTCAACCAAACCAATTAATTTAAACCAATTAAATCAGGTTTAACCCAATCAAATTGACTTAATTCAAACCAATAAAATTCTAATCTAATTAAAAATTAATTAAGTCTAGGTCCTGATCAAATTAGGATCGAATCTCCCTTACCGAATAGGTCATCTCATGACCTGATCGGGTCAAACCCAATCGAATCAAATTCAGTTGGACTTGATCAAATTCTTATCGCTCAATCAAATTGAGCTAATTAGTAATCGAATTGCTAATTAATCCTCCAAAAATATTAGAGTCCCAATTGGATGGATTATCGGGCAGCAGAGTCTCATCAACATGAAACTCCTAAAGAGTCCCAATCCAGTGAGACTCTTGAACCTAGTATCCTAAATGAATAGATCTCGAGATCACAGAGTCCCAAACTAGTAGGACTCTTGATTAAAGAGTCTCAGATAAATAGAACTCAGAGTCCCAGTCCATTAGAACTCTTGATCATAGAGTCCCAGTCCAGTGGGACTCTTGACCATAGAGTCCCAAGTCATCAGGACTCTCGTTCAGAGAGTCCTAAACATGAAGGACTCTTGATCTCAGAGTTTCGATCTAGTGGAACTCCTGGTCATATAGTTTCAGTCTAGTGAGACTCTTAACCACAGAGTCTTAGATCATCAAGAGTCAATATCAGCCATCAGATCAAGTTGAAACTCCTATTGTGTGTGACCCTATAGGTTCTAATCCTAAGCCGGTAGTACCGAAACTAATTTTCTATACCAATCAATGTGATCATCTAGCAATGGAACCCAACGTTCGGATAGGTCAAATAATTACAATGCAACATCAACGAATCTGTGGCATATGGTTACCATATAATTCATCCCCTTGACCTCGATGCTCAAAGGACGATCTAGGGTTTACTATCAATCCTAAAATTCATGTACATTGTATTTCAAAATTTAGCATCCACCATATGGACTACCTCGACCGAGGATTTGCTAAATTGAAATACAGTGATGTACTTACTCTAACACATGGAGGGATCAATCCCATCTTGACTCACACATCGATAAGCCAAATACTTGACTGCACCTAGTAGCCTTTCGTCACTAAATTAGAAATTCCGGTAGTCCGGTACCTAAGTGCAATGAGTTGCTTGCAGGTCATTATGGTGATCTCAGATCTAAAGGATACTTATACCCATATTCTTTGCGAGCAACTCTTGATAGTAGAGAGCTCCGCAGTTAAATCACATTCAGTGAAATGTATCCCTACACTTCACCTGCATGCCATAATAGTACTCTATACTTCTTGGTTAAGAGGATAATCAACACTTATGGTGCACAATGACCTACACTCGATACGTTGTCCTCCTGGATAACAATGAATCATTTGGTCGCGAATCATTTTGAGGACTAAATGACAAATCCTCCTTTGTCGAGTCTAAATAGTCCTAAGAACTTCATCACAGAAGAGTTCATCACAGAAAGATGCACAAAATGATGAAAAGGTCAAAATAATAATTTTATTTATTAATAATTTAAGTATAATTATATTTAGCTCAACCATTTACAACTTAGATGATTAGCTTTAGGATACAATTTTCAACATTATTTTCCATTTTGATTTGAATTCACCTAGTCCTAGCTGCACCATTTGATGGTTTCGAAGGCTCCAGGCTTCGATCCAATGACTAGATTTCTTCCAAAATAAGACCGACGGTTGACAACATCCATCAAGGTTGATTCAAGTAACCAAAATGCAATCTGACGGTTCGATCTTGTCCATCAAGCTCCATCTAACAACCAAAACTCATGGAACTCAACAAGATGAAATCCAACAATGTTTTAAACCTATTTTTCTTGGGATTTCTCTACATATGCCAATCAATACTCCTCCTTAGTCCCACATAGCCTAGCAGCAAAGGTTCCAGCTCTCCAACATTTATTTAAAGGACCCCAGGTCTTCTGAATTCACGATCTTCGATCAAAGGGATGGAAAGGTATAGGGTGGGAGCCATGCTTGGATTAAAGGCTGCTTTAAGGCAACAGTTGTTGTGAAGAATAGCTGTCTCCTATGCTATCTTTATGCTAACTCCAATCTAAGACTATGATCAGATCCAAAAAGAAGAAAAAGAAGATGCAAGCATGCTCTAAAGAGTATGAAGGAAGAGAAGTCCACCAACCATCTTCCCAATGAGACTATGCAAATCCACTTCAACCCTTTGTTATAATTTTATTTATTTATTTTCTATTCTTTTTAATTACATGTATTTAAATTATGAACTCTTATTTAATGTAAAATCTTATTTTTATGCACTTTAAATTTATGCTTTTTATTTTTAATTATAAATTTAATTTTTATTTTATTGCTCTTTAATTTCTAATTACAAGTAGATGCTAAAATCTAAATAGCAGATCTTACTATCAAGTTTATTTTTTTGTATCATTTAATTTTTATTTTTATTTATAACTTTATTTTCTAACTTCAACTTTGTTTTCAAACTTTTTTTTAATAAAAATTAAAGATTTCAAAACTAAAACACCGCCTTCCCTATGGATTTGACCCGACTCACTACTTTTTATATATTTTTAATCATTTTAAGAAGTCAAAATTAAACTAATAAACATGGTGTCTTAACAACAATATCGCACTTTTATCAAGTTTTTGGCATCGTTGCTATGGAATGGCATAGATGCTAATTTTTTAAATTTTTTTATAAATTAAGAATAATTTTGATAAATGCACCAAGTTTTTGGTGTCGTTGCTGGGAAAGGTATGGATGTTAAAATTTTGATTTTTTAAATTTTTTATAAATAAATTATAAATAATTTTTAAATTTTTTTGCTTACTAATTTTTTCTTGTTTGTTTTGCAAAAAAAGAGGAAAAGCAAAAAAATAGGAGAAGGAAGATAGCTTCCAATTTTACTTGGTGAGATCAATCCTAACCCTAGACCTTCTTTTTTTTTTATTATTTATTTTATTTTTAAATTAATTTTAAAAATATCCACTTAAATCTAATTAAAAATTTCATGATAGGAGTAGAAATCCTAATTGCATAGAGCATCCATCATATCAATTTTATTTTTTTATTTTTTTTAGTGATCGTTAGAGATAAGGTAAGCCTCTCAAGTTCAATTAATTTGATGCATCTAATTTAGTTGCATAGAACCTGTTATTTGAAAGTGATTGTGCATATTCATCTCTTAAATTAATTTAAGGGCACAACCTATTAATCAAGATAAGATGAAAATTTGATCATCCTTTCTTGGCCCATAAATAACCAACCAGCATCCTACATAACCTAAGCCTTTAACTAAAATCAATTAAACATCAGCCCTAGGAACTCGAGCTCATTAGGATAAGAAATCTTAAGAATTATACCGAATTAGGGTTAGTTAATTTAACTGGTGTCTAAAAAAAGTAGTTCAAGGACTGCATTCCAAAAAAAGATGGTTATTTAATTAATTCTGTTAACTTATCCAGCCAAGATAATTGGTATCTAAGAAAAGCAACAGGAGGACTTCCATCAATCTTATACTTATTTAACCAATTGAGTGGTTGATCTTACACTTGAAAGACTTAAAGATGACCTTGACAGTTAGAAGCTCTGTAAATCTATGATAACTCTTAGTCAGAATTGATTGCCTAACTTGATTGCTAACTAAAATATTAAATCTAATTAAAACTATTTCTTCTCTCTCTTCTAAGCTTTAGGACTCCTTAGGTTCTCTTTTTTAGAACTCTTCTCTCTTTTTTTTCTCTTCTTCTTCAAAAATAAAAATTAAATTAAATTAAATTAAATTAAACTAAATTAAAAATAATAAATAAAATAATAATAAAAATAAATAAAATAATAAAAAATATAATTTTTTAAAAATTAATAAAATAATAAAATAATAAAATAATTTAAAAAATTTTTAACCACATGTTAGGGTTGTACTAGTATATGCATAGTAAGAGATCACTTTACCTGACCTAGTTGAACCCAATCATAAAATTAAATAGCTGAACCATATTAAACCTAATAGTCAAATGGCTGAAAATCCTGAAGAACCACCTAGGCAGATGAAGAAATATTTTATTTCTTCTGCCTATAACCCATCAACTTTTATCTAATTATCTGATATCCATGCTATCCATTATCAGATCAAGTTGACCAAAATCTAGATGTTCCCATCCTTCTATAGGAACATTAATGAAGATCCTTATAAGCATCTGGATGAATTTTTAAAAATCTACTCTATGGTGAAAATCCAAAATTTAACTAATGATGCTCTTAGACTAATTTTATTTCTTTTTTCATTAAAAGACAAAGCCAAGGACTGGCTTGGCATAATAAGGAGATCAATCCAAACTTTGGTTGAATTGCAACTTGAATTTCTTAAGAAATTTTATCCCATAGGCCGAACCAACATCATGAGGCGAGCCATCACTAGATTTGCTCAGCTTCTTAGAAAACAAATTCATGAGTCATGGGAGAGACTTAAGAAGCTTCTTAGAAAATGCTTACATCATAATCTATCTAAGTGGTAAATTGTTCAAGCTTTTTATGAGGATTTAGGAGATCAATATAAATAAATGGTAGATGCATTCTATGGAAGTGCATTCATGAATAAAAGTGAGGACGAAGCCTATGCTTTATTTAAAACCTTGAGTGAAAACTTAATTAATAATGTTTTATTAACTTTCTACCAAAATTGGATAGGAATCTATGATCTAGAATTTAGTTCTAAGGCTAACTTGAATCTGATAAATAAAGTGGACATTCTTGCTTAGAAATTAGATCAACTTCTAACCCTAGGTCAACAATCTACTACACAATTCACATTATTCTCTAATTATTAGTAGATTTGTTCTATTTGTGCTAGCCCAGTCCATCCTATTAGTGAATGTCCTATGACTGCACAATTTTTATCTTTTATCCATGAATAAGTTCAAACTATACAAGACTACTCCAAGTCAGTTAATGATCCATTTTTAAATTCATATAATCTAGGTTGGAGGGACCATCCCAATTTTTCTTGGATATCTTAATAGACTCAGGCTTAGACTCAAATTCCACCAGTACAAAATTATCAAAATAGACTCCAAAATTAGAACTATGACTATTATAGAGGTTAGCCTAGTCAGTCCACCCAGCTACTATATTATAATCAGCCATCATACCCACCTCCTAAATAGACCAATCTAGCCGACAATAGATTTAATGAACTTCAACAACTGATGCTGACTCAACAACAATCTATCATCAGACTAGAAGCATAAATAGGATAATTAGCAGAGTCTACCATGAGGAGAAAACTATGTCAATTGCCAAGCCAATCGATTGCAAATTCTATAAACAACCCACCTAATATCTATCAACCATCTGGATTCAGTCATCAGTTCAATGTCCCACCTAAGAATCCTCCATTAGGGAATGTTAAAGTAATTTTTGAACTTAGAAGTGATAGAATTATTAAGGACCCATATCAAAACTAGGTGACAGAGGCTAGTACTGATGCTAGCCAAAATGAAAAGTTAGAAGAATGGATTAGTACTGAAACTAACCATATAGAAGAACCTAAGCCTAGAACTTATTGCCTAAGTATGGCTACCCAAGAGGAGGGGGGGGGTGAATTGGGTATTTTAAATTTTAAGCTTATGATGTAAGTAGATTGATCTAATTAAATGCCAACAAATAAGCTATGTAATATGCAGTGACGAAAATCAATAGAACAGTAATATGAAATCACAAACACAATAATTTTATAGTGATTCGGTGCCAAACTCAGCACCTACGTCCACTCCCTAAGTAAACCACTTAGGAATTCAACTATAATCACTAGACTTGATTACAGTTCGATTATTTTACTTAGGCTCACAATCTAATTCAGTTGGTTTTGACCTTGGCTCACCAACCACAATCATACAATGATTATTTTCTTGGGCTAACAATTAACCCCGATTGGTTTTTACTTTGGCTTACCCATCACAACCATACAATGTCCAACTCTAAGCTTGGACCAACCCAAGTTTCTCATCCCAAAAAACTTGAAATAAAAAATGAATAATACAGTAAATAAAACAAAAGCAAACTCTTGAAGCTTAGGAGAAGAGAATCTAGAAGCTTGGCTTGTAGGCTTGATTTCTTCTCTTGAATGCTTGAAAGAAGTAGGAGTTGATCTTCAATGGTGATGGCCTAACTTCTCTTTAGTTGAGGATGTTGGAGGGACAAGGGTAATACTAAAAAGAACTCCTTCCTTTTCACTATTGAGCTCACACACTTGAAGGACTGAAAATCTGCTTGGAAGCTCTCTCTTGTATGTTCAAAAGTTATTTTTCATGTCTCAAGTATTTTCTTAAGTATCCCTTTGGTTTTCCACTATTATAAGTCATCATCATAGGCTTCTGAAAGTGATCTAGCCATTGGAAGATCCAAAATAACCATTGAAGGACGTGTGGAGTGAAAAAGCTGTAGAACTAAAAACTAGCCATGATAGGCGCTAGGCTGGCTCAGTCCAAACTAGGTCGGCTTAGTTTTCAATTGGGTTAGCTCGATCTTAGAAATTCTAAAATACTATTTCTATCTTCTTCTATTGTCTGAGACTAGGATGGCTCACTTTATGACTGGATCGGCCTAGTTCTACTAGATTGGCTCAGTTTTTAGCTGGGTCGGCTCAGTCCCCTAGATCAAGAAAAAATTTGCCTTTTTATTTTTTGCTTCCACTGAGACTAGGATGGCCCGGTCTCAGACTGGGTCAGTCCAGTTTGCATACCAGGCATGCCAAATACTGTTTATGACCCTTTCTTCTCCAATTTACTTTGTAGGTTAGATTTGCCTTTTTGCCTTGATTTATCCTTAATTAAAATCTCTTAAAAGATGATTCCAATTTGAAATGTCCTCTCCAAAATCTTGAATTACTGATGAATGGGAACACTTGGTGTTTGTGAGCACTTGAGATTTACAACTACACATCCTCAAAAACAATGTTAGTAATATAAGAATTTATACTCAAATACTTTTGTTATCATCAAAATCAATCTAGGATCAATAATCTCCCCCTTTTTTATGATGATAAAACCTTTTGAGTATAATCTTTTGTTGATATTTGAAAATGATATTTTCATTCAATCTTATCAATTAACTCATGCATTATATTCATTTTATCAATTTATATATGCTCCCCTTGAGTGTAATGACCCTGTTTGATTATTTTATCAATTTATTTATGCTCCCCCTGAGTGTAATAACCCTGTTTGATCGAAGTCAATTTTTGTGTTGCTCCCCTTTACTATGTACCGCGGTTTCAATTTAATAATTCAAGTTCTGATGGCTTTCACTTATTTGCATATTCTTTATTTGTTCCTACTGAAGTAATGCCTATTTAAGTAGTGTGCCATCCCATTTAAATAGTGTGCCATACTATGCCAGTCTTTAGATTTAATTAAATTTTCAATACTCATTTTTCTCCCCCTTTTTGTCATTATCAAAAAGTATACAATAATGCAAAGAGATTTGGTCAAGCATGAAAGGAGATAATTTCATTCATTCATATGAAGAATTTGATGCAATTCAAGCCAAAAGTTAAACTTCATTCATTTATAAATACAAAGACTTGCAAGCTTACAAAATATTGAAGTTTGAACATTACATATCATAGACATTTACAACCAAAATGTTCTAAGCATAACTAAAAGGACCCTAAATGCAATCTAATCGACACTAGGCTCTGGAGGGTCGGATGCAAAAGTGCGCTGCTCGGCGAACACCTTTCTTACAACATTCTCCATCAATGAGGAAAGATCATCGGAGAGTCTATCATATACCCTAGCCGAGACTCATTGCACAATCTCCTCAATCTGATTTTCATCAAGTCTGATAGTGGACGAAGATGGTACAGGTGTTGGATGCTATGGCACAGACTCTGGCTCATATCTTTCTTCCCCTTCTTCATCCAACTTCACCCAAATTTCATTAACCTTTTTAAACTTCATCCTATGCATTGATTTCAGATTGTATGTGTCATAGTGCTGAAGCTTCTTACTGGGTTCCCCTTCCAGGCTAACTCCAAAGTTCTGGAATACTAGTGTCAAGAATATCCCATATGGTAGTGCTGATTTTCCTCTTTGGGATGCTTCTTACATTACCCTTAAGATCAAGGTAGGAAGATTGAACTTTTGCCTCGTAAGAATGTGGTACATCATAGTTATATCATTCTTATTGAGAAAGTCAAATCTTCCTACTTGGGGCACTAGAATCTGGGCTGAAATGTGGTGAAGTAGTCTATTTTCCACGGATAGGTCCCTAGCATGGATTTCCTCAAAATGCATGGCATCATCCCTTCCAAACAACAACCATAGCCCACTAGCTCGATCATCAAGTCTCTCAGCTCCAACAGTGGGTGCCCTAAGTAAATTGCCCAACTTTTCTATGGTTAAATTGATTTTCACCCTCTTGACTTCTAATTCAAATGAACTTGGGGTAACTTTAGCATTGCTATATAACTCCCTCACTAGGTTTGGATAGGTCGAAAGATTTATTCCTAAGCAAAGGTATTCCCATCCCTGAAACTTTAATCCCTCTCCAAACTCAAAATCCCCACTTGCTAAGAAATCAAAATCCACTCTTCTACCAGTTGTGATAGCCCTAGAGGAGAGTGGAATGGATACGAAGGAAGGAGATAGAGTGAAAATAGGAGTGGAAGGCTGAGGGGATTGAGTGGATGGTCTTGGTGGAGGAGAGGATGACTGAGATGACCTAGATGGTGAGGCATGATCTTCATGAAACTTAGTTCACCGTTCTTCACTGTGTGTCCCGTGACGTGGCAGTGGAACAGAGCATCCATGCTTCAATCGACGAGATGCAACTTGTTTCTTGGGTGCCATGGCTCTAAAATTCCTCCTAAGAGTAGTGGAAATGGGCTTCTAGGGGATGGCTTTTAGGGTTCTAGGATTTTTCTTTAGACGGCTAAGGAATGAAAGATGAAAAAGCCGTCGATCTATCCGTTTAAAAAATAGGATGCCCGACAACTTAGTCAGCTTAGTTTTTCTATGAAGAAAAATTGGGTCGGCTCCATACTGGGACAACCTATTTTTTTATAGAGGAAAAAATTGAGTCGGCCCTATTAGATATGTGTGCCCTAGAAGCCAGAATTGGCTGACACTTGTTATACACTTCTAAGGGCAAACTTATAATTTTGACTATAAATAATAAAATGGGTCATTTTCTATCACAATATGTATTTAGTGTCTGTGATATATCCCTTGAGTTAATGACAATGATGGTTCTTATTTTCAAGAGTTGAAAATTTAAGACATGAATTTTTATTATTAATTAATAAAATGCTCCAGACTGTAGGATCATCATGAGGATGATGGTTGATCCAAAAGGTTGGTGTACAATCGCTTCTTTATAGTAGATGAGTCTTAAGTCTGTGGTGTAGAGACATCAGAGCGAGAGTATAGGTACTCATTAGAGAACGAGGGCACTGAGCGTGACCACCTCGAGCAGTCATTAGAAAGTCTACCTTCTCGTTGATGGCTGGCTCGAAGCTGTAGTTGTGTGTCTGGTTCTTTGACCTAAGGTGCATCGTAATTCACCTTGAGGGTGTTATAGTTTGACTACACCATGACTCGGTCTCCTAGCCATTTGAAACCCTGAGGTGTATGTTGGCTATAGCATGTTCATTGTCGAAATTGGATTGCACCAATAGGAAATCTATCTACCTCGATAGATGAGGAGTAGTCCTATGATGATCATGAGAATCAAGTCCATAAGCCCATGGCTATGGTAGAGTGATATAATAGAAAGAGTTTCTATTAAGATTTTCACATTGGACTTGAATTGAATGATTAATCATATGATGGATATTAGGATTTGATGAGATTACCTTAACCCCAATCCAATCGGAGCTCAAGATAGAAGAACTTAATCATATAGGTAACTACACCGAGAGGTTCATTTTTAGTTTTGATGGATTGCCACCATATGCTGCTAGGTGTCATTGGTGGATTTTGGGAGCAATTAGAATAATTTAGATGATCAATCATATTAGTTGTCTGAATCAGAAAAGTTTTGATCCATTGGAAGGTATTTCAATGATGTCGATGATAGAGATCGTGACATATCTCATTACCATATGGAACTGAACCTAACTGGGTCACACAAATAGAAGTTTTGATTTGGATATCATCAATTGGACTAATCCAGTTCAATTGATTTGAATTAGATTCAATTAGGTTTAAGAAAATCATGCTAGCGCACGATTGAGCCTAATGTTCTCCTTTAATTTTCATTAAAGTTAGTCTTGACTGAGCCAAATGTATCCCAACTCACTCAGGTACCTTTACTTGGTCTAACTGAAGCTTGTTCAGATCAAAAAAGGGTTGTCTTAATTTATGAGATGAACTTGAGATAACACCTGCCATTTTCCATCACCTGCTAAATTCTATTTCGAATATTTGGTCAAACATTGACCTTTGATACTTATACATCTGCCCATGTGTCAAGCCATCATAGGAGAGAGTTCTTGGACTAGTCCACCTACTAAAAAGTAGATGGATATGGGGTGCATGCCTCTAGGGAGGCGTGCACCCATGGATAATGCATCTGGAGACCCGTATAGATGGGACTCCAATTACTTCAGGGATTCTACTTGGATGGCGCCTAGAAGACTGCTTTGACCCAGTCTTGGTGCCATCTAAGGATAATTCAGAGGGGCTCTCATCTGATTGGATCAGATAATATCATCCCACTAATCAGATTTAGATCTGATTGCATAAAAAGTTATGATTGGCTGGGATGATGTGGCATTGCAAGGTGCAATAGGGTCTATAAAAACCCTGTCTGTGCCAAGATCAAAGATGCTTGATCCATTGCCCATGCCACAAGGCTGCCCCTCTTCCTCCTCCATGCCACCTTCAGGTTGTCTCTCCTATCCACACCCAAGAATTTTTGGGCACAAGTTTGGTACGATCGAAGTAAGAAAAAGGTGATAGGAAAAGGAAGAAGATAACACTGCTGCAAGAGAAAACTCACATCTTCGAAAGGAGTTTTGGAGATCCTCAAAATCAGATCCAAATCTAATTTTTAGAGAAGTGATAAAGAAGGAGAAGATCTTAAGATCCTACCCGAATGGATATCAATAGAGGTCAGGCACTTGCGTAGGTAGATCCAGAACCTCAGGCAGACATCAGGATCATCAAAGGATAATCAGATTGCCCACAACAAGATAAAATTAAATTAGATTTAATTTATTCTTTATTTTATTTTATTTTATTTTATTAGATTAATAATATTAGATCTAAAAAGTCTTAGATCTGATCTAGATCTAAGAAATTTTTTTTTGAAATATCTCTCTTGATCCCTAAATGAACCTGATCCGAAAAACTAGATTTTTCCTTCAACTAGTATCAGAGCCAGGTTGCATTTTTTATTAGATCTAATTTTATTTTAATTTTGATTTAATAATTTGATGATTTTAGATATCACATTAGATATGATTAGATCTAAAATTAAAAATTAAAAAAAAATAATAATTTAGATCTAAGTTGTACAAGATGCATGACTAGTTGTAGAATAGAATTATTTTATGTATAGTCTAGCATGATCATAATTTAATTTGATTAGTTATAATTTTTAGATCTATTTATTTATTATTTTTTAATATTATAAATATTATAATAAAATTTAAAAAATAAAAAATAAAGTTATTTAATTTTTTGTTCATATGAGATATGATTAATGCATGTTTAAACTAGTTGTAGAATAGTTCTACATAATTATCTAGAATAGATTTTAATTTGATATGATCAATTTAAATTTAATTTTTTAGATGATTATGAGATAATTTAAATATTAAAACATGCATGATATGATACATGAAGATGTATGTAAAATATGTTTATAGTTAGATCAATTTTTTTATATATGAGATATATGATGTAGATCTAACTAATTTTGTAGTTTTCATATTTTTGATTAAGGCATTTTCCTTGACCGTCCGATCATAAAAATAAAGTAGGATTTAAATGCCCTCTCCTCCCATTTGATGGGGTATTCTTATGATGTGTAGGGTTGTTGTGCATTCGTCCTTAATCAGAAACCTAAAACTTATTTTCTATAAAATTCTAGATCTTGAAATCCTAAAATTTTATTTATATATTTTGTTTGTGAATCCTAAACTTAATTAAAAATTAAGATTATAAAATATGTTAAGTTTAAAAATTGAGAATTTTTAGATTTAAGACATATTCATAAAATTGGGTTCGAGCTTGGATAGCTCAATTAGGTCTAGCGGTTGATCAAACCAAATCAAGAGTTGGTTAGATGGGATCAAAAGTGCTTAAATTGACTAGCCTAATAGGATTAAGTCTGGATCAAGATTGAATCACATGAGTGATCGATCAAGCTAAGATCTAATTAGAATCAGTGGTTAGAGTTTGGATTGTAGGCTAACTTGATTAATTCTGACTCAATAATTTGGTGTCTAAGATAAGTCTGGCAGATACGATCAATTAGTTTTTAATTAGAAGCTACTCGACTTGAATGCATTCTTGTCGAGTTAATGGCATATCCCTTCCACCGATCTCACTTATCTGATCATATTTGTCGACTCAGTCCTGATCTAAGGTGGTTAACAATCCGAGCTAACCCATGCCATTAGGTTATTCATAATTGTTATGGCTATTGTAAATCAAGTTTATAGAGACCGAAATCAAATCTTTCTAAGAAAAGATTAAGTCTAAGATCTTCCACCATTGTAGATATGCGGGTCCTTCCCAGGGTTGATTATTCTCGACTGGTCATAGTGGTTCAGTTGCACCGAAAAGACGCAACCATATCTATTAGGCATTGGATGCTATAGGCTGGAGGATAAATTGGGCTCAATATTTTGGATATGGTGAGAGACCCGATTAGAAATCCAATCTATGCAAATGGTGGATTTAACTTAACTAAGGAGTGGATCAATATTCTGAGCATGGTGAGATTCATGAATTAGGGACCAAGTTTGGATGCACCATGATTAGAGAATCATTGGACAAGAGTTGTCCACTCATTGGCTAACCCATCACCAATAACTGTTAGGTGAGGTGATGAGTCAGTTGGTGGGACTGCACCACCCATTAGAAATTTATAATTATGGAGATTTTTGCATCTCTACAGAGGGAGTTTAGAGATTCAAAAAAATAGTGAAAGTTAATTTATTTAAAAATTAAACTCCTAAATAAATTGGTCAAGTCTTAATCATAATATCTAACTAAAAACTTTGACTCTCTACAGAAAAAGCAAAATGTCTGCATCCAACCCACTAGCATGTATCCTAGACATCCATTGACTGACCTGATCCAATTACAAGAATTGGCTCTGAAACTTCAAAATTATTTTAGATTTTGAGAAGTTAACTCATATATTAGACCAAGATCCGCCCATCTTACTGGCTCATCCATTTGTTGAATAGAGAGCGTCTCTTGATAAGTGGACAGACAAAGATAACAAGGTCAGATACTACATGTTGGGATTGATGTCTAATGAGCTTCAGCACTAACATGAAGATATCAAGACTGTCCATTAAATATTGGCTCACCTACAAGAGATGTTTGGTGAATAGAGTCGTATAGTCAAATATCATATCACTAAATGACTATTCAAGGCTAAAATGCATGATGGACAGTCAGTCCAAGATCATTGTCTGATAATGATCAAGAACTTGGAAGAGCTTGAGAAGCTCGGAGTGAAGTTGGACCTAGATCTGCAGAATGATATAATTCTATAATCCTTGACTGATGCATATGGGCAGTTCATCATGAACTACCATATGCATAAACTTTAAAATACTCTGGCCGAACTTATGAACATGCTGGTTAGTGCTGAGCTTTCAATGAGAGGTTTTAAAGGCTCAGTATTTACTATGGAATGGATTTCTTTCAAGAGAAAGTCTTTTGAAAAGAAGAAGATGTTTGTGAAAAAGCAGAAGGTGGAAGGAGGAAAGAAAAGAAGGCAGAGCTAAAGAAGAAGGCCGCTGACAAAGAAAAGTATTTCCATTACAACATTAATGGCCACTGGAAGCGAAACTATCTTATATACCTGGCCACCCTGAAGAATAAGAAAGAGGCAGGTCCTTCTGGAGGTATGCTCGTTATTGAATCTAACCTTATGACTTTTTCTGCATTTAGTTTGGTGCTTGACTCGGGTTCTAGTGCTCATTTATGCACTTCTATGCAGGGTCTTAAGAATAGCAGAAGGCTGAACGATGGTGAGATGATCCTACACATTGAAAATGGAGCAAGGGTTGCTGCTGTGGCTGTGGGAACCTATCCTCTTCGACTACTATCTAGTTTAGACAGTACTTAAGGATTATTATTATGTGCCTGTAGCAAACAAGAATTTGATTTCTATTTCATATTTAGCACTAGAAGGATATGTAATTACTTTTCTTAAGGATCATTGTAACATTCTTTATAAAAGAAATATAATTGCAAGTGGTTTTCTTATTAACGATCTTTACCAATTACATATTGATGTATCTATTTTTAATATCGAGCAAAATATAAATGCCATAAAATCAAAATGATCCAGGGATAGTCCAAATGATAGGTATCTATGGCACCTTAGACTATGTCATATAGCAGAAGATAGAATTAACAAATTAGAGAAAATTGGGCTATTGAGTCCATTGACTTTCGAGTCATATCCAATTTGTGACTAAACTCCCTTTTATGAGACATGGGGAAAGGGCTACGAATTTACTTGCCCTAGTAGATATTGATGTGTGCGGTCCATTTGATGTGCCGGCTAGAGGCAATTTTGTCTATTTCATAATCTTCACTGATGATTTATCTCGGTATGGATATATGTATCTTATGAGATACAAGTCTGAAGCCTTTGAGAAGTTTAATGAATTCAAACATGAAGTAGAAAAGCAAACTAAAAAATCCATTAAGGTTCTTCGATCAGATCGAGGAGGTGAATACCTTAGTCAAAAATTTTTGGACTATCTCAAGTAGAATGGTATAGTCTCTTAATGGACTCCACCTGGAACATCTCAACTCAACAAAATTTCAGAACGAAGGAATCGGACCCTATTAGATATGGTCCGATCCATAATGAGCTTTACAAACTTTTCTGATTTTCTTTGGGGACACATTTTGTTAACTACTATATATTTACTGAATAGTATTTCTTCTAAAACCATTCCTACTATACTGTATGAGATATGGCATGATAAGAAACCAAGTCTGAGTCATCTCAGAATTTGGGATTATTCGGCTCATGTCAAAAGACAACAAGCGAACAAGTTAGACTATAGATCCTTTAGAGCTCGATTCATAGGATATCCTAAAGAATCATTAGGATATTATTTCTACATTTCAGAAGATCACAATGTGATTGTGAGTCGACATACCATCTTTCTTGAAAAATAATTTATTCAAGATGGCGGCATTGGAGAGCAGATCAAGCTAGAGGAGAAAGTCTCCTAAGAGCAAAGAGCTAAGGACCCTTTGGATCCAAATCAGGTTGAGCCAATACAATCACTACCTCCTCCACCTCGAAGATCGAAAAGAATTTTTCGTTCTCCTAAGAGGTACTTAGGTACTATTTTAGAGGAAGTAGAGAAAAGGTTCCTCGTAGGTAATGGATTTCATGTTGATGATCCCAAAATCTATAACGAGGCAATATCAGATATCGACTCCAAGAAATGGTTAGAGGTAATGAAGTCAGAAATTGACTCGATGCACTCAGACCAAGTCTGGACCTTGGTAGATCCACTAGAAGGTATAGTACCTATTGGGTGTAAATGAATCTATAAGAGAAAGATTGGTGCAGATGGAAATGTAGAGACATTCAAAGCTAGATTAGTGGCAAAAGATTACAGTCAGCATGAAGAAATTGACTATCAGGATACCTTTTCACCAGTAGTCATGCTTAAATCTATTCACACATTGCTTGCTATTGTAGTCTATTTCGATTATAAAATATGGCAAATGGATGTGAAAACTATATTCTTAAATGGATATCTTAAGAAAGATATATATATGAAACGGTCGTTGGGTTTCACATCTAGTGATACTGATTACAAAGTATGCAAGCTGCAAAGGTCCATATATGGACTTAAGCAAGCATCTCGGAGCTGGAATACTCATTTTAATAATGTGATCAAATTATTTGGTTTCATCAAGAATGAGGAGGAACCATGTATTTTTAGAAAGGTCAGTGGGAGCGCTATTGTCTTCCTCATACTGTATGTGGATGATATCCTCCTTATTGGGAATGATATTCTCATGTTGACCACAGTTAAAATATGATTATCTAAAGAATTCTTCATGAAAGACCTAGGAGAAGCATCCTTCATTCTTGGAATCAAAGTCTGTAGAGATATACCAAATAGGATGCTAGGTCTTTCACATAAGATGTACATAGATGAAGTACTAAAGAGGTTTAGCATGAAAAACTCCAAGAGGGAATTGGTACCCTTCAGATATGGCATTCATCTCTCCAAGAAAATGTGTCCCAACACATCAGAGGAGATTGAACGCATGAGCAAGATCCCTTATGCTTCTATAATAGGGAGCCTCATGTATGCCATGTTATAAACAAGATCTGATATAGCCTATGCTGTGAGTGTCACAAGTAGATATCAGTCAAATCCAGGAGAAGAACACTAGACTTCTGTGAAATGTATCCTTAAGTACTTAAGAAGAACTAAGGATATATTCTTGGTTTTTGGTAATGGAGAACTCAAAGTCCAAGGATATATAGACTCGAATTTTATGTCCGATATAGATGATCGAAAGTAGATATCTGAAAATCTATTTGTATGTAATGGTGGTGCTGTTAGTTGGAAGAATTTCAAACAAACAGTAATAATATATTCCACCATGAAAGTAGAATACATTGTTGCGTCAAAAGCTGCGAAGAAGACATTCTGGTATAGAAGTTTGCCGCAGAGATCGGAGTGATGCCATCAGATATCATTTCTCTATACTGTGATAATAATGGAACCATAGCCCTTACCAAGGAGCCGAGGTCTCACTAGAAATCCAAACACATCGAGCAGCGATACCACCTTATCCATGATTACCTCGAGAAAGGATACGTCAAGGTCAAGAGAGTCGACTCCATAGATAATGTGGTAGACCCACTTATAAAGCTCTTGGGCCAGTAGAAGATCGAATCCCATCTTGAGAAGATGGGACTTAGATTTGTAGCCAATTGGCTTTAGGTCAAGTGGGAGTTTGTTTGATATGTGTACCCTAGAAGCCAGAATTGGCTGACACTTATTATACACTTCTAAGGACAAAATTATAATTTTTAACTATAAATAATAAAATAAATTATTTTCTATCACAATGTGTATTTAGTTTCTATGATATATCCCTTGAGTTAATGGCAATAATAGTTCTTATTTTCAAGAGTTGAAAATTTAAGACATGAATTTTCATTATTAACTCATAATATGCTCCAGATCGTAGGATCATCATGAGGATGGTGATTGATCTGGAAGGTTGGTGTACAATCACTTTTTTATAGTAGATGAGTCTTGAGTCTATAGTGTAAGCACTAAGCATGACCACCTCGAGCAGTCATTAGAAAGTCTACCTTCTCATCGATGACTGGCTCGAAGCTGCAGTTGTGTGTCTGATTCTTTGACCTGAGGTGCATCGGCAGTTCACCTTGAGGGTGTTATAGTTTGACTACACCATGACTCGGTCTCCTAGCCATTCGAAATCCTGAGGTATATGTTGGCTATAGCATGCTCATTATAGGAATTGGATTGCACCAATAGAGAATCTATCTATCTCGGTAGATGAGGAGTAGCCCTATGATGATCATGAGAATCAAGTCCATAAGTCCATGGCCATCACAGAGTGAAATAATAGAAAAAGTTTCTATTAAGATTTTCACATTGGACTTGAATCGATTGATTAATCATATGATGGATATTAGGTTTTGACGAGATTATCTTAAGCTCGATCCAATCGGGGCTCAAGATAGAAGAACTTAATCACATAGGTAACTGCATCGAGAGGTTCATTTTTAATTCTGATGGGTTGCCACCATATGCTGCTAGGTATCACTGGTGGATTTTGAGAGCAATTAGAATGATTTAGATGATCAATCATACTAGTTGTCTAAATCAGAAAAGTTCTGATCCATCGAAAGATGTTTCGATGATGTCGATGATAGAGATTGCAACATATCTCATTACCATACGAAACTAAACCTAACTGGATCACACAAATAAGGGTTTCGATTTGGATATCATCAATTGGACTAACCCAGTTCAATTGATTTGAATTAGATTCAATTAGGTTCAAGAAAATCATGCTAGCACACGATTGAGCCAAATGTGTCTGAGCTCACTCAGGTACCTTTACTTGGTCTGACTGGAGCTTGTCCAGATCAGAAAAAAATTGTCTTAATTTATGAGATGAATTTGAGACAATACCTACCATTTTCCATCACTTGCTAAATCCTATTTTGGACATTTGATCAAACGTTGACCTTTGACACTTAGACATCTGCCCATGTGTCAAGCCATCATAGGAGAGAGTTCTTGGACTAGTCCACCTGCTAAAAAGTAGATGGATAAGGGGCACCTACCTAGGGAGGCATGCACCACCTATGGATAAAGCATCTGGAGTCCCGTACAGATGGGACTCTAGTTGCTTCGGGGATTCTACTTGGATGGTGCCTAGAAGACGGCTTTGACCCAGTCTTGGCGCCATCTAAGGATGATTCAAAGGGGCTCTCTCATCTGATTGGATTAGATGATGTCATCCCATCAATTAGATTTAGATATGATTGCACAGAAAGTCATGATTGGTCGGGATGATGTGGCACTGCATGGCGCAATAGGGTCTATAAAAATCCTATCTGCGCCAAGATCAAAGATGCTTGACCCATTGCCCATGCCATAAGGCTGCCTCTCTTCCTCCTCCATGCCACCTTCAAGTGTTCTCTCTCCTATCCACACCTAAAAATTTTTGGGCACATGTTTGGTGCTATCCAAGCAAGAGAAATGCGACAGGAAAAGGAAGAAGGCAGCACTGCCGCAAGAGACAACTCACATCTTCAAAAGGAGTTTTGAAGATCTTCAAAATCAGATCCAGATCTAATTTTTGGAGAAGTGATAAAGGAGGAGATCTCCAGATCCTATCCGAGTGGATATTGGTAGAGGTCAGGCACTTGCATGGCTAGATCCAGAACCTCAGGCAGACATCAGGATCATCATAGGATAATTAGATTATCCGCAATAAGGTAAAATTAAATTAGATTTAATTTATTTTTTATTTTATTTTATTTTTTTATTAGATCAATAATATCAGATCTGAAAAGTCTCAAATCTGATCTAGATCTAAGAAATTTTTTTTTGAAATATCTCTCTTGATCCAATTAGATCTGAACGAACTTAACCCAGAAAATTAGGTTTTTCCTTCAGGCCCAATTTGGCATAGACTTTGATATTTGTGTTTCATGTCCAAAAATTTTTTCATTTAATTTTTACTTCTAAAAAATGAGTAAATACCAAATGATTCATCACATGAAAACTAATCATCCCATCATTTTAAAATCAATTATCATAAGATATTTATTTAACAAATTGGATCAAAAAAACCTAATTGCTTTCTAATTGTGCAAAATCTTTCTTCATTCAAGGGTTCTATAAAGATATCAGTAACTTGATTTTCACTAGGCACATATTCAAGAAGTATATCATTATTTTGAATATGCTCTTTAATAAAGTGATGTCTTAATTCTGTATGTTTTGTTTTTGAATGCAATATGCAATTTTTAGTTAAATTTATAGTACTTGTGTTGTCACATCGAATAGGAATGTTATTACAAGTAATACCATAATCTTCTAGTTATTGTTTGATCCACAATAGTTGAGCATAACAACTCCTAGCAGTAATGTATTTGGCTTTTGCCGTAGATAAGGCTATTGAGTTTTATTTCTTACTAAACCACGAGATCAAATTCACTCCTAGAAATTGATATGTACCACTTGTACTCTTCCTATCTAAGCAACAACCAGAAAAATCTGAATTACTATAACCAATTAAGTCTAATGAAGATTGTTTAGAGTACCATAAACCAACATCTTGAGTATTTATTAAATACTTAAAGATTCTTTTAACTGTTAATACATATGATTCCTTAGGATTTGATTGATAATGCATACACATACATACACTAAACATTATGTCCGACCTACTTGTGGTAAAATATAATAAAAATCTAATTACACCTCGATATAGCTTAGGATCTACTACTTTTCCTTTTGGGTCATGATCAAGCTTGCAACTTGTGTTCATGGGGGTGCCACTTCCTTTGACATTCTCTATCCCAAATTTTTTTAACATTATTTTGATGTATTTACTTTGGTTGATGAAGATCCCCTTATTTAATTACTTGATTTGGAGTCTGAGGAAAAAGTTGAGCTCTCCCATCATGCTCATCTCAAACTCGCCCTGCATGAGATTAGCAAATTCTCTACACAAAACTTCATCAGTAGCACTGAATACTATATCATCAACATATAATTAGATAATCAATAGGTCACTTGATTTTCTTTTAATACATAGTGTTTTATCCACATTACCTCTTTTAAAATCATTATTTAATAAGAACTTAATCTATCATACCAAGCCCTAGGTGCTTATTTTAATCCATATAGTGCTTTCTTAAGTTTATATATATGATTAAGTAATTCTTGACTTTCAAAGCTTGGAGGTTGTTCTACATAAACTTGTTCTTCAATTAAACCATTTAAAAATGCTCTCTTTACATCCATTTGAAAAAGTTTAAAGTTCATGAAACATGCAAATGCTAAAAATAATCTAATAGCTTCAAGTCTAGCTACGGGTGCAAAGGATTCATCAAAATCAATATCCTCTTCTTGATTGTACCCTTGTGCAATCAATCTAGCCTTGTTTCTAATTACATTGCCCTTCTCATCTAGTTTATTTCTAAAGACCCATTTTGTACCAATTACAAGAAAATTTTTAGGTCTTTCAACTAATTCCCAAACTTTATTTCTCTCAAATTGGTTTAACTCTTCTTGCATTGCTAATATCCAATTTGAATCTTTTTTAGCTTCAATTATATTTTTAGGTTCTAGATGGGATGCAAATGCAATATGATTCATAGCTTCTCTAAAAGATGATCTAGTTTTAACTCCTTGAGATGGATCACCTATTATTAATTTCCTAGGATGATTATGATCATACCTCTATTCCTTTGGTAAGTTGGATGTACCTTGATCATCTTGGGAATGTGGTATTATTTCTTCAACCTCTTGCTCTTTATCTTCTTTTTCTTAAGAGGGGATATCTTCAAGTGATATATTTTTTATTTTGTTTTCTAAAATTTCTACATTCACATCAAGCTCTTCTTCTCTTGTTCTAAGAGAGTTAGTTTCATAAAAAATTATATGTACAGATTCTTCTATAATCAATGTTCTTTTATTAAATACTCTATATGCTCTACTATGTTATGAATATCCTAGAAAAATTTCTTCATCTGATTTTGTATCAAACTTTCCAAGCTTATCTTTACCATTTATTAGAATGAATCATCTACATCCAAAAAATTTAAAATATGAAATGTTTGGTTTCTTTTCTTTGTAGAGTTCATATGGAGTTTTCTTTAAGATTGGTCTAATTAAAGCTTTATTTAGCAAATACAATACGGTGTTAATCGCTTCTGCCCAAAAATATTTTAGAAGGTTGCTTTCACAAAGCATGGTTCGTACCATTTCAATCAAGGTCCTATTCTTTCTTTCCACCACCCCATTTTGTTGGGGTGTCCTAGGTGCTGAAAAGTTATGATTGATTCCATTTTTAGAACAAAAATTTTGAAATTTTTGATTTTCAAACTCCATCCCATGATCACTTCTTATATATAAAATATTGCATTCTTTTTCTTTTGTTATTTTATTAAATAGATCAACAAACATATCAAAAGCATCATCTTTATGTGACAAAAATAAAATCCATGTATATCTTGAAAAATCATCTATTACTATAAAGCCATATCTTTTTCCTCCAAGACTAGTAGTTGAAATAGGTCCAAACAAATCCATATGGAGTAATTCTAGAGGCCTAGTAGTTGAAACAATATTTTTGGATTTGAAAGATGATTTCGTTTGTTTACCAAGTTGGCATGCTTTACAAATTTTGTCCTTTTCAAAATTGATTTTGGGCAAACCCTTTACTAAATCAAGTTTAATTAATCTTGCTAGTGAGTCCATACTTGCATGACCTAATCTATTATGCCAAATCCAACTTGATTCATTTAGTTTAGCATTCATAGCAATAAGACAATCAATATTCTCATTTTTAAGCTCATCAAGATCAACAATGTAAACATTTCCATGTCTTTTTCCTACAAACTTAATGCTTTCATCTATAGAGCTAGTTACAATGCAATGAGATGATTTGAATGAAACATTAAAGCCCTTATCACAAAGTTGACTTATACTAAGTAAGTTATGCATTAGTCCTTCAATATATAAGACATCTTCTATACTAGTAGAGGGTGTTATCAAGATATTACCGAGATCAATGATTTTTTCTTTACCGTTGTCTCCAAACATTACAACACATCTGTCTTTAGCTTCAAGAGAGATAAATTATGATTTATCTTCCATCATGTGTCTCGAGCATCCGCTATCAAGGTACCACCTTCTTTTAGCTCTTACAGATGCCAAGCACACCTACACAAGTAATCAAGCAAACTTAGGTACCCAAGCTAACTTGGGTCCTTTGGGGTTAGCACAAATGATTCCTTTTGGAAACCAAACTTGCTTTACTTTTGTTTTGCTTGAATTAAAGGTTTTGCATTCAATAAATTTATGTCCAATTTTATTGCATTTGTAACATGTAATTCTTCTACCATAATTTTGAGATTTTGCATATACATTTTTTAATGACTTTTGCTTTCTTGATGTATCATACCTTATACCGATTTTATCAAGAACTATCTTTTGATTTTTAATTATTGTTTGTAGATTTTTAGAGCTTAGCATATATCTATCTACTATGGATCTTAATCTTACGAGTTCATCTTATAAAGATATAATCTTATCATTTGATTCATCTAGACTAGTTTGTAAATTCTTCATATTTTCTTCTATTTAAAATTTATCTTTACTTAAGGATTGATTCTCTTTCTTTAGTTCCTTATTCTTATGTAATAGCTTTTTAAAGTCATTAACTAAGTCATTGAAAGCATCATATAATTTTTTAAAAGTAAAATCTGAAATTAAATTTTTATCATTTATCTGATCATCACTATATGCCATAAGACAAAGGTTTGCCTTTTCTTTTCTTTGATATTCTTCCTCACTTGAAGAAAAGTCCTAATCATTGCTCCATGTGGCTTTGTATGCTTTCTTCTTCATTTTCTTAGGGCTTTTCTTTAACATTGGACAATCCATCCGAAAGTGTCCGGGTCTTTTGCACTCATAGCAAATAGGTGGTTGTTCTTTCTCTTTTCTTTCTCTTTGCTATCTTCTCCCTTGTTAAACTTTTTCTTAGGTTTAAATCTCTTCCTTCTTCTCATTAATTTCTTGAATCTTTTAGCTATCATGGCCATCTCCTCATCATCTTCCAAACTCTCTTCGGAATTACTTTCTTCCATATGGATGGCAGCAGCTTTAAGTGCAATGCTTTTTTTTCTTTACTTCTTCTTCTCTTCCTTGGTTCATGTTTAGCTCGTGGGTCATGAGTGACCCAATTAATTCCTCCAATGCTTTAAGTCTTTCGCCTCTTGAATGGCAGTCATCTTTGGCTCCCAATTCTTTGGCAAAGACCTAAGAATTTTATGCACAACATCACTGTTAGCATAATCTCTTCCAAGACTTTTCAAATCATTCAAAATATTAGTAAACCTAGTAAATATTTCAGTGATGGTTTCATGTGGTTCCATTTTAAATAGCTCATACTTATGTACCAACATATTTATCTTAGATTCCTTGACTTGATTAGTCCCCTCATGGGTGACTTTAAGTCTATTCCAGATTTCTTTGGTAGATGAACATGTTGATATCCTATTGAACTCATTAGCATCCAAAGCACAATATAGAACATTCATCGCTTTGGCATTAAGTTGAGCCTTTGTTTTGTCATGTTCATCCCAATCCATTTCAGGTTTTGGGATGGACACTCCATCAATAGTAATTGTTAGTGTGTGAGGTCCTATCATTATAACATTCCACATGTCATAGTCTTGTGCTTGGATGAATATCCTCATTCATGTTTTTCAATATGTATAATTAGTTCCATTAAACAGTGGAGGTCTATTAGTTGATTGCCACTCAACCAATGGAGTCTCAATTGGGGTTGCAATATGATCTTTAGCTCTTTGTTAGCTTGATCAACAACTAATATTAGAGCATCCGCTCTGATACCACTTGTTGTCCAAGTATGGCTACTCAAGAGAGAGGTTGAATTGGATATTTTAAATTTTAAACTTTTGATGTAAGTAGATTGATCTAATTAAATGCCAACAAATAAGCTATGTAATGTGCAGTGAAGAAAATCAATAGAACAGTAATATGTAATTACAAACACATTGATTTTATAGTAGTTCGATGTCAAACTCAGCACCTACGTTCACTCCTAAGTAAACCACTTAGGAATTCAACTATAATCACTAGGCTTGATTATAGTCCGATTGTTTTACTTGGGCTTACAATCCAATCTAGTTGGTTTTGACCTTGGCTCACTAACCACAACCATACAATGATTGTTTTCCCAAACTAACAATCAACTCCGATTGGTTTTCACTTTGGCTTACCAATCACAATCATACAATGTCCAACTCTAGGCTTGGACCAACCCAAGTTTCTCACCCTAAGAAACTTGAAATAAAAAATGAATAATATAGTAAATAAAACAAAAGCAAACTCTTGAAGCTTAGAAGAAGAAAATCTAGAAGCTTGGCTTGTAGGCTTGATTTCTTCTCTTGAATGCTTGAAAGAAGTAGGAGTTGATCTTCAATGGTGATGGCCTAACTTCTCTCTGATTGAGGATGTTGGAAGGACAAGGGTAATACTAAAAAGTACTCTCTTTTTTTCACTATTGAGCTCACACACTTGAAAGACTGAAAATCTGCTTGGAAGCTCTCTCTTGTATGTTCAAAAGTTATTTTTCATGTCTCAAGTATTTTCTTAAGTATCCCTTTGATTTTCTACCATTATAAGTCATCATCATAGGCTTCAAAAAGTGATCTAACCGTTGGAAGACCCAAAATAGCCAATGGAGGAAGTGTGGAGTGAAAAAGCTATAGAACTGAAAACTAGCCATTACAGGCACTGGGTTGGCTCAGTTTTAAACTGGGTCGGCTTAGTCCAAACTGAAGAAAAATCCTAATTTCTTGGTCCAGGTTCATTCAGATCTGATCAGATCAATAGATATATTTCAAAAAATTTTACTCTTTAATCCATATCAGATCTGGAATATTTTAAATTTGATTATTATTATTTTAAAAATTAAAATAAATTTAGATAAATTAAATTAGATTTAATTTACCTTGAAGTGGGTAATCCTATTACCCGTTGATGATCCTATAAGCAGCGGAAGGTTCTGGATCTAGCCATGCAAGTGTCTGGCCTCTATAAGTATCCACTCGAGCTGGATTTGGAGATCCTCTTCTTCTCTATCACATCTCCAAAAATCAAATCTGGATCTGATCAGAAGGATCTTCAAAACTCCTTTTGAAGATCAGCAGTTGTCCTTTGCAGCAGCGCAGCCTTCTAGCTTTCAGTCGCCTTTCTCTCATCTAGATCGCACCAACCAAGGTCCAAAACTCCTTTTGGATGTGGAGAGGAGAGGGAGAAGGTGGGTTTGGCATGGAGGAGGAGAGGAGAAGCAGCCTTAGGGTGTGGAGAATTGTGATGCTCTTTGAGTTGGGCGCAGGGTCTTATTTATAGACTAAGCGTGATCCAACTCCTCTTCTTCCCAACCAATCACAACCCTTTGTGAAATCAGATCTAAATCTGATTGGTGGGAATAGAGTCCCCTGGATTCCTCCTTAGAGGGCGCCTAAGATCAGTCAAAGTTGGTTCTTAGAAGAACTCTAATTGGAATCCAAAAAGGAGATGGAGTCCCTATCCAACAGGGACTCCTGGGCGCCTCCAGCTTGGGCACACGCCAAGGGTGGCGTGCGCCCTCCTCCTTGCTAGGTTCTGGCAGGGGGACAGGCCCCCACCAGCTCTCCAATAGGTGCGTGACACATGGACAAAAGTCAAAGTGTCAATGGTCAATATTTGACCAGTCAAAGGTCAACTTTTGACCAAAGTCAAAGGACGAGAAATGGCAGGTGACCAAAAATGGTAGGTAATGTCTTACAAAATAAGACAACCTTTTCTAACTTGGACAAGCTCCAGTCAGACAAAGTGAAGGCCTCTAAATGAGCACAAACTCCTTTGGCTCAGTCAGGACAACTTATTTATGATAGTAAAAGAAGAACGTTAGGTTCAATCGAGTGCTAGCACGATTTCCTTGAACCTAATTGAATCTCATTCAGATCAATTGAACTAGATCAGTTCAATTGATGATCACCAGATTCAAACCCTTATTTGTGTGACCCAGTTAGGTTCAGTTCTATATGGTAATGGGATATGTCATGATCTCTATCATCGACATCATCGAAACTCCTTTCGATGGATCAGAACTCTTCTGATTCGAACAGCTAGAATGATCGATCATCTAAATCATTCTAATTGCTTCCAAAATCCACCAGTGACACCTAGCAGTATATGGTGGCAACCCATCAGAGCTGAATGTGAACCTCTTAGTGCAGCTACCTATGTGATTAAGTTCTTCTATCTTGAGCCCCGATCAGATTAGGGTTAAGGTGAACTCGTCAAACCCTAGTCTTCTATCATATGATGTAATCATTCGATTTCAAGTCCAATGTGAAAACCTAAATAGAAACTCTTTCTATTTTTCATTTCACTCTACCATGGCCATGGGCTTCTGGACTTGATTCTCATGATCATCATAGGGCTGCTCCTCTACCACCGAGGTAGATAGATTCCATCTTGATGCAATCCAGTTCCTACAATGAACATGCTATAGCCAACATACACCTCAGGATTCCGTATGGCTAGGAGACCGAGTAATGGTGTAGTCAAACTATAACACCCTCAAGGTGAACTATCGATGCACCTCAGGTCAAAGAACCAGACACACTACTGCAGCATCGAGTCAGTCATTGACGAGAAGGTAGACTTCCTAATGACTACTCGAGGTGGTCACGCTCAGTGCCCTCGTTCTCTAACGAGTACCTGTACTCTCGCTCCGGTGTCTCCACACCGTAGACTCAAGACTCATCTACTAAAGAGAAGCGATTGTACACCAACCTTTTGGATCAATCACCATCCTCGTGATGATCCTATGGTCGGGAGCATTTTATGAGTTAATAATGATTATTCATGTCTTAAATTTTCAACTCTTGAAAATATGAATTATCATTACCATTAACTCAAAGGATGTATCACAGACACTAAATACACATATGTGATAGAAAATAACCTATTTTATTGATATTAAGTCAAAATTATAATTTTGCCCCTAGAAGTGTATTACAAGTGTCAGCCAATTCTGGCTTCTAGGGCACATATATCTAACAATCTTCCACTTGTCCTAAAGCCAATTGGCTACAAGTCTAAGTCCCATCTTCTCAAGGTGGGCTTCGATCTTCTGCTGGCCCAACAACTTTGTAAGTGGGTCTGCCACATTATCTGTGGAGTTGACTCTCTTGACCTCGACGTAACCCTTCTCGAGGTAATCGCGGATGAGGTGGTATCGCCGCTCAATGTGCTTGGATTTCTGGTGAGACCTTGGCTCCTTAGCAAGGGCTATGGCGCCATTGTTGTCGCAGTACAGAGGAATGGCATCTGATGGCATTACTCCAATTTCTGCAGCAAACTTCTTGTACCAGAATGCTTCCTTCGCAGCCTCTGATGCAGCGATATATTCTGCTTCCATGGTGGAATCTGCTATCACTGTTTGCTTGGAACTCTTCCAACTGACAGCACCACCATTGCACACAAACAGACTCCCAGATGTCGACTTTCGATCATCTATATCAGACATGAAATCTGAGTCTGTGTATCCCTGGACTTGGAGTTCTCCATTACCAAAGACCAACATCATATCCTTAGTTCTTCTCAAGTACTTAAGGATACATTTCACAGAAGTCCAGTGTTCTTCACCTGGATTTGACTGATATCTGCTTGTGACACTCACAGCATGGGCTATATCAGGTCGTGTACATAGCATGGCATACATGAGGCTCCCTATTGCAGAAGCATAAGGGATCTTGCTCATGCGTTCTATTTCCTCAGGTGTGCTAGGGCACATCTTCTTGGAAAGATGAATACCATGTCTGAAGGGTATTAATCCCCTCTTAGAGTTTTCATACTAAACCTCTTTAGTACTTTCTCTATGTACATCTTCTGTGAAAGTCCTAGCATCCTATTCGGTCTATCCCTATAGATCTTAATTCCTAGAATAAAGGATGCTTCACCTAGGTCTTTCATGGAGAATTCCTTGGACAACCATAATTTGACTGTTGTCATTATGGGAATATCATTCCCAATAAGGAGGATGTCATCCACGTACAATACGAGGAAGACAACAGCGCTCCACTGACCTTTTTGAAGATACACGGTTCTTCTTTATTTTTGATGAAATCAAACATTTTGATCACATCATTAAAACGAGTGTTCCAGCTCCGAGATGCTTGCTTAAGTCCATATATGGACCTTTGCAGCTTGCAAACCTTGTGATCAGTATCACTGGATGTGAAACCTAGCGGTTTCCATATAGATATCTTCCTCAAGATATCCATTTAAGAATGCCTTTTCACGTCCATTTGCCATATTTCATAATCGAAATAGGCTGCAACGGCAAGCAATGTGCGGATGGATTTTAGCATAGCCACTGGGGAAAAGGTATCCTGATAGTCAATGCCTTCGTGTTGACTATAACCTTTTGCCACTAGTCTAGCCTTGAATGTCTCCACATTTCCATCTGCACCAATCTTTCTCTTGAAGATCCATTTACACCCAATAGGTACTATACCTTCTAGTGGATCTACCAAGGTCCAGACTTGGTTTGAGTGCATCGAGTCAATTTCTGACTGCATTGCCTCTAGCCATTTCTCGGAGTCGATATCTGATATCGCCTCATTGTAGGTTTTGGGATCATCACCATGAGCACCATTACCTACAAGGAACATTTCCTCTACTTTCTCTGAAATAATACCTAAGTATCTTTCAAGAGGACGGAAAACTCTTTCCGATCTATGAGGTGGAGGAGGTAGTGTTCTTATTGGCTCAACCTGATTTGGTTCCAATTGGTCCTTAGCTCATTGTACTTGTGAGACTTTCTCATCAAGCTTGATCTACTTTCCAATGCCGTTATCTTGAATAAACTATTTTTCAAGAAAGATGGCATGTCGACTCACAATCACATTGTGGTCTTCTGGAATGTAGAAATAGTATCCTAATGACTCTTTAGGATATCCTATGAATCGAGCTCTAAAGGACTAACTCTAACTTATGCTTGTTGTCTTTTGAACATGAAGCCGGACAACCCAATTCGATGCTCAGAACTTGATTTTTTACATACATATTTCCATACGGTGTGGTAGGGCACAGTCTTAGAGGGAACCTATTCAGTAGATAATTTGAAGTTAATATGACATGTCCCCAAACGAAAATCAGGGTAGGTTTTGTGAAGCTATCAGGATCGAACATAGTCAATGAAGTCCGTGCTTTCTCCGTTCTGAAACTCTTTGAGTTGAGGTGTTTTCCTAGGGAGTCATTGAAGAGCTATGCATTTCCTTGAGATACTCTAGAATTCTTCGGCTAAGTTTCACCCTCCAGTCGATACGATCGAAGAACCTTAATGGTTTTCCAGTTTATTTTATCTTACTTCATGTCTGAATTCTTTGAACTTTTCAAAAGCTCAGACTGTATGTCTCATAATACACTATACCCATACCGTAGATAGAATCATCGGTAAGGTATGAAGCAGAAAAATGCTCTAGCCGGGCACATCAGGGGCCGCACACATCGTATTGTACTAGCGGCAAGGAGATTTGGGGCCTCTCCCATGTCCACAAAAGGAGAGTTTCGTCATTTTTCCTTGAGGAGACAGATTCACAAGGTGATAATGACTCAAAAGTCAATGACCTAATATCCCATTTTTCTCCATTTGTTAATTCCTATCTTTGCTATAATGACCTATCTCTGGTGCCATAGATATCTCTATTGATACCTTGGCTTGTCTTTGGCATTCACGTTTTGCTCGATGTTAAATAGGTACATCAATATGATACTGAATAAAGACTCTTAATAGAAACCATTTTGCAATTTTATTTCTTTCATAAAGAATGTATACCAATGGTCCTTTAAAGACAGTGAATCACATGAACCTTCTTGACTAACGCATGAAAAGAAATCACAATTCCTGCTAGCTGTAGGCACTATAACAGGTCTTTTAAAACTAAGTCAAACCAGATGGTAATCTGCAAAGGGGTATGCTTTCCAAGCTACTAAGTAACTCTTGCTCATTACACCGGGACCCGCGTAGGATCATGTCTCCATCCTCAACCTCCTTCTATCCCTCAAGGACCCTTTCATAGAAGTGCCAGATGAGCACTAGAACAGAGTTCAAGCACCCAATGATGCAGAAGAAACGATAACGTTAAGACTCAATAACATGAGCATACCTCTCAGAAGGACTTCCTTCTTGTTCTTCAGGTGGCCAGGTAAGTGGGCAGTTCGACTTCCAATGGCCGTCGCTGTTTGCAATGAAAACTTCCTTTCTCATGACCTTTTCTTCTGGTTCTTGCCTTCTTCTTCTTTGATTCTTCACCTTCTGCCTTTTTCACAGACTTTTTTTCTTTCATAAGACTTTCTTTTGGAAGAAGTCCATTCCATAGCAAGAAACTGAGCCTTTAGAACTTCATCAGAAAGCTCAGCGGTAGATCAGCATATTCATTAACTCGGTCAAGAAAATTTGTTGAGTTTATGCATATGGTAATTCAGATAAATTGCCCATATGCAATCATGTCAAGGATTGCAGAATACATTATCGATTCTGCAATCCAAGTCCAACTCACTATGCAGCTTCTCAAGCTCTTCAATTGTTCCTTGATATTTCAAGACACGTGATCTTGGACGACTGCCCATAACGCATTGCTCTAGCCTTAAAAAAGTCATTTTGTGACATTGATATTGGCTTGTCGCACTTGTTTCACCAAGACATCCTTGCAGGTTAGCCAACATTTGGCGAGAAGTCCCGTAATATGTCTGTTGGCGCTTGAGGCTCACAGATCATCAAGCCCAACATGTAATATTTTGGCTTATGTTCTCGTCTATCCATTTTTCCAGAGACGCTCTCTGTTCAGATGGTATGGACGGACTGTGATAAGGTGGGAGGTCCTGTCCAAAACATGTGTGTACTTTCTTAAACCAAAACTAATTTAGTTCCTGAGCAATCTTTATAATTGGTTCCAGGTCAGTCTGTGTGTCGTGTCAGGATACTGTCTAATGGTTGGAGCAGAATTTTCTTGTAGAGAGTTCAAAGATTCGTTAGATCTATAATTAATGACATTGACATTGTTTAGGAATTTTAGTTTTAATAAATAGCTTCACTATTTTCTCGGATCCCTACACTCCTCTTAGAGAGATGCGAAACTCCAGATTATGATTTCTAGTGGGTATGCAGTTCACCAACTGACTCATCACCTCACCTAAAGTTATTGGTCATGGTTGCCAGTGAGTGAACAACTCTTGTTCAATGATTCTCTAATCATGGTGCACCCAACTTGGTCTCTAATTCAGAATCTCACCTATCCAAAATATTGATCCACTCCTTAGTTAAGTCAGACCACCATTTGCACAACTAGATTTCTAATTGAGTCTCTCACTGTATCCAGAATATTGAGCCAACTCATCCTCCAGCCCATAGCATCCAATGCCTATAACATAGTTTCATCTTCCGGTGCAACTGAGCCACTGTATCACACGAGAACAATCACCCGAGGAAGGGCCCGCACATACAATGGTGGAGACGTCAGACTTAATCTTTTCTTAGGAAAATTCGATAGGTTCATTAAACTAGATTGGATAGTCATACAATTATGACTAACCTAGTGCATGGGTTAGCTGGATTATTGACCACCTCAGATCAGAATGTCGTCAACAGATATGCAGGTAAGTGAGATCGGTGGAAGGGATATGCCATTAACTCGCATACAAGAACGCATTCAGTGTCGAGTAGCTCCAATTAAAAACAGTCGATCGTCATGTGCACTTACCTTAGACACCAAATTTTGAGTCAGAACAATTGGTTAGCCTACAATCCAGCCTTCTAACCTTTGAGCTAATTAGGTCCTTGCTTGATCGTGACTCGATCTTGACCAGACTTAAATCCTATTAGGCTGGTCAATTTAAGCTTGTTGATCCCATCTAACAAACTCTTGATCGGTTTGATCAACGCTTAGACTAATTGAGCTACCAAGCAACCCAGTATTATGATATGTCTTAGATCTGAAATTCTCAAATTTTAGATTAAATTATATCTTCCATAATTTAAATTTTTAATTAAGTAGGGTTCAATAAAAAATATGCACATAAATCTAGGGTTTCAGGATTGTTTTGCAGAAGTAAGTTTTGAATTTTTTGATTAAGGATGAACGCGACAGCACCTACACATTCATAAGAACCCCATCGATGGAGGAGAGGGCCTTTAAATTTCTTCTTCTTATGATCGGATGGCAAGAGGAACGCCTTAATCAGGAACATGCAATACTACAAACTAGTTTTAGATCTATATCATATATCTCATATACAAATTAGATCTAATCATGGTATATTTGCATACATCTCTGTATCAGATCATGCATATTTTTAGATCTAAATTTCTCATAATATCTAAAAAATTAGATTTAAATTGATCTAATCAAATAAATTCTAATCTAGATAATTATGTAGAACTATTCTACAACTAGTCTAAGACATGCATCAATCATATTCATATGATATTTTAAATTAAATAATTTTTATTCTAATTTTTCAGATGTTATTATACATTATAATATCAAAATAGTAAATAATGATCTAAAATATGATTTTCAATTCAAATATAAAACAGATCAAGACTATTCATTAACTCATTCTATTTAGAACTAGTCATATCATATTTCTAATCTAGATCCAAATCATTTAATTTTAATTTTTTCTGATTTTAAGATCTGATCACATCTCATGTGACATCTAAAATTACTTTATTTTTTAATTAAAAATAATTAAAATTAGGATCTAAACACTAGAACTGGGCTTCTGATACCAGTTGAAGGGAAATCCTGATTTGTTCTCGATCTAGGTTGTTCAGATCTGATAGATCAAGAGATATTTTTCAAAAAATTTTTCTCTTGATCATATTAGATTCTGAGATATTTTTAGATCTAATTTTATTATTTTAAAATAAAATACATTAGATAAATTAAATCAGATTATTAATTTATCTTGAAGTGGTAATCCTATTATCGTTGATGATCCTGTAGCAGCGGAAGGTTCTGGATCTATGCCATGCAAGTGCTGCCTCTATGGTATCCACTCAAGCTGGATCTGGAAGATCCTCTTCTTCTCTATTACCACTCTCAAAAATTAGATCTAGATCTGATCTGGAGAATCTCAAAACTCCTTTTGCAGGATCACGCAGTTGTCTTTGCAGCGCGCAGCTTCTAGCTTTCATCGCTTTCTCTATCTGATCACACCAACAAGGTCCAAGAAATCCTTTTGGATTGAAGAGAGAGAAAACGGTGGAGGGGGGGAGGATGGAGAAGGAGAAGCACTTGGGTGTGAGAATTGTGAATGCTTTGAGTGGGGCACGGTCTTATTTATAGACTTTAAGCTGATCCAACTCCTCTTTTCTTCAACCAATCACAACCCTTTGTGAAATTAGATCTAAATCACTTAATTGTGGGAATAGATCCCTGGATTCTCCTTAGAGGTGTCTAAGACCAGTCAAATGGTTTGAGAACTCTAATTGGAATCCAAAAAGGAGTATGGAGTCTTGTCCAATAGGGACTCGGGCCCTCCAGCTTGGGCACGCCAAGTGGCGTGCGCCCTCCTCTTGCTAGGTTCTGGCAAGGGGGAAGGCCCCACCAGCTCTCCAATAGGTGTGCACATGGACAAAAGTATAAGTATCAATGGTCAAATTTGACCAAGTCAAAGGTCAACTTTGGACAAAAGTCAAAGGACGGAATGGAGGTCACCAAAAATGGAGGTAATTTTAAAAATAAGACAACTTTTCTAACTTGGACAAGCTCACGTCAGATCAGTGAAGGCTCTAAATGAGCAAACTCTTTGGCTCAGTCAGGATATTATTTATGATAGTAAAGAAAGAACGTTAGGTTCAATCGAGTGCTAGCATGATTTTCTGAACGTAATTGAATCTCATTCTATCAATTGAACTGGATCAGTTCAATTGATGATCACTAGTTCAAACCCTATTTGTGTGATTAGTTAGGTTCAGTTCTGTATAGTAATGGAATGTCATGATCTCTATCATCGCATCATCGAAACTCCTTTCGATGGATAGAACTCTTCTGATTCGAACAACTAGAATGATCGATCATCTAAATCATTCTAATTGCTTCCAAAATCCACCAATGACACCTAGCAGTATATGGTGGGCAACCAATCAGAGTGAATGTGAACCTCTGTGTAGCTTATTATGTGATTAAGTTCTTCTTCTTGAGCCGACTCAGATTAGGGTTAAGTGTGAACTCGTCAAACCCTAGTCTCTGTCATATGAATGTAATCATTCGATTTCCAAGTCAATGTGAAAACCTAAATAGAAATTCTTTCTAATTATTTTTACTCTACCATGGCTCATGGGCTTTGGACTTGATTCTCATGATCATCATAGGGCTTGCTCTCTACATCGAGGTAGATAGATTCCATCTTATGGCTATCCAGTTCCTACAATGAAATGCTATAGCCAACTATACACCTCAGGATTCTGATGGTTAGGAGATCGAGTATGGTGTAGTCAACTATAACACCTCAAGGTGACTCTCGATGCATCTTAAAGAAAGAACGACACACTACTTAGCAGTCGAGTCAGTCATTGACGAAAGGTAGACTTCCTCTAATGACTACTCGAGATGGTCAGCTCAGTGCCCACGTTCTCTAATGAGTACCTGTACTCCTCGGTGTCTCCACCGTAGACCTCAAGACTCATCTATAAAGAGCGATTGTAGCAACCTCTTTCGGATCATAACCATCCTCGCTGATGATCCTATGGTTGGAGATTTTATGAGTTAATAATGATTATTCATGTCTTAAATTTTCAACTCTTGAAAATATGAATTATCATTACCATTACCTCAAAGGATGTATCACAGACACTAAATACACATATGTGATAGATAATATATACCATTTTATTGATATTAATCAAAATTATAATTTTGCCCAGAAGTGTATTACAAGTGTCGCAAATTCTGTTCTTGGCACATAATATCTAACACAAACTAAGTAGTCTCAAATTTTAAGCTGGGTCACCTCAGTCTCAGAATTTGAAGTATATTTTTCTATCTTCTCTATTGTCTGAGACTAGGACTGGCTCAACTTTATCATTGGGTCGGCCTAATTCACTGATTTGCTCAGTTTTCAGGTGGGTTGGCTCATTACTAGAGTAAGAAAAATTCTGTTTTCTGTATTTTTGCTTCACTGAGACTAGGATGGGTAGTTCAGCTGATCAGCAGTTTGGCATACAGGCGTTGCCAAACACTGTTTATAACCCTTTCTTCTTCAATTTACTTTTAGGTTAGATTTGCTTTTGCTTAATTTATCCTTAAATTAAAATCTCTTAAAGATGATTCCATTTAAAAGTCCTCTCTAAATCTTGAATAACTGATGAATAGGAAACTGGCTGTTTGTAAGCAACTTGAGGCTTTAACACACTCCTCACAAACATGTTAGTAACAATAATATTTTACTCAAATACTTTTGTTAATTACATAATCTAAGTCAAACAGAATGCTATAATGTTGAATTCCAAATTTGAGTGTAGATAAAGGAAAGAAGATAACAGATGATTTATTCGACGCTTCTATGAACCTAAAATTCGTTCCCTTCACCTAGAAGTGTTTCTTCTTAACATAAACCAAGAGACATGCAATGAAATACCAATGAAGTTATTTAAATAAGATCAATTATTTACCTCTAGAATTAAACATACTTTAGTCATACCTTCAATATCTATTGCATCAAAACTTAACTACTAACTCAAAACTCAATATTAAGCATTCTAGAAGAACAAATAAGAGAAATTCTTGACAAACAAGGCGTTTGAGATTGAGGTGCAAGCTATGTTCCCAAAATTAATAGTGCAATATAATCAATAAAGGGATCATAAATTATTTCCTGGATTGGCATCTAAAATATTGAATTTTTATCATCAGTAATTTGAATATGGATAGATAAGCTACCTTGTGTCTGGCTGAAGATGGTAAACTTACCGCTTGTTGGGATGCAATCCAATATTTAGTTTCTATATTAATTATTTTTATTTTATTTTTCTTTTTAGGACATGTTACATAGTTAGAGGGAGAGCCAAATTTTCATAAAACCATGCTAGACGAAAGCATACTGGAAGTTAGGTGTATTCTTTCTATTCTTTATTATATCCCTAATTTTTTTTCTTCATTAAGAGATAATGTTTCGATAAGTTGGGGAGATGAATAATAATAAAATTTTCAAAAATTTTAAAGTTCTCAAATAAGTTTAGTATTTAGTATTTAGATATCTGATTAATGCTTAAGAATCAAGTTACAACTAAGTATTTTTTAAAAAAAATTAATGCATAGACTAGAGATTTTTATGAGATGTTGAGTGATTAAGCATTAGAAAATTCAATAAGAGTTAAGTCTAGAAATAAAATATTTTCTATGAAGCATTTCTAATTTTTTTCTACAGCATCAATGAAGAGTTCTACTTTTATGGACTTGTGTAGGATAACTATATAATATTTTATTCATAAAAAATTAAAATACATAGTTTTTCAAGTCTACTCACTGAGTAACTGAATTCTTTGCCTAAGCAAGCAAAAGGAAGCTTTGCTATAAAGGCTCATCTTTACTCATACGCCTATTTGGTTCGAGCCTAGTAAGCCTGAGGCATATTTTATACTAGTGTTCCTAAAGCTAACTGGTTTGGAAGTCATTAATCCAAGACTCGCTACAATGGATTAAATAGAAAACTTCAGGGAAATTAGCAATCAATTAGGGTATAGATATTAAAAAATATATTAATTTTTCATTGAGTCCCGAATCTCTTGCCTACTAAGCAATGATATTTGCATAAACAAATAGGCAATATGAATAAAAAATTAATAATGAAGGATAAAAGTAACAATACTCTTATTCATTAAAATTCTAGGTATGATTCAAAGATTAGGATAGAGATAATTTAGAAAAAAAATTAAAAAATTTAATATTCTTTATTAATTTTTTAGATTGGTAAGTAATTTAATACTCAATGATATACTCACTTTATGATTTATTAAATATTAATGGTTATTTTAAAATTACTTGGAATAAAAATTCAAATTTTTATAGTCTAAAAGGTATCTAAAACTAATTTTTTTCTTTACTTGAGGATGAGTAAGCTTAATGGGGGAAATGTGATAAGTAATGTAAAATGAATCGATAAAAGTATAATTTTTATGAAATTATTTTATTTTTTATTTTTTAAAAAATATTTTTATTTATTTTTTTTAAAAGTATGTTCATCAATAAAGGAGCTTATTTTTTTTGGTCTAATGAACCAATTTAGAGCAATCTTGAGTTAAAATGGATCCAATATGAATTTTCAAAGAATAAGAAGAAAAAATAAAAAATAAAATAAAAATGGCTCAGTCGATGACTAACAGCCTGGCGACTCAACCAAGCCACAGGTGCCTAGCAACTGCCTAATGCCACTGATGTTAGCATGAGTCAAAATTTCATACGTAGCTCACCATGGACCTCTTAGTAGGGGTGATTTTGGTCATTTTTTAAGCGCTATGTTGTGCCTAATTCAACTGCAAATCTCATAGAAGCGAGTTCATTTATGGTCCATGAATAGTGATGCATGATCAGACAGTTAGCTTCTCTTGCGTCATGTGTGATGGCTTGTGTTATTTCTTATTTTGATTTGAATTTGTCGAATCCCAACTACACCATCTAACGATTCTAAAGGCTCCACGCTTCGATCCAATGATGATTTCTTCGCAAAACAAGATCTGATGGTTGATTCAAGTAGCCAGGATGCGATCGAATGGCAATTCTTCTCCATCAAGCTCCCAATTGATGGCCAACTTATGTTAACCAACAGGATGTGATCAGCAGTAGTGTTTTAAATCGATTTTTCATGGATTTCTCTGATATGCTGATCAATACTCTTCTTAGTCACATTGCTATAGTAAGGATCAACTCCACATCTATTTAAAGGATCCTAGGTCTCCTAAATTTATGGCTTCGATCAAAGAGAGGAAAAGGTATAAGGGTGGGAGGCCATGCTTGGGTTTTTAAAGACTGGCTTCAAGGCAACAGGTGCTGCAGAAGAATAGCTGTTCTATGCATCTTTATGCAACTTTATTTTTAGAGACAAGATCAGATCTAAAGAAGAGAAGGAGTGTGATCATGCTCTAAAGAAGAATGAAGGAAGAAAGTCACCAAACATCTTCGATGAGATATGTGGATCCACTTCAACCCTTTGTCATAGTTTTTATTTAATTTAATTTTTTATTTTTTATAATTACATGTATTTAAAATTATGAACTTTTATATTTAAGCAAAATTTTATTTTTATGCACTTTAAATTTATGCTTTTTACTTTTAATTGCAAACTTAATTTCTATTTTTATATTGCTCTTTAATTTTTTAATTCCAATTAGATTGCTAAGATCTAAATAGTAAGTCTTAGTACCAATTTATTTTTTTGCATTGTTTAATTTTGGCTTTTTATTTAACTTTACTTTTGACTTCAACTTTGTTTCAAACTCTTTTTATTTTTTCAAAAATAAAGATTTTCAAAACTTAACTGCTTCTATGAATTCGATCCGAACTCACTATTTTTCTACATATTTTTTAATCATTTTAAGAAGTTAAATTAAACTAATAAATATGGTATCTTAATTTAACATTGGCTCTTATCATAGCCTAATCAAAATATTTTTAAGTCCAGGATCATTGAGTTAGGGATATGAACAAGTAAGATTGCATATCTATGCATGCTCAACAAAAGAGGATGATTGAGTCACATCATGTGTGTAGTGACATTAATACAAGAATGTGAAGTGCTCATTAGAGATGAGTTCATTGAATTGACCAAACCAAGAGAACAACTGATGGAGCTTATAGCATGTCGCTATTTGTTCTTGCTAGTGAGAGTTGCTCGCAAGTGTCCTTAGACTTGAGATCAACCATGGTACTTGTGTATATGAACTCTTTATTTGATTCTTTTCTTAATTTTGATTTTGAGGCCTTGTGTAGGAATGTTTAAACATGGGTGAAGTATCACATGGAGATTGTGATGGGTCATAACTAATCGGTCATCTTATATAGGGGAGAGAAAATCTATGTGATTTCAATAGGTTGAATGATTCAAGAAAACATTGGCCAAAATAGGAATGGTATTAGAAATATTTTAATTATTCATTGAATTCATCACCTTCTGATGAGATACATAAGGATAAGTATTTGGGATTGACATGTTTGAAGAAAAAACATGATTTTTTGGATTAGGTTCGTTCAGATTTGTCGGATTAAGAGAGATATTTCCAAAAATTTTTCTTTTATATGCAGATCAGATTGAGAGATTTCAGATCTAATTTTATAGACTAATAAATAAAAATAAAAATAATTAAAATCTATTTAATTTATATCTTGCTGTTGGGTCATTAGATTATCTTTGATGCTACTGAATTGTTGAGGTTTCTGGATTACGCAAGCAAGCGTCTGACTCATGGATACTCCTCGATCTTGGATATGGAGATCTTTCCTTCTTTATCATCTTCAAAAAATTTTTTAGATTAGATCTGATTTGAAGGATTTTCAAACTTTCTTTTTGAAGATCTACTAGCGTCATTTGTAGTAGTGCTGCTTCTTCTTTCTCGTAGCTTTTTCTTGCCTTGATTGTACCAAACTGAAGCCCAACTTGCTGGGATGGAGAGGAGAGAGAGGACGAGAGGATCGCATGGAGGGGGGAGAGGGCAGCCTTGTGGTGTGTCATAAGAGAGAACTCTCTAAAGTTGGGCATCGATAAGATTTATATAGACCTACCGGCATCAGTGCCACATATCGACCAATCCGTTGCTTCGTGCATCAGATTAAATCTGATTGGTGGGATGACATCACTATTCAATTAGATGAGAGCTCTCTATTCATCCTTAGATGGTGCTAAGCTGATCAAAGTCCCTATAGTTATGGGCCACCTCAGTAAAAACAAGAGCACCCTAGAGTCATCCGTATGGAACTCTAGGCGTCCTATCATGGAGGCAACGCCTTCCCTAGGCATGCCCTCCTTTCAAATTTAGTCAAGGGGAACAGCTCCTATTTGCTCTCAATAAGTGCATGACACATGGGCAGATGTCTAAGGGTCAAAGGCTCTAGTTTGACCAAAGTCAAGACAAAATTAGCACGCGATGGAAAATGGTGGTGTTGTCTCAAATTTATCTGTATAATTAAGATATCCTTTTCTAACTTCTGACAAGCTCGGAGTCAGACCAGTAAAGGTACCTGAGTGAGCACAAACATATTTGGCTCAGTCGAGAAAAATTTCAATGATGTATGAAGGAGAATGTTAGGCTCAATCGTGTGCTAGCATAATTTTTTACTAATTATCTAATTCAAAGTAATTAAAAAACTGGGTTTAGTCCAATTGATGATATCCATATCCAAACCTTGTTTGGTGTTGAAACCCATTTAGGGTTTAGTTCTGTATGAGTACAATGGATATATCGATGTCTCATCATGGACATCATCAACTCCTTCGTGGTTCAGAACTTTTTTAATTCAGACACTAAGAATGATTTGATCATCCTAAATCATTCTAAATTGCTCCAAAATCCACTAGTGAACTCTACAGTATATGAGTGGCAACCCATCTAAAATTGAAAAAATCCTCGGTGGCAGACTTTGTGCATAAGTCTTCTATCTTGAGCTCGATCAATTAGGATTAAGGTGAACTGATCAAACCCTAATTTTATCATATGAATTTAATCATTCGATTCAAGTCCGAATGTAAAATGTTTAAATAGAACTCTTTCTTTATTTACTCTCATACCATGGCCATAGGGCTTATGGACTTGATTTCAATGATCATCATAAGGTCGTCTCTCTCATCCCCGGATAGTAGATTCTCTCTTGGTGAATCTCAATTTCCTACAATGAAGACATGCTATCCCCCAAACCATAACACCTCAAGGAAATTCTGAATGGCTAGGAGACCTCGAGTCAGGTGAGTCAACTAATAACACCTAGGTGAATGGTGATGCATCTCAAGGTCAAAGAACCAGCACACATAACTAAGACTTCCGAGTCAGATCTCGAGAGAAGGTAGACTTGCCTTATGATATTCGAGGGGCATGCATCAGTGCCTCATTGTTCTCTAACAAGTCACTGTACTCTCATCTCAAGTGTCTCTACACCGTAGACTAAGACTCATCTACTAATGAGAAAGTGATTGTAACCATACTTCAGATCAATCAACATCCTCATGATGATCCTAACGGTCAGAGCCCTTTTATGAGTTAATAATGAAAATTCATTCTTAAATTTTTCAACTCTTGGAAAATATAAATTATCCATTACATTAACTCAAGGGATGTTCAGATATAAATCACATATGTGTATCGAAAATATCCATTTAATATTTATAGTTCCAAATTATAATGCCCTGAAAGGTGTTCACAAGTGTCAGCCAATTTTGGCTTCTAAGGATCACAGTATCTAAAACTATCCCATTGACCTAAAGCCAATTGGCTATAATCTAGAGTTCCTACTTCTAAAGTGGCTTCGATCTTCTTGCTTGGCCCAACTGAGCTTTGTAAGCGGTCCGTTGCATTATCTGCGGAGTCTGATACTCTTTGACCTCGATAACCGTTTGAGGTAATCACGGATGAGGTGGTATCGCGCTCGATGTGCTTAATTTTTGTATGAGACTCTATCTTTCCTTAAGCAAGGGCTATGGGGCCATTGTTATAGTCATAGTACAGAGGAATAGGCATCTAAATGGCATCACTGTTCGATCATCTACACGCAAACTTTCTTAATACTAGAAATGCCCCCTTTGTACCTTCTGATGCATTGTGATGTATTCTGGCTTCTTCATGTGGAAATCTCTATCACTGTCTGTTGAAACTTTTCAACTGACAGCTCACTTGCCATAAACAACTTCTAGATATGTCGATTTCGATCATCTACATCAGACAAAAATCCTAGTCTGTATACCTAGACTGAAAGTTCTCATTACCAAGACAACACATATCCTTAAGTTCTTCTCAAGTACTTAAGGATACTTTATACAAAGTCATGTATTGCACTGATTCGATTGATTTCTGTGACACTCAAGCATGGAGTATATCAAGGTTGTGCACATAAAATGGCATACAATGAGGCTATCCCTATTGCTGAGCATAAGGGGATTTTGCTCATGCAGTTTGAATTTCCCTCAGGTGTGCTAGGGCACTTCTTTGAAAGATGACATGCATGTCTGAAGGATCTATACCGCTCTTAAGTTTTTTGCTCAACTTATATCTTTATGTACATCTTCTGATGAAAGTCCTGCATCCTATTTGGTCTCTATCTCTATAGACCTTTAATTCCTAGAATAAGATAGCTTCTCCTTAGGTCTTTCATGGAGAATTCTTTTAGATAATCAATTTTAACCTATGGTCAACTGGAATATATTACAATAAAAGGATGTCATCCACATACAATACGAGGAAGACAAGTAGTCCACACTTGTTGAAGACCATGGCTCCTCCTCATTTTTTGATCGAAATCAAAATTTATCTACAATCAGTTAAAATGAGTAGTTCAGTCGGGCGAGAATGCTGTTAAGTCATATATGGACTTTGCATTTTGCATATTGTGATATCATCACTGGATGTGAAGCTAGGGCTTGTTCCATATAGAATTCCCTCAAGAATTATCCATTTAAAGAATCAATTTTATTATCCTATTTGCCATATTTCATATGAAATAGGCTGCAAAGCAAGCAATGTGGGATGAATTTTAGCATAGCTTACTAGGAAAAGATATCCTGTAGTCAATGACTTAGCATTGATATAACTTTTATGCCACTAATCTAGCCTTGGAATGTCTCACATTCCCATTCACTCAATCTTTCTCTGTAGATCTCATTTAACTAATAGGTACTATACCTTCAGGTGTGATCTACTAAGGTCCACTTGGTTTGAGTTGCCATCGAGTCAATTTCTGACTTTTCATTGCCTCTAACATTATCTGCGAGTCGAATATCTGATATCGTCCTCGTTATAGATTTTTGGAAGATAATACCATGATCCCATTACCTACTGAGGAACATTTTCCTCTAACTTCTCTGAAATAGTCACCTACGTACCTTCAGGGGGATATGAAAATCTTTTCATCTTAACGAGTGGAGGAGGTATGAATTGATTGGCTTGCAACCTGATTTGGCTCCATTTGAATTCCCTTAGCTCATTGGCTTTGTGAAGACTTTCTCTCATGAGCTTGATTGCTTTCAATGCCACATTCTGAATAAACTATTTTTCAAGAAAAATGGGCATTTTTGACTCACAATCACAATTGTTGATTTCTCTGAATGTAGAAAATAATATCCTAAATGACTCTTTAGGATATCCTATAAATCAGCTTGAGGACCTAAAGTTACTCTGTCGTTGTTGTCTCTTTGACGAGCCCGGAAACCCAAATTTCTGAGATGACTAGATTGATTTCTTACCAATGCCATATCTCATACGTGTGATGGAGGGTGATTTTAGAAGGGAACCTTATTCAGTAAGTATATTGCAGTTAACAATTAATATCCCTACAAGAAAAATCAGGAGTCTATGAATGCATCAATCATGAATTCGGACATATTAATAGGTTCGTTCCTTCCATTTGAAACGTCCTGCCATTGTTGAGTAATCCAGGTGAGTCTCATTGAGAGCCTATGCCAATTTTTTTGTTGAGTAGTCCAAAATTTTGACTAAGGTATTCCACCTCCTCATCTGATTGAAGAATCTTATGGATTTTTTCATTTACTTTAATTATTCATGTCTGAATTTTTAAATTTTTCAAAAGCCTTCAAGACTGTGTGTCATAAGAATAGACATACCCATACCAGATAAAATCATCGGATCAAGCTTATGAAGTAGACATAGTTTGCCTCCAGTAGGCAATCAAATGAGCCGTACCACATATTCAGTATGTACTAAGGTAGACGTCCGTAGCC
>QRFJ01001369.1:150176-176383 GCA_006176705.1 Cocos nucifera
TGGAGTCCCATCCAACAGGGACTCCTAGTCCTCCTTGGGCACGCCACCTGGCGTGCGCCCTCTCCTTGCCAGGTTCTGGGGGGACAAGCCCCCACCAGCTCTCCAATAGGTGCATGACATGGGTCAAAAGTCAAAGGTCAATGGTCAACGTTTGACCAAGTCAAAGGTAGACTTTGACAAAGTCAAAGACAAAAATGGCAGGTGACCAAAAATGGTATCTTACAAAATAAGACAACCTTTTCTGACTTGGACAACCTCCAGTCAGACCATATGAAGGCCTCTGATTGAGCACAAACTCCTTTGGCTCAGTCAGGACAAACTTATTTATGATAGTAAAAGAAGAACGTTAGGTTCAATCGAGTGCTAGCACGATTTTCTTGAACCTAATTGAATCTCATTCAGATCAATTGAACTAGGATCAGTTCAATTGATGATCACCAGATTCAAACCCTTGTTTGTGTGACCCAGTTAGGTTCAGTTCTGTATGGTAATGGGATATGTCATGATCTCTATCATCGACATCATCGAAACTCCTTTCGATGGATCAGAACTCTTCTGATTCGAACAGCTAGAATGATCGATCATCTAAATCATTCTAATTGCTCCCAAAATCCACCAGTGACACCTAGCAGTATATGGTGGCAACCCATCAGAGCTGAATGCGAACCTCTTGGTGCAGCTACCTGTGTGATTAAGTTCTTCTATCTTGAGCCCCGATCAGATTAGGGTTAAGGTGAACTCGTCAAACCCTAGTTTCTGTCATATGATGTAATCATTCGATTCAAGTCCGAATGTGAAAATCTAAATAGAAACTCTTTCTATTATTTCACTCTGCCATGGCCATGGGCTTCTGGACTTGATTCTCATGATCATCATAGGGCTGCTCCTCTACCACCGAGGTAGATAGATTCCATCTTGATGCAATCCAGTTCCTACAATGAACATGCTATAGCCAACATACACCTCAGGGTTCCATATGGCTAGGAGATCCGAGTAATGGTGTAGTCAAACTATAACACCCTCAAGGTGAACTGTCCGATGCACCTCAGGTCAAAGAACCAGACACACTACTGCAGCATCGAGTCAGTCATTGACGAGAAGGTAGACTTCCTAATGACTACTCGAGGTGGTCACGCTCAGTGCCCTCGTTCTCTAACGAGTACCTGTACTCTCGCTCCGGTGTCTCCACACCGTAGACTCAAGACTCATCTACTAAAGAGAAGCGATTGTACACCAACCTTCCGGATCAATCACCATCCTCGTGATGATCCTATGGTCGGAAGCATTTTATGAGTTAATAATGATTATTCATGTCTTAAATTTTCAACTCTTGAAAATATGAATTATCATTACCATTAACTCAAAGGATGTATCACAGACACTAAATACACATATGTGATAGAAAATAACCCATTTTATTGATTTTAGTCAAAATTATAATTTTGCCCCTAGAAGTGTATTACAAGTGTCAGCCAATTCTGGCTTCTAGGGCACATATATATCTAACAATCTCCCACTTGTCCTAAAGCCAATTGGCTACAAGTCTAAGTCCCATCTTCTCAAGGTGGGCTTCGATCTTCTGCTGGCCCAACGGCTTTGTAAGTGGGTCTGCCACATTATCTGTGGAGTTGACTCTCTTGACCTCGACGTAACCCTTCTCGAGGTAATCGCGGATGAGGTGGTATCGCCGCTCAATGTGCTTGGATTTCTGGTGAGACCTCGGCTCCTTAGCAAGGGCTATGGCGCCATTGTTGTCGCAGTATAGAGGAATGGCATCTGATGGCATTACTCCAATTTCTGCAGCAAACTTCTTGTACCAGAATGCTTCCTTCGCAGCCTCTGATGCAGCGATATATTCTGCTTCCATGGTGGAATCTGCTATCACTGTTTGCTTGAAACTCTTTCCAGCTGACAGCACCACCATTGCACACAAACAGACTCCCAGATGTCGACTTTCGATCATCTATATCGGACATGAAAATCCGAGTCTGTGTATCCCTGGACTTGGAGTTCTCCATTACCAAAGACCAACATCATATCCTTAGTTCTTCTCAAGTACTTAAGGATACATTTCATAGAAGTCAGTATTCTTCACCTGGATTTGACTGATATCTGCTTGTGACACTCACAGCATGGGCTATATCAGGTCGTGTACATAGCATGGCATACATGAGGCTCCCTATTGCAGAAGCATAAGGGATCTTGCTCATGCATTCTATTTCCTCAGGTGTGCTAGGGCACATCTTCTTGGAAAGATGAATACCATGTCTGAAGGGTATTAATCCCCTCTTAGAGTTTTCCATACTAAACCTCTTTAGTACTTCCTCTATGTACATCTTCTGTGAAAGTCCTAGCATCCTATTCGGTCTATCTCCTATAGACCTTAATTCCTAGAATAAAGGATGCTTCACCTAGGTCTTTCATGGAGAATTCTTTGGACAACCATATTTTGACTGATGGTCAACATGGGAATATCATTCCCAATAAGGAGGATGTCATCCACGTACAATACGAGGAAGACAACAGCGCTCCCACTGACCTTTTTGAAGACACATGGTTCCTCTTCATTTTTGATGAAACCAAATATTTTGATCACATCATTGAAAATGAGTGTTCCAGCTCCGAGATGCTTGCTTAAGTCCATATATGGACCTTTGCAGCTTGCAAACCTTGTGATCAGTATCACTGGATGTGAAACCTAGCGGCTGTTCCATATAGATATCTTCCTCAAGATATCCATTTAAGAATGCCATTTTCACGTCCATTTGCCATATTTCATAATCGAAATAGGCTGCAACAGGCAAGCAATGTGCGGATGGATTTTAGCATAGCTACTGACTGGAAAAGGTATCCTGATAGTCAATGCCTTCGCATTGACTATAACCTTTTGCCACTAGTCTAGCCTTGAATGTCTCCACATTCCCATCTGCACCAATCTTTCTCTTGAAGATCCATTTACACCCAATAGGTACTATACCTTCTGGTGGATCTACCAAGGTCCAGACTTGGTTTGAGTGCATCGAGTCAATTTCTGACTGCATTGCCTCTAGCCATTTCTCGGAGTCGATATCTGATATCGCCTCGTTGTAGGTTTTGGGATCATCACCATGAGCACCATTACCTACGAGGAACATTTTCTCTACTTCCTCTGAAATAATACCTAAGTATCTCTTCAGGGGATGGAAAACTCTTTTCCGATCTACGAGGTGGAGGAGGTAGTGTTCTTATTGGCTCAACCTGATTTGGTTCCAATTGGTCCTTAGCTCGTTGTACTTGTGAGACTTTCTCATCAAGCTTGAATCTGCTTTCCAATGCCGCTATCTTGAATAAACTATTTTTCAAGAAAGATGGCATGTCGACTCACAATCACATTGTGGTCTTCTGGAATGTAGAAATAGTATCCTAATGACTCTTTAGGATATCCTATGAATCGAGCTCTAAAGGACCTAAACTCTAACTTGTCCGCTTGTTGTCTTTTGACATGAGCCGGACAACCCCAAATTCTGAGATGACTCAGACTTGGTTTCTTACCATGCCATATCTCATACGGTGTGGTAGGAACGGTTTTAGAGGAACCCTATTCAGTAGATAAATTGAAGTTAACAATGAGTGTCCCCAAAGAAAATCAGGGAAGGTCTGTGAAGCTCATCATGGATCGAACCATATCCAATAGAGTCCGATTTCTCCATTCTGAAACCCCGTTGAGTTGAGGTGTTCCTGGTGGAGTCCATTGAGAGACTATGCCATTTTTCTTGAGATAGTCTAGGAATTTTCGGCTAAGGTATTCACCTCCTCGATCTGATCGAAGAACCTTAATGGGTTTTTCAGTTTATTTTTCTACTTCATGTCTGAATTCTTTGAACTTTTCAAAAGCTTCAGACTTGTGTCTCATAAGATACACATACCCATACCTAGACAGATCATCGGTAAAGGTAATGAAGTAGACAAAATTGCCTCTAGCCGGCACATCAAATGGGCCGCACACATCAGTATGTACTAGGGCAAGGAGATCTGTGGCCCTTTCCCCATGTCCTAACAAAAGGGAGTTTAGTCATTTTGCCTTGAAGACAAGATTCACAAGTTGGATATGACTCGAAAGTCAATGGACTCAATAGCCCATTTTTCTCCAATTTGTTGATCCTATCTTCTGCTATATGACCTAATCTCAGGTGCCATAGATATCCTATCATTTGGACTATCCCTAGGTCATTTGTTTTATGGCATTCACATTTTGCTCGATAGTTAGAAAAGGTACATCAATATGTAGCTGATAAAGACCATTAATAAGAAAAACCATTTGCAATTTTATTTCTTTCATAAAGAATGTTACAATGGTCCTTAAAGAAGGTAATCACATAGCCTTCTTGTGCTAAGCATGAAACAGAAATCAAATTCCTGCTAGCTGCAGGCACATAATAACAGTCTTTCAAAACTAAGTCTAAACCAGATGGTAATCGAAGAGGGTATGTTCCCACGGCTACTGCAGCAACTCTTGCTCCATTACCGATGCGTAGGATCATGTCTCCATCCCTCAGCCTCCTGCTATCCTCAAGACCCTGCATGGAAGTGCACAGATGAGCACTAGAACCAGAGTCAAGCACCCAACTGGATGCAGAAGAAACCGTAAGGTTAGACTCAATAACGAGCATACCTCCAGAAGGACCTTCCTTCTTGTTCTTCAGGGTGGCCAGGTAAGTAGGGCAGTTCCGCTTCCAATGGCCGTCGCTGTTGCAATGGAAACTTTTTCTTTGACATCGGCCTTCTTCTTCGGCTCTGCCTTTTTCTTCTTTCCTCCTTCCACCTTCTGCTTTTTCACAGACTTCTTTTTCTTTCCATAAGACTTTCTTTTGGAAGAAGTCCATTCCATAGCAAGAACTGAGCCTTTAGAACCTTTCATAGAAAGCTCAGCGGTAACCAGCATATTCATTAATTCGGCCAAGGAATTTTGAAGTTTATGCATGTGGTAATTCATGATGAATTGCCCATATGCATCAGTCAAGGATTGCAGAATAATATCATTCTGCAGATCCAAGTCTAACTTCACACCGAGCTTCTCAAGCTCTTCCATGTCCTTGATCATCATCAGACAGTGATCTTGGACTGACTGCCCATCATGCATCTTAGCCTTAAAAAGTCATTTCGTGACTTGATACTTGGCTGCGCGACTCTGTTCACCAAACATCTCCTGCAGGTGAGCCAACATTTGGCGAGCAGTCCCGATATCTTCATGTTGGCGCTGGAGCTCATCAGACATCGAGCCCAACATGTAATATCTGGCCTTATTATCTTCGTCTATCCATTTTTCCAGAGACGCTCTCTGTTCAGTGGATGGACGGGCTGGTAAGGTGGGAGGGTCCTGGTCCAATACATGGGTTAACTTCTCGGAACCCAAAATAATTTTGTAGTTCCTGAGCCAATCTTTATAATTGGGTCCGGTCAGTCTATGTGTGTCCAGGATACGTGCTAATGGGTTGGACGCAGACATTTTTCTATAGAGAGTCAAAGATTCTAGTTAGATACTGTAATTATGACTTGACCAAATTTATTTAGGAAATTTTATTTTTAAACAAATTAGCTCCCACTATTTTCTCGGATCCCTACACTCCCTCTGTAGAGATGCGAAAAATCTCCATGATTAATGATTTCTAGTGGGTGGTGCGGTCTCACCAACTGACTCATCACCTCACCTAACAGTTATTGGTGATGGGTTAGCCAATGAGTGAACAACTCTTGTTCAATGATTCTCTAATCATGGTGCACCCAAACTTGGTCTCTAATTCATGAATCTCACCGTATCCAAATATTGATCCACTCCTTAGTTAAGTCAGACCCACCATTTGCATAGACTGGATTCCTAATTGAGTCTCTCACCGTATCCAAAATATTGAGCCCAACTCATCCTCCAGCCCATAGCATCCAATGCCTAATAGACATGGTTGCATCTTTTCGGTGCAACTGAGCCACTGTATCCAGCCGAGAACAATCAACCCGGAAGGGCCCGCACATCTACAATGGTGGAAGACCTCAGACTTAATCTTTTCTTAGGAAGAATTGATTCAGGTCTCATTAAACTAGACTTGTCATAGTCATAACAATTATGACTAACCTAGTGGCATGGGTTAGCTCGGATTATTGACCACCTCAGATCAGAACTGTGTCAACAGATATGGCCAGGTAAGTGAGACCGGTGGAAGGAATATGCCATTAACTCGATACAAGAATGCATTCAGGTCGAGTAGCTTCCAATTAAAAATCAGTCGGTCGTATGTGCCAAACTTACCTTAGACACCAAATTGTTGAGCCAGAACCAATTGGGTTAGCCTACAATCCAGACTCTAACCTCTGAGCCTAATTAGGTCTTGCTTGATCGATCACTCATGACTCGATCTTGACCCAGACTTAATCCTATTAGGCTGGTCAATTTAAGCATTGTTGATCCCATCTAACCAACTCTTGATTCGGTTTGATCAACCGCTTAGACCTAATTGAGCTACCCAAGCCCGAACCCAGTATTATGAATATGTCTTAGATCTAAAATTCTCAATTTTAGACCTAATTAATATTTCATAATCTTAATTCTTAATTAAGTAGGGTTCATAAATAAAATATGCACAATAAATCCTAGGGTTTCAGGATCTAGGGTTTTGCAGAAAGTAAGTTTTGGATTTCTGATTAAGGACGAACACGCAGCACCCCTACACATCATAAGAACACCCCATCGAATGGGAAGAGAGGGCCTTTAAATCCTTCTTCATTCTTATGATCCGGACGGCCAAGAGGAACGCCTTAATCAGGAACATGCAATAATCTACAAAAAGTAATTTAGATCTATATCATATATCTCATATACAAAATTAGATCTAATCATGGCATATTTTGCATACATCTCATGTATCAATCATGCATATTTTTAGATCTAAATTATCTCATAATAATCTAAAAAATTAGATTTAAATTGATCTAATCAAAATAAATTCTAATCTAGATAATTATGTAGAACTATTCTACAACTAGTCTAGACATGCATCAATCATATCTCATATGATAAAAATTAAATAATTTTTATTTTTTATTTTTAGATGTTATTATAACCATTTATAATATCAAAAAATAGTAAATAAATAGATCTAAAAATTATGATTTAATCAGATTAAATCAAGAACATGCAAGACTATTCTATAGAACTATTCTATTTTAGAACTAGTCATGCATATCTTCATAATCTTAGATCTAGATTAATTAAATTTTAATTTTTTAATTTTTCTAATTTTAGATCTGATCACATCTCATGTGACATATCTAAAATCATTTATTTTAATTAAAATAAATTAAAATTAGATCTAAATAAATTTTTAGAACCTTGGCTCTGATACCAGTTGAAGGAAAATCCTGATTTCTCGGGTCAGGTTCGTTCAGATCTGATCAGATCAAGAGATATATTTCAAAAATTTTTCTCTTTGATCTAATCAGATCTTGATATTTTTTAGATCTAATTTTATTATTTTAATAAATAAAATAAAATTAAATTAAATTAAATTTAAATTTAATTTACCTTGATTTGGGTAATCCTATTATCCCGTTGATGATCCTGTATTGCAGCGGAAGGTTCTGGATCTAGCCACGCAAGTGCCTGGCCTCTACCGGTATCCACTCGGGCTGGATCTAGAGATCCTCTTCTTCTCTATCACATCTCCAAAAATTAGATCTGGATCTGATCTGGAGGATCTTCAAAACTTCTTTTGAAGATCAGCAGTCGTCCTTTGCAGCAGTGCAGCCTTCTAGCTTTTTCGTCCTTTCTTTGATCTGGATCGCACCAACCAAGGCCCAAACTCCTTTTGGATGGAGAGGAGGAGAGGAGAAGATGGTTTGGCATGGAGGAAGAGGGAGAGGGCAGCCTTGGGGCATGGTTGCTTAAAGAATCTCAAAAGTTGGGCACAGCAGGGTCTTATTTATAGACTAACTGCTGTGCCATCCAACTCTTCTTCACCCAACCAATCACAAGTTCTTTATGAAATCAGATCTAAATCTGATTGGTGGGAATGAATCATCCTGATCCAATCAGATGAGAGACCATAGATTCATCCTTAAGGTGGCCTAAGACTTGGTCAAAGTCTTAGGGAGGGTCACCTAGTTTGAATCCAAGAAGCAACCTGGAGTCCCATCCGTATGGGACTCCAGGCATCCCTATCCATGGGCGCACGCCATCCTAGGCATGCACCCTCTTCTTTTCCAATTTTTAGAGAGGGGACAAGCCCCTATCTGCTCTCTAATAAGTGCATGACACATGGGCAGATGTCCAAGGGTCAAAGGTCAACTGTTTGACCAAAGTCAAAGTACAAGAATTAGTAGATGACCAAAAAATGGCAGGTGTTGTCTCAAATTTATATCATAAATTAAGACAACCTTTTCTGACTTGGACAAGCCTCCAGTCAGACCAGGTAAAGGTACCTGAGTTGAGCACAAACTTATTTGGCTCAGTCAGAGACAACTTTTATGATAGTAAAAGAAGAACGTTAGGTTCAATCGAGTGCTAGCACGATTTTCTTGAACCTAATTGAATCTCATTCAGATCAATTGAACTGGATTAGTCAATTGATGATCATCCAGATCAAACCCTTGTTTGTGTGATCCAGTTAGGTTCAGTTCTGTATGGTAATGGGATATGTCATGATCTCTATCATCGACATCATCGAAACTCCTTTCGATGGATCAGAACTCTTCTGATTCAGACAACTAGAATGATCGATCATCTAAATCATTCTAATTGCTCCCAAAATCCACCAGTGACACCTAGCAGTATATGGTGGCAACCCATCAAAGCTGAAAATGAACCTCTTGGTGTAGCTACTTGTGTGATTAAGTTCTTCTATCTTGAGCCCCGATCAGATTAGGGTTAAGGTGAACTCGTCAAACCCTAATTTCTATCATATGATGTAATCATTCGATTCAAGTTCCAATGTGAAAACTTTAAATAGAAACTCTTTCTATTATTTCACACTCTGCCATGGCCATGGGCTTATGGACTTGATTCTCATGATCATCATAGGGCTGCTCCTCATCCACCGAGGTAGATAGATTCCATCTTGATGCAATCCAATTCCTACAATGAACATGCTATAGCCAACATACACCTCAGGTTTCGAATGGCTAGGAGACCGAGTCATGGTGTAGTCAAACTATAACACCCTCAAGGTGAACTACCGATGCACCTCAGGTCAAAGAACCAGACACACTACTGCAGCATCGAGTCAGTCATTGACGAGAAGGTAGACTTCCTTAATGACTACTCGAGGTGGTCACGCTCAGTGCCCTCGTTCTCTAACGAGTACCTATACTCTCGCTCTGGTGTCTCCACACCGTAGACTCTAAGACTCATCTACTAAAAAAAATGATTGTACACCAACCTTCTGGATCAATCACCATCCTCATGATGATCCTACGGTCAGGAGCATTTTATCAGGAGCAGTTAATAAATGAAAATTCATGTCTTAAATTTTTAACTGTTGAAAATATGAATTATCATTACCATTAACTCAAGGAATGTATCACAGACACTAAATACACGTATGTGATAGAAGATAATCCATTTTATTATTTATAGTCAAAATTATAATTTTGCCCTTAGAAGTGTATTACAAGTGTCAACCAATTTTGGCTTCTAGGGCACACATATCTAACATCTATGGCACCTAAGACTAGGTCATATAGCAGAAGATAGGGTTAACAAATTAGAGAAAATTAGGCTATTAAGTTTGTTGACTTTCAAGTCATATACAATTTATGAATCTTGTCTTCATGGCAAAATGACTAAGCTTCCTTTTGTAGGACATGGAGAAAGGGCTACGGATCTTCTTACCTTAGTACATACTAATATGTGCGGCTCATTTGATGTGCCTACTGGAGGCAACTTTGTCTACTTCATAATCTTGACCGTTGATTTATCTTGGTATGGGTATGTCTATCTTATGAGACACAAGTCTGAAGCTTTTTGAAAAGTTCAAAAAATTCAGACATGAAATTAAAAAGCAAATAGAAAAATCCATTAAGGTTCTTCGATCAGATTGAGAAGGTGAATACCTTAGTTGAGAATTTTTGGACTATCTCAAGAAAAATGGAATAGCCTCTCAATAGACTCCACCTGGATTATCTCAACTCAACGGGATTTCAGAATGGAGGAATCGAACTCTATTAAATATGATCCAATTCATGATGAGCTTCACAGACATCCCTAATTTTCTTTAGGGATACTATTTGTTAACTGCAATATACTTACTGAATAAGGTTCCTTCTAAAACCATTCCTATCACATCGTATGAGATATGGCATGGTAAGAAATCAAGTCTAAGTCATCTCAAAATTTGGGGTTATTCGGCTCATGTCAAAAGACAACAAGCGGACAAGTTAGACTTTAGGTCCTTTAGAGCTCGATTTATAGGATATCCTAAAGAGTCATTAGGATATTATTTCTATATTTCAGAAGATCACAATGTGATTGTGAGTCAACATGCCATCTTTCTTGAAAAATAGTTTATTCAAGATAGTGGCATTGGAAAGCAGATCAAGCTTGAGAGAAAAGTCTCACAAGAGCAATGAGCTAAGGATCCAAATGGAGCCAAATCAGGTTAAGCCAATCCAATCACTACCTCCTCCACCTCATAGATTGGAAAGGATTTCTCATCCCCTTGAAAGGTACTTAGGTACTATTTCAGAGAAAGTAGAGAAAATGTTCCTCGTAGATAATGGAATTCATGGTGATGATCCAAAATCTATAACGAGGTGATATCGAATATCGACTCCAAGAAATGGTTAGAGGCAATGAAGTCAGAAATTGACTCGATGCACTCAAACCAAGTCTGGACCTTGGTAGATCCACCAGAAGGTATAGTACCTATTGGGTGTAAATGGATCTACAAGAGAAAGATTGGTGCAGATGGAAATGTGGAGACATTCAAAGCTAGATTAGTGGCAAAAGGTTATAGTCAATGTGAAGGCATTGACTATCAGGATATCTTTTCGCTAGTAGCTATGCTAAAATCCATTCACACATTGCTTGTTGTTGCAGCCTATTTCGATTATGAAATATGGTAAATGGATATAAAAATTGCATTCTTAAATGAATATCTTGAGGAAGATATCTATATGGAACAGCCGCTAGGTTTCACATCCAGTGATGATGATCACAAGGTATGCAAGCTGCAAAGGTCCATATATGGACTTAAGCAAGCATCTCGGAGCTGGAATACTCATTTTAATGATGTGATCAAATTATTTGGTTTCATCAAAAATGAGGAGGAGCCATGTATCTTCAAAAAGGTCAGTGGGAGCGCTGTTGTCTTCCTCGTATTGTATGTGGATGACATCCTCCTTATTGAGAATGATATTCCCATGTTGACCATAGTTAAAATGTGGTTATCTAAAGAATTCTCCATGAAAGACCTAGGAGAAGCATCCTTTATTCTAGAAATTAAGGTCTATAGAGAAAGACCGAATAGGATGCTTGGACTTTCACAGAAGATGTACATAAAGGAAGTGTTTAGCAAGGAAAACTCTAAGAGGGGTTTGGCATCCTTCAGACATGGCATTCATCTTTCCAAGAAGATGTGCCCTAGCACACCTGAGGAAATAGAACTCATGAGCAAGATCCCTTATGCTTCAGCAATAGGAAGCCTCATGTATGCCATGTTATGTGCACAACCTGATATAGTCCATGTTGTGAGTGTCACGTCCAGGTGAAGAATACTGACTTCTATGAAATGTATCCTTAAGTACTTGAGAAGAACTAAGGATATGTTGTTGGTCTTTGGTAATAGAGAACTTCAAGTCCAGGGGTATACAGACTCAGATTTTGTGTCTGATGTAGATGATCGAAAGTCGACATATTAAAGTTTGTTTGTGTGCAATAGTGGAGCTATCAGTTGGAAAAGTTTCAAGCAGACAGTGATAGCAGATTCCACCATGGAAGAAGAATACATCACTATGTCAGAAGCTACAAAGGAGGCATTCTGATACAAGAAGTTTGCCGTAGAGATCGAAGTGATGCCATCAGATGTTATTCCTCTGTACTGCGATAATAATGGTGCCATAGCCCTTGCAAAAGAGCTAAGGTCTCATCAGAAAATCAAGCATATCGAGCGACGATACCACCTCATCCGTGATTACCTCAAGAAGGGTTATGTCGAGGTCAAGAGAGTCGACTCCGCAGATAATGCAACGGACTCGCTTACAAAGTCGTTAGGCCAGCAGAAGATCGAAGTCCACTTTAACAAGATGGAACCTAGATTTATAGCCAATTGGCTTTAGGTCAAGTGATAGTTTGTTAGATATGTATGCCCTAGAAGCCAAAATTGGCTGACACTTGTGATACACTTCTAGGGGCAAAATTATAATTTTAACTATAAATAATAAAATGGATTATTTTCTATCACAAATGTGCATTTAGTATCTGTGATACATCCCTTGAGTTAATGGTAATGATAATTCTTATTTTCAAGAGTTGAAAATTTAAGACAAGAATTTTCATTATTAACTCATAAAATGCTCCTGACCGTAGGATCATCATGAGGATGGTGATTGATCTGGAAGGTTGGTGTACAATCGCTTCTTCATAGTAGATGAGTCTTGAGTCTACGGTGTAGAGACACTAGAGTGAGAGTATAGGTACTCGTTAGAGAATGAGGGCACTGAGCGTGACCACCTCGAGTAGTCATAAGAAAGTCTACCTTCTCGTCGATGACTGACTCGAAGCTGCAGTGGTGTGTCTGATTCTTTGACCTGAGGTGCATCGACAGTTCACCTTGAGGGTGTTATAGTTTGACTACACCATGACTCGGTCTCCTAGCCATTCAGAATCCTGAGGTGTATGTTGGCTATAGCATGTTCATTGTAGGAATTGGATTGCACCAAGAGGAAATCTATCTACCTCGGTAGGATGAGGAGCAGCCCTATGATGATCATGAGAATCAAGTCCATAAGCCCATGGCCATGGCAGAGTGAAATAATAGAAAGAGTTTCTATTAAGATTTTCACATCGGACTTGAATCGAATGATTAAATCATATGATAGAAATTAGGGTTTGACGAGTTCACCTTAATCCTAATCTGATCGAAGCTCAAGATAGAAGAACTTAATCACATAAGTAGCTGCACCGAGAGATTTGTTTTTAATTTTGATGGGTTGCCATCATATACTGGTAGATGTCACTAGTGGATTTTGGGAGCAATTAGAATGATTTAGATGATCAATCATTCTAGTTGTCTGAATCAGAAAAGTTCTAATCCATCGAAAGAAGTTTCGATGATGTCGATGATAGAGATCGTGATATATCCTATTATCATACAGAACTAAACCTAATTGGATCACACAAACAAGGGTTTGAATCTGGATATCATCAATTAGACTAACCCAGTTCAATTGATTTGAATTAGATTCAATTAGGTTCAAGGAATCATGCTAGCACACGATTGAGCCTTACATTCTCCTTCTACTATCATTAAATGTTGTCTCGACTGAGCCAAATATATTTGTACTCACTCAGGTACCTTTACTTGGTCTGACTGGAGCTTGTCAAGATTAGAAAAGGGTTATCTTAATTTATAAGATAAATTTGAGACAACACCTACCAATTTCCATCTCCTACTAATTTTTGTCTTTGACTTTGGTCAAACATTGACCTTTGACACTTAGACATCTGCCCATGTGTCATGCACTTATTGGAGAGCAAATAGGAGCTTGTTCCCTTGCTAGAATTTGGAAAGGAGGGGGTGCATGCCTAGGGAGGCGTGCGTCCATGGATAGGGACGCCTAGAGTTCCATACGGATGGGACTCTAGGTTGCTTCTTGGTTGTTACTTAGGTGGCCCATAACTATAGACTTTGATCAGTCTTAGGCACCATCTAAGGATGAATTAGAGGAGCTCTCATCTAATTGAATTAGGTGATGTCATCCCACCAATCAGATTTAGATCTGATTGCACGAAGCAACGTGATTGGTCGAGTGATGTGGCACTGCATGGCGCAGTAGGGTCTATATAAATCTTATCGATGCCCAACTTTAAGAGAGTTCTCTCTTAGCCACACCCCAAGGCTGCCCCTCTCCCTCCTCCATGCGATCCTCTGGTCCTCTCTCTCCTCTCCATGCCCAAGGCAAGTTGGGCTTCAGTTTGGTACAATCAAGGCAAGAAAAAGCTGACGAGAAAGGAAGAAGGCAGCACTACTACAAAGACGCTAGTAGATCTTCAAAAAGAAGTTTTGAAGATCCTTCAAATCAGATCTAGATCTAATTTTTGGAGAGATGATAAAGAAGGAGAAGATCTCCATATCCAGATCGAGTGGATATCCATGGAGGTCAGACGCTTGCGTGGCTAGATCCAGAACCTCAAGCAATCAGTAGGATCATCAAAGGATAATCTAATGACCCAACATCAAGATATAAATTAAATTAGATTTAATTTATTTTTATTTTTATTTATTAGATCTATAAAATTAGATCTGAAATCTCTCAGATCTGATCTGCATATAAAAGAAAAATTTTTGAAATATCTCTCTTAATCCGATCAAATCTGAACGAACCTGATCCAAAAAATCATGATTTTTTCTTCAAACATGTCAATCCCAAATACTTATCCTTATGTATCTCGATCAGAAGGTGATGATTCAATTGATAATATATTAGAAATATTTTCTAATTACCATCCTATTTTGGCCAATGTTTTCTTGAATCATCAACCTATGAAATCACATAGGATGTTCTCTCCCCTTATAAGGAGTGACCGATTAGTTATTGACCCATCACAATCTCCATGTATACTTCACCATGTTTAGAACATCCTACACAAGGCTCAAAAAGTCAAGTTAGAAAATGAATCAAAATATAGATTCATATACACAAGGTACCATGGTGATCTCAAGTCTAAGGATCACTTGCGCAACTCTCACTAGAGAACAAATAGCTGACATGCTTATAAGGCTCCATCAGTTGTTCTCTTGTTTGGTCAATTCAATGAACTCATTCTCTAATGAGCACTCACATTCTTGTATTAATGTCACTACACAAATGATTGTGACATCAATCATCCTCTTTGTTGAGCATGCATAGGATATGCCAATCTTACTGGTATCATTTATCCCTAACTCAATGATCCTGTGACTTAAAATATTTTAGATTAGGGCTATTGATAAGAGCGCAATGTTATAATTAAGATACCATATTTATTAGTTTAATTCTAACTTCTTAAAATGATTAAAAATATGTAGAAAATAGTGAGTCGGATCGAATTCATAGGGAAGGCAGTGTTTTAGTTTTGAAATCTTTGATTTTTGTAAAAAAATGAAAAGAGTTTGAAAACAAAGTTGAAGTCAGAAAATAAAGTTATAAGTAAAAAGCAAAAATTAAACAATGCAAAAAAATAAATTTGGTACTAAGATCTACTATTTAGATCTTAGCATCTAATTGGAATTAAAAATTAAAGAGCAATAAAATAGAAATTAAGTTTGCAATTAAAAGTAAAAAGCATAAATTTAAAGTGCATAAAAATAAAATTTTGCATTAAATAAAAGTTCATAATTTAAATACATGTAATTATAAAAAATAAAAAATAAATAAATAAAACTATGACAAAGGGTTGAAGTGGATCCACATAGTCTCATCGGGAAGATGGTTGGTGGACTTTTCTTCCTTCATTCTCTTTAGAGCATGATCACATCTCCTTCCTCTTTTTCTTTAGATCTGATCTTGGTCTTAAATTAAAGTTGGCATAAAGATGGCATAGGAGACAGCTATTCTTTGCAGCACCTGTTGCCTTGAAGCAGTCTTTAACCCAAGCATGGCTCCCACCCTATACCTTTTCCTCTCTTTGATCGAAGACCATAAATTTAGGAGACCTAGGATCCTTTAAATAGATGTTGGAGGGCTGGATCCTTTACTACTAGGCAATGTGGGACTAAGAAGGAGTATTGATCAGCATATGCAGAGAAATCCCATGAAAAATCGATTTAAAACACTACTGGATCACATCCTGTTGAGTTACATAAGTTCTGGCCATCAGATGGAGCTTGATGGAGAAGATTTGGCCATCGGATCGCATCCTGGCTACTTGAATCAACCATCAGATCTTGTTTTGGAAGAAATCCGATCATTGGATCGAAGCGTGGAGCCTTTAGAATCGTTAGATGGTGTAGTTGGGATTCGACAAATTCAAATCAAAATAAGAAATAACACAAGCCATCCGATCATGACCGCAAGAGAGCTAGACTGTCTGATCATGCATCACTATTCATGTGGACCATAATGAACTCGGCTCTATGAAGATTGCAGTGAATTAGCGCACAACATGGCTTAAAAATGACCAAAATACCCCTACTAAGAGGTCCATGGTGAGCTACGATGAATTTGACGTCATGCTAACATCAGTGGCATTAGGCAGCTTGCTAGCACGTGCTGGCTTGGTTGAGTGCGCCAGCTTGGTTAGGTGCATCGACTGAGCCATTTTTATTTTTATTTTTATTTTTTCTTCTTTATTTCTTTGAAAATTCATATTGGATCCATTTTAACTCAGATTTGCTCTAAATTTGCTTCATTATGACCAAAAAAATAAGCTCCTTTTATTGATGAACATACTTTTAAAAAAATAAATAAAAATATTTTTTTAAAAAATAAAAATAAATTAATTCATAAATTAATACTTTTATCGATTCATTTACAGTACTTATCACATCCCCCAACTTAAGCTTTACTCATCCTCAAGTAAAGAAAAAAATTAGTTTTAGATACCTTTTAGACTATAAAATTTTGAATTTTATCCAAGTAATTTTTAAAATAACCATTAATATTTAATAAAGCATAAGTGAGGTATATCATTGGAGTATTAATACTTACCAATCTAAAAATTAAGTAAAGAATATTAAATTTTTTAATTTTTTTTCTAAATTATCTCTATCCTAATCTTTGAATCATCTAGAATTTTATATGAATAAGTGTATTGTTACTTTTATCCTTCATTTATTAATTTTTTTATTCATATTGCCTATTTGTTTATGCAAATATCATTGCTTAGTTAGGCAAGAGATTCGGTTACTCAATGAAAAATTAATATATTTTTTAATATTATACCACTATTGATTGTCTTAATCCCTTAAGTTTTCTATTTAATCCATGTAGCGAGTCTTGGATTAATGACTTCCAAACCAGTTAGCTTTAGGACACTAGGTATAAAATATGCCTCAGGCTTACTAGCTCGAACCAAATAGGCTATGAGTTAAGATGAGCTTTATAGCAAGCTTCTTTGCTTGCTTAGGCAAAGAGATTCAGTTACTCAGTGAGTAGTACTTGAAAACTATTTTATTTTAATTTTTTATGAATAAATATATAGTTATCCTACACAAGTCCATAAAAAGTAGACTCTTCATTGATGCTGGTAGAAAAAAATTAGAAATGCTCATAGAAAAATTATTTATGTTCTAGACTTAACTCTTTATTGAATTTTCTTAATGCTTAATCACTCAACATCTCATAAATTCTCTAGTCTATGCATTAATTTTTTTTTAAAAAATACTTAGTTTAACTTGATTCTTAAGCATAATCAGATATCTAAATACTAAATACTAACTTATTTGAGAACTTTAAAATTTTTAAAATTTTTATTATTATTCATCCTCCCAACTTATCGACATTATCCTTAATGAAGAAAAAAAATTAAGGATATAATAAAGAATAGGAAAGAATACACCTAACTCAGTATGCTTTCGGTCTAGCATGGTTTTGAAAATTTGGGCTCTCCCTCTAACTTGTTCAACATGTCCTAAAAAGAAAATAAAATAAAAGATTAATTAGATATAAGAAAACTAAATATTGGATTGCCTCCCAACAAGCGGTAAGTTTACCATCTTCAGCCAGACACAAGGTAGCTTATCTATCCTATATCAAATACTGGATTGATAAATTTCAATAATTTTAGATTGCCAATCTCAGGAAGATAATTTATGATCCCTTTATTGATATATGCACTATTAATTTTGGGAACATAGCTTGCGACCTCAATCTCAAACCCTTGTTTGTCAAGAATTTCTCTTATTTGTTCTTCTAGAATGCTTATATATTGAGTTTTTGAGTTAGGAGTTAAGTTTGATGCAATAGATATTGGAAGGATGACTAAAGGTAGGTTTAATTCTAGAGGTAAATTAATATGATCTTATTTAAATAACTTCATTGGCATTTCATTGCATGTCTCTTGGTTTATGTAAGAAGAACCGACTTCTAGGGTTGAAGGGAACGGAATTTTAGGTTCATAGATCTCGAATAAATCATCTGTTATCTTCTTTCCTTTATCTACACTCAAATTGGAATCAACATTAGTAGCAGTTCTGTTGACCTTAGATTGATTTTAATGATAACAAAAGTATTTGAGTATAAATTATTATGTTACTAACATTGTTTGTGAGGATGTGTTGTTGTAAACCTCAAGTGCTTACAAACACCAAGTGTTCCTATTCATCAGTTATTCAAGATTTTAGAGAGGACATTTTAAATTGGAATCATCTTTTAAGAGATTTTAATTAAGGATAAATTAAGGCAAAAAGGCAAATCTAACCTACAAAGTAAATTGAAGAAGAAAGGGTTATAAACAGTGTTTGGCACGCCTGGTATGCAAACTGGGCTGATCCAGTCTGAGACTGAGCCATCCTAGTCTCAGTGGAAGCAAAATACAGAAAGACAGAATTTTTCTTGATCTAGTAGACTGAGCCAACCCAGCTGAAAACTGAGCAAATCCAGTGGAATTAGGCCGACCCAATGATAAAGTGAGCCATCCTAGTCTCAGACAATAGAAGAAGATAGAAATAGTACTTCAGAATTTCTGAGACTGAGTCGACCCAGCTTAAAATTGAGCTGACCTAGTTTGTGTTAGATATATGTGCCCTAGAAACCAGAATTAGCTGACACTTGTAATACACTTCTAGGGGCAAAATTATAATTTTGATTAATATCAATAAAATGGATTATTTTCTATCACATATGTTTATTTAGTGTCTGTGATACATCTTTTGAGTTAATGGTAATGATAATTCATATTTTCAAGAGTTGAAAATTTAAGACATGAATAATCATTATTAACTCATAAAATGCTCCCAACCATAGGATCATCACGAGGATGGTGATTGATCCGAAAGGTTGGTGTACAATCGCTTCTCTTTAGTAGATGAGTCTTGAGTCTACGGTGTGGAGACACCGGAGCGAGAGTACAGGTACTCGTTAGAGAACGAGGGCACTGAGCGTGACCACCTCGAGTAGTCATTAGGAAGTCTACCTTCTCGTCAATGACTGACTCGATGCTGCAGTAGTGTGTCTGGTTCTTTGACCTGAGATGCATCGGCAGTTCACCTTGAGGGTGTTATAGTTTGACTACACCATTACTCGATCTCCTAGCCATATGGAATCCTGAGGTGTATGTTGGCTATAGCATGTTCATTGTAGGAACTGGATAGCATCAAGATGGAATCTATCTACCTCGGTGGTAGAGGAGCAGCCCTATGATGATCATGAGAATCAAGTCCAGAAGCCCATGGCCATGGCAGAGTGAAATAATAGAAAGAGTTTCTATTTAGATTTTCACATTGGACTTGAATCGAATGATTACATCATATGACAGAGACTAGGGTTTGACGAGTTCACCTTAACCCTAATCTGATCGGGGCTCAAGATAGAAGAACTTAATCACACAGGTAGCTGCACCAAGAGGTTCGCATTCAGCTCTGATGGGTTGCCACCATATACTGCTAGGTGTCACTGGTGGATTTTGGGAGCAATTAGAATGATTTAGATGATCGATCATTCTAGCTGTTCGAATCAGAAGAGTTCTGATCCATCGAAAGGAGTTTCGATGATGTCGATGATAGAGATCATGACATATCCCATTACCATACAGAACTGAACCTAACTGGGTCACACAAACAAGGGTTTGAATCTGGTGATCATCAATTGAACTGATCCAGTTCAATTGATCTGAATGAGATTCAATTAGGTTCAAGAAAATCGTGCTAGCACTCGATTGAACCTAACGTTCTTCTTTTACTATCATAAATAAGTTGTCCTGACTGAGCCAAAGGAGTTTGTGCTCAATCAGAGGCCTTCATATGGTCTGACTGGAGGTTGTCCAAGTCAGAAAAGGTTGTCTTATTTTGTAAGACATTACCTGCCATTTTTGGTCACCTGCCATTTCTCGTTCTTTGACTTTGGTCAAAAGTCTACCTTTGACTGGTCAAATGTTGACCATTGACACTTTGACTTTTGTCCATGTGTCATGCACCTATTGGAGAGCTGGTGGGGGCCTGTCCCCCTGCCAGAACCTGGCAAGGAGGAGGGCGCACGCCACCCTTGGCGTGTGCCCAAGTTGGAGGCGCCCAGGAGTCCCTGTTGGACAGGGACTCCATCTCCTTTTTGGATTCCAATTAGAGTTCTCCTAAGAACCAACTTTGACTGGTCTTAGGCACCCTCTAAGGAGGAATCCAGGGGACTCTATTCCCACCAATCAGATTTAGATCTGATTTCACAAAGGGTTGTGATTGGTTGGGAAGAAGAGGAGTTGGATCACAGCTTAGTCTATAAATAAGACCCTGCGCCCAACTCAAAGGGAATCACAATTCTCCACACCCCAAGGCTGCTTCTCCTCTCCTCCTCCATGCCAAACCCACCTTCTCCCTCTCCTCTCCACATCCAAAAGGAGTTTTGGACCTTGGTTGGTGCGATCCAGATCAGAGAAAGGCGACTGAAAGCTAGAAGGCTGCGCTGCTGCAAAGGACAACTGCTGATCTTCAAAAGGAGTTTTGAAGATCCTCCAGATCAGATCCAGATCTAATTTTTGGAGATGTGATAGAGAAGAAGAGGATCTCCAGATCCAGCCTGAGTGGATACCGGTAGAGGCCAGGCACTTGCGTGGCTAGATCCAGAACCTTCCGCTGCTTACAGGATCATCAACGGGTAATAGGATTACCCACTTCAAGGTAAATTAAATTTGATTTAATTTATCTAAATTTTATTTTAATTTCTTAAAATAATAATAATTAGATCTAAAATATCTCAGATCTGATCTAGATCAAAGAGAAAAATTTTTGAAAATATATCTCTTGATCTGATCAGATCTGAACGAACCTGGATCCGAAAAATCAGGATTTCCCTTCAACTGGTATCAGAGCCAAGGTTCTAAAAGTATTTAGATCTAATTTTAAATTTATTTTAATTAGAAAATAAGTGATTTTAGATGTCACATGAGATGTGATCAGATCTAAAATCAGAAAAAATTAAAATTAAATGATTTGGATCTAAGATTAGAAAATATGCATGACTAGTTCTAAAATAGAATAGTTCTATAGAATAGTCTTGCATGTTTTCAATTTAATTTGATTAAATCATATTTTAGATCTATTTATTTACTATTTTTTGATATTATAATGGTTATAATAACATCTAAAAAATAGCAAATAAAAATTATTTAATTTTAAATATCATATGAGATATGATTGATGCATGTCTAGACTAGTTGTAGAATAGTTCTACATAATTATCTAGATTAGAATTTATTTTGATTAGATCAATTTAAATCTAATTTTTTAGATTATTATGAGATAATTTAGATCTGAAAAATATGCATGATTCGATACATGAGATGTATGCAAAATATGCCATGATTAGATCTAATTTGTATATGAGATATATGATATAGATCTAAAACTATTTTGTAGTATTGCATGTTCCTGATTAAGGCGTTCCTCTTGGCCGTCCGGTCATAAGAATGAAGAAGGGTTTAAAGGCCCTCTCCTTCCCATTCGATGGGGTGTTCTTATGATGTGTAGGGGTGCTGCGTGTTCGTCCTTAATCAGAAAATCCAAAACTTACTTTCTGCAAAATCCCTAGATCCTGAAACCCTAGGATTTATTGTGCATATTTTGTTTATGAACCCTACTTAATTAAAAATTAAGATTATGGAATATTAATTAGGTCTAAAATTGAGAATTTTAGATCTAAGACATATTCATAATACTGGGTTCGGGCTTGGGTAGCTCAATTAGGTCTAAGCGGTTGATCAAACCGAATCAAGAGTTGGTTAGATGGGATCAACAATGCTTAAATTGACCAGCCTAATAGGATTAAGTCTGGGTCAAGATCGAGTCACGATCAAGCAAGACCTAATTAGGCTCAGAGGTTAGAGTCTGGATTGTAGGCTAACCCAATTGGTTCTGACTCAATAATTTGGTGTCTAAGGTAAGTTTGGCACATACGACCGACTGATTTTTAATTGGAAGCTACTCGACCTGAATGCGTTCTTGTACGAGTTAATGGCATATTCCTTCCACCGATCTCACTTACCTGGCCATATCTGTTGACACAGTTCTGATCTGAGGTGGTCAATAATCCGAGCTAACCCATGCCACTAGGTTAGTCATAATTGTTATGACTATGATAAGTCTAGTTTAATGAGACCTGAATCAATTCTCCCTAAGAAAAGATTAAGTCTGAGGTCTTCCACCATTGTAGATGTGCGGGCCCTTCCCGGGGTTGATTGTTCTCGGCTGGATACAGTGGCTCAGTTGCACCGGGAAAGATGCAACCATGTCTATTAGGCATTGGATGCTATGGGCTGGAGGATGAGTTGGGCTCAATATTCTTGGATACGGTGAGAGACTCAATTAGGAAATCCCAGTCTGTGCAAATGGTGGGTCTGACTTAACTAAGGAGTGGATCAATATTTGGATACGGTGTGAGATTCATGAATTAGAGACCAAGTTTGGGTGCACCATGATTAGAGAATCATTGAACAAGAGTTGTTCACTCATTGGCTAACCCATCACCAATAACTGTTAGGTGAGGTGATGAGTCAGTTGGTGAGACCGCACCACCCACTAGAAATCATTAATCATGGAGATTTTCGCATCTCTACAGAGGGAGTGTAGGGATCCGAGAAAATAGTGGAGCTAATTTGTTTAAAAATAAAATTCCTAAACAAATTGGTCAAGTCATAATTACAGTATCTAACTAGAATCTTTGACTCTCTACAGGAAAAATGTCTGCGTCCAACCCATTGGCACGTATCCTGGACACACATAGACTGACTGGACCCAATTATAAAGATTGGCTCAGGAACTACAAAATTATTTTGGGTTCCGAGAAGTTAACCCATGTTTTGGACCAGGACCCTCCCACCTTACCAGCCGTCCATCCACTTGAACAGAGAGCGTCTCTGGAAAAATGGATAGACGAAGATAATAAGGCCAGATATTACATGTTGGGCTCGATGTCTGATGAGCTCCAGCGCCAACATGAAGATATCGGGACTGCTCGCCAAATGTTGGCTCACCTGCAGGAGATGTTTGGTGAACAGAGTCGCGCAGCCAAGTATCAAGTCACGAAATGACTTTTTAAGGCTAAGATGCGTGATGGGCAGTCAGTCCAAGATCACTGTCTGATGATGATCAAGGACATGGAAGAGCTTGAGAAGCTCGGTGTGAAGTTAGACTTGGATCTGCAGAATGATATTATTCTGCAATCCTTGACTGATGCATATGGGCAATTCATCATGAATTACCACATGCATAAACTTCAAAATTCCTTGGCCGAATTAATGAATATGCTGGTTACCGCTGAGCTTTCTATGAAAGGTTCTAAAGGCTCAGTTCTTGCTATGGAATGGACTTCTTCCAAAAGAAAGTCTTATGGAAAGAAAAAAAAAGTCTGTGAAAAAGCAGAAAGGTGGAAGGAACAAAGAAGAAGAAGGCAGAGCCGAAGAAAAAGGCCGATGTCAAAGAAAAGTGTTTCCATTGCAACAGCGACGGCCATTGGAAGCGAAACTGCCCTACTTACCTGGCCACCCTGAAGAACAAGAAGGAAGGTCCTTCTGGAGGTATGCTCGTTATTGAGTCTAACCTTACGATTTCTTCTGCATCCAGTTGGGTGCTTGACTCTGGTTCTAGTGCTCATCTGTGCACTTCCATGCAGGGTCTTGAGGATAGCAGGAGGCTGAGGGATGGAGACATGATCCTACGCATCGGTAATGGAGCAAGAGTTGCTGCAGTAGCCGTGGGAACATACCCTCTTCGATTACCATCTGGTTTAGACTTAGTTTTGAAAAGACTGTTATTATGTGCCTGCAGCTAGCAGGAATTTGATTTCTGTTTCATGCTTAGCACAAGAAGGCTATGTGATTACCTTCTTTAAGGACCATTGTAACATTCTTTATGAAAGAAATAAAATTGCAAATGGTTTCCTTATTAATGGTCTTTATCAGCTACATATTGATGTACCTATTCTAACTATCGAGCAAAACGTGAATGCCAAACGACCTAGGGATAGTCCAAATGACAGATATCTATGGCACCTGAGATTAGGTCATATAGCAGAAGATAGGATCAACAAATTGGAGAAAAATGGGCTATTGAGTCCATTGACTTTCGAGTCATATCCAACTTGTGAATCTTGTCTTCAAGGCAAAATGACTAAACTCCCTTTTGTTGGACATGGGGAGAGGGCCACAGATCTCCTTGCCCTAGTACATACTGATGTGTGCGGCCCATTTGATGTGCCGGCTAGAGGCAATTTTGTCTACTTCATTACCTTTACCGATGATCTGTCTAGGTATGGGTATGTGTATCTTATGAGACACAAGTCTGAAGCTTTTGAAAAGTTCAAAGAATTCAGACATGAAGTAGAAAAATAAACTGAAAAATCCCATTAAGGTTCTTCGATCAGATCGAGGAGGTGAATACCTTAGCCGAAATTCCTAGACTATCTCAAGGAAAAATGGCATAGTCTCTCAATGGACTCCACCAGGAACACCTCAACTCAACGGGTTTCAGAATGGAGAAATCGGACTCTATTGGATATGGTTCGATCCATGATGAGCTTCACAGACCTCCCTGATTTTCTTTGGGGACATTCATTGTTAACTTCAATTTATCTACTGAATAGGGTTCCCTCTAAAACCGTTCCTACCACACCGTATGAGATATGGCACGGTAAGAAACCAAGTCTGAGTCATCTCAGAATTTGGGGTTGTCCGGCTCATGTCAAAAGACAACAAGCGGACAAGTTAGAGTTTAGGTCCTTTAGAGCTCGATTCATAGGATATCCTAAAGAGTCATTAGGATACTATTTCTACATTCCAGAAGACCACAATGTGATTGTGAGTCGACATGCCATCTTTCTTGAAAAATAGTTTATTCAAGATAGCGGCATTGGAAAGCAGATTAAGCTTGATGAGAAAGTCTCACAAGTACAATGAGATAAGGACCAATTGGAACCAAATCAGGTTGAGCCAATAAGAACACTACCTCCTCCACCTCGTAGATCGGAAAGAGTTTTCCGTCCCCCTGAAAGATACTTAGGTATTATTTCAGAGGAAGTAGAGGAAATGTTCCTCGTAGGTAATGGTGCTCATGGTGATGATCCCAAAACCTACAACGAGGCGATATCAGATATCGACTCCGAGAAATGGCTAGAGGCAATGCAGTCAGAAATTGACTCGATGCACTCAAACCAAGTCTGGACCTTGGTAGATCCACCAGAAGGTATAGTACCTATTGGGTGTAAATGGATCTTCAAGAGAAAGATTGGTGCAGATGGGAAATGTGGAGACATTCAAGGCTAGACTAGTGGCAAAAGGTTATAGTCAATGCGAAGGCATTGACTATCAGGATACCTTTTCCCCAGTGGCTATGCTAAAATCCATCCGCACATTGCTTGCCGTTGCAGCCTATTTCGATTATGAAATATGGCAAATGGACGTGAAAACGGCATTCTTAAATGGATATCTTGAGGAAGATATCTATATGGAACAGCCGCTAGGTTTCACATCCAGTGATACTGATCACAAGGTTTGCAAGCTGCAAAGGTCCATATATGGACTTAAGCAAGCATCTCGGAGCTGGAACACTCATTTCAATGATGTGATCAAAAAGTTTGGTTTCATCAAAAATGAAGAGGAACCGTGTGTTTTCAAAAAGGTCAGTGGGAGCGCTGTTGTCTTCCTCGTATTGTACGTGGATGACATCCTCCTTATTGGGAATGATATTCCCATGATGACAACAGTCAAATTATGGTTGTCCAAGGAATTCTCCATGAAAGACCTAGGTGAAGCATCCTTTATTCTAGGAATTAAGGTCTATAGGGATAGACCGAATAGGATGCTAGGACTTTCACAGAAGATGTACATAGAGAAAGTACTAAAG
>QRFJ01001369.1:177383-199424 GCA_006176705.1 Cocos nucifera
AATACGAGGAAGACAACAGAGCTTCCACTGACCTTGTTGAAGATACATGGCTCCTCCTCATTTTTGATGAAGCCAAATAATTTAATCACATCATTAAAATGAGTATTCTAGCTCCGAGATGCTTGCTTAAGTCCATATATGGACCTTTGCAGCTTGCATACCTTGTGATCATCATCACTGGATGTGAAGCCTAGCGGCTGTTCCATATATATATCTTCCTCAAGATATTCATTTAAGAATGCAATTTTTATATCCATTTACCATATTTCATAATCGAAATAGGCTGCAACAACAAGCAATGTGTGAATGAATTTTAGCATAGCTACTAGCGAAAAGATATCCTGATAGTCAATGCCTTCACATTGACTATAATCTTTTACCACAAATCTAGCTTTGAATGTCTCCATATTTCCATCTGCACCAATCTTTCTCTTGTAGGTCTATTTACACCTAATAGGTACTATACCTTCAGGTGGATCTACCAAGGTTCAGACTTGGTTTGAGTGCATCGAGTCAATTTCTGACTTCATTGCCTCTAACCATTTATTGGAGTCGATATTCGATATCACCTCGTTATAGATTTTGGAATCATAACCATGAATTCCATTATCTACGAGGAACATTTTCTCTACTTTCTCTGAAATAGTACCTAAGTACCTTTCAAGGGGATGAGAAATCCTTTCCAATCTATGAGGTGGAGGAGGTATTGATTGGATTGGCTTAACCTGATTTGGCTCCATTTGATCCTTAGCTCATTGCTCTTGTGAGACTTTCTCCTCAAGCTTGATCTGCTTTCCAATGCTACTATCTTGAATAAACTATTTTTCAAGAAAGATGGCATGTTGACTCACAATCACATTGTGATCTTCTGAAATATAGAAATAATATCCTAATGACTCTTTAGGATATCCTATAAATTGAGCTCTGAAGGACCTAAAGTCTAACTTGTCCGCTTGTTGTCTTTTGACATGAGCCGAATAACCCCAAATTTTGAGATGACTTAGACTTGATTTCTTACCATGCCATATCTCATACGATGTGATAGGAATGGTTTTAGAAGGAACCTTATTCAGTAAGTATATTGCAGTTAACAAATAGTATCCCTAAAGAAAATTAGGGATGTCTGTGAAGCTCATCATGAATTGGATCATATTTAATAGAGTTCGATTCCTCCATTCTGAAATCCCGTTGAGTTGAGATAATCCAGGTGGAGTCTATTGAGAGGCTATTCCATTTTTCTTGAGATAGTCCAAAAATTCTCAACTAAGGTATTCACCTTCTCAATCTGATCGAAGAACCTTAATGGATTTTTCTATTTGCTTTTTAATTTCATGTCTGAATTTTTTGAACTTTTCAAAAAGCTTCAGACTTGTGTCTCATAAGATAGACATACCCATACCAAGATAAATCAACGGTCAAGATTATGAAGTAGACAAAGTTGCCTCCAGTAGGCACATCAAATGAGCCGCACATATTAGTATGTACTAAGGTAAGAAGATCCGTAGCCCTTTCTCCATGTCCTACAAAAGGAAGCTTAGTCATTTTGCCATGAAGACAAGATTCATAAATTGTATATGACTTGAAAGTCAACAAACTTAATAGCCTAATTTTCTCTAATTTGTTAACCCTATCTTCTGCTATATGACCTAGTCTTAGGTGCCATAGATGTTAGATATGTGTGCCCTAGAAGCCAAAATTGGCTGACACTTGTAATACACTTCTAAGGGCAAAATTATAATTTTGACTATAAATAATAAAATGGATTATTTTCTATCACATACGTGTATTTAGTGTCTGTGATACATTCCTTGAGTTAATGGTAATGATAATTCATATTTTCAAGAGTTAAAAATTTAAGACATGAATTTTCATTTATTAACTCATAAAATGCTCCTGACCGTAGGATCATCATGAGGATGGTGATTGATCCAGAAGGTTAGTGTACAATCATTTTTTTGTAGTAGATGAGTCTTAAGTCTACGGTGTAGAGACACCAGAGCGAGAGTATAGGTACTCGTTAGAGAACGAGGGCACTGAGCATGACACCTTGAGTAGTCATAAGGAAGTCTACCTTCTCATCGATGACTGATTCGATGCTGTAGTAGTGTGTCTGGTTCTTTGACCTGAGGTGCATCGGTAGTTCACCTTGAGGGTGTTATAGTTTGACTACACTATGACTCGGTCTCCTAGCCATTCGAAACTCTAAGGTGTATGTTGGCTATAGCATGTTCATTATAGGAATTGGATTGCACCAAGATGGAATCTATCTATCTCGGTGGATGAGGAGCAGCCTTATGATGATCATGAGAATCAAGTCCATAAGCCCATGGCCATGGCAGAGTGTGAAATAATAGAAAGAGTTTCTATTAAAGTTTTCATATTGAACTTGAATCAAATGATTAAATCATATGATAGAAATTAGGGTTTGACGAGTTCACCTTAACCCTAATCTGATCGGGGCTCAAGATAGAAGAACTTAATCATATAAGTAGCTGCACCAAGAGGTTCATTTTAAGTTTTGATGGGTTGCCACCATATGCTGCTAGGTATCATTGATGGATTTTGGGAGCAGTTAGATGATTTAGATGATAGATCATTCTAAGTTGTCTGAATCAGAAGAGTTCTGATCCATCGAAAGGAGTTTCGATGATATCGATGATGGAGATCTTGACATATCCCATTATCATACAGAACTGAACCTAACTGGGATCACACAAACAAGGGTTTGAATCTGGATGATCATCAATTAGACTAACCCAGTTCAATTGATTTAAATAAGATTCAATTAGGTTCAAGAAAATCAGGCTAGCACACGATTGAGCCTAACGTTCTTCTTTTTCTATCATAAAAGTTATCTCGACTGAGACAAATAAGTTTGTGCTCACTCAGGTACCTTTACCTGGTCTGACTGGAGCTTGTCCAAGTCAAAAAAGGTTGTCTTAATTTATGATATAAATTTGAGACAACACCTACCATTTTTTGTCATCTACTAATTCTTGTACTTTGACTTGGTCAAACATTGATCTTTGACCCTTGGACATCTGCCCATGTGTCATGCACTTATTAGAGAGCAGATAGGAGCTTATCCCCTCTCTAAAAATTGAAAAGAAGAGGGTGCATGCCTAGGATGGCGTGCGCCCATGGATAGGGATGCTGGAGTCCCATACGGATGGGACTCCAGGTTGCTTCTTGGATTCAAACTAGGTGACCCTCACCTATAGATTTTGACTAGTCTTAGGTGCCACCTTAGGATGAATCTATGGATCTCTCATCTGATTGGATCAGATGATGTCATCCCATCAATCAGATTTAGATCTGATTGCATGAAGCAACATGATTGGCTGGGGTGATGCAGCATTGCATGGCACAGCAGAGTCTATAAAAAGACCCTGTCTGTGCCCACTTTTGAGACTCCTCCTCTAAGCAACACCCCAAGGCTGCCGCTCTCCCTTCTCCATGCCACCATCTGGCCCTCTCCCTCCTCTCCATGCCTAAGGAAGTTGGGCCTTCAGATTAGTGCGAGTCAGGCAAGAAAAGATTGACGAAAAAGAAAGAAGGCAGCACTACTGTAGAGACGACGGATGATCTTCAGAAGAAGTTTTGAAGATTCTCCAAATTAGATCCATATCTAATTTTTAGAGAAAAGAAAGATAAGGAAAAGATCTCTAAATCTAGCTCGAGTGGATATCGGTAGAGGCCAGGCGCTTGCATGGCTAGATCCAGAACCTCAGGGATTCGGCACGATCATCATCGGATAATCAGATTACCCAGAATCAAGGTAAATTAATTCAAAATTAATTTAATTTAATTTTTTTTATTTATTAGATTATTAAATTAGATCTAAAAAATGTCAGATCTAATTAGGATCTAAGAGGTGATTTTTGAAATATGCCTCTCGATCCAATCAGATCTTAACGAACCTGAACCCGAGAAATTAGGATTTCTCCTTCAACTAGTATCAGAGCCAGGTTCTTATAAAATTTATTTAGATCTAATTTAATCTAATTAATTTATGATTTTAGATATCACATAAGATATAACTAAATCTGAAATTAGAAAAATAAAAAATTAAAATTAATTAATCTAGATCTAATATGTATGAGATACATAACTAGACTAGGTATAGAATTGTTCTATGTATAGTCTAGTATAATCATATTTTTTATTTGATTAAATATAATTTTTAGATTTATTTATTTTCTATTTTTTGATATTATAAATGTTATAATTAGATCTAAAAATAAAAAATAAATTAAATTTAATTTGTTCATAAGAGATATGATAATTGCATGTTTAGATAAGTTGTAGAATAGTTTTGTAAATAGGTCTAGATTAAATTTTATTCGATAAGAGCAAATTTAAATTTAATTTTTTAGATGATTATGAGATAATTTAGATCTGAAAAACATGCATGCATGATATATGTGATATATACAAAATATATTTTAATTAGATCTATTTTTTTATATGAGATATATGCTTAGATCTAATTAGTTTTTGTAGATTAATTATATTTCTGATTAAGGCATTCCCCTTGGCCATCTGGTCATAAGAATAAAGTAAGACTTAAAGACCCTTTCCTCCCATTCGATGGGATATTCTTATGATGTGTAGGGGTGCTACGTATTCGTCCTTAATCAGAAATTGAAAACTTACTTTCTGCAAAACCTTAGATCCTGAAACCCTTGGATCTTATTTACATGTTTTATTTTTGAACCCTAAACTTAATTAAGAATTAAGATTATGAAATATATTAGGTCTAAAATTAAGAATTTTTAGATCTAATCCATGTTCATAAAATTGGGTTCAGGCTTGGGTAGCACAATTAGGTCTACTGGTTGATCAAACCAAATCAAGAGTTGGTTAGATGGGATCAACAATGCTTAAATTGACCAGCCTAATAGGATTAAGTCTGGATCATGATCGAGTCATGTGAGTGATCGATCAAGCTAAGACCTAATTAGGCTCAGTGGTTAAAGTCTAGATTGTAGGCTAACCTGATTGGTTCTGGCTCAATAATTTGGTATCTAAGGTAAGTTTGGCAGATACAATCGACTGATTTTTAATTGGGAGCTACTCGACTCGAATGCATTCTTATCGAGTTAATGGCATATCCCTTCCACCGGTCTCACTTACCTGGCCATGTTTGTTGACTCAGTTCTGATATGAGGTGGTCAATAATCCGAGCTAACCCATGCCACTAGGTTAGTCATAATGGTTATGACTATGTCAAGTCTAGTTTAATGAGACCTAAATCAAATCTTCCTAAGAAAAGATTAAGTCTAAGGTCTTCCACCATTGTAGATGTGCGGGCCCTTTCTGAGGTTGATTGTTCTCGGTTGGTTACAGTGGCTCAGTTGCACCGAAAAGATGCAACCATGTCTATTAGGCATTCGGATGCTATGGGCTGGAGGATGAATTGGGCTCAATATTTCTGGATACAATGAGAGAGACTCAATTAAAAATCCAATCTGTGCAAATGGTGGGTCTGACTTAACTAAGGAGTGGATCAATATTTCTAGATATGGTGAGATTCATGAATTAGAGACCAAGTTTGGGTGCATCATGATTAGAGAATCATTGAATAAGAGTTGTTCACCCATTGGCTCACCAATAACTATTAGGTGAGGTGATGAGTAAGTCAGTGGGACCGCACCACCTACTAGAAATTAGTAATCATGAAGATTTTCGCATCTCTACAGAGGGAGTGTAGGGATTCGAGAAAATAGTGAAAGCTAATTTGTTTAAAAATAAAATTCCTAAATAAATTCTTTAAGTCTTAATTACAATATCTAATTAGAAACTTTGACTCTCTATAAAAAAATGTCTGCATCCAACCCACTAGCATGAATCCTAGACACCTATAGACTGATCGGACCAAATTACAAGGATTAGCTCTAGAACATCAAAATCATTTTGGGTTCCGAGAAGTTAACTCATGTATTGGACCAAGACCCTCCCACCTTACCAGCTCGTCCATCTGCTGAATAGAGAACATCTCTGGATAAGTGGACCGACAAAGATAATAAGGCTAGATACTACATGTTGGGCTTGATGTCTGATGAGCTTCAGCACCAACATGAAGATATCAGAACTGCTCGCCAAATGTTGGCTCACCTATAGGAGATGTTTGGTGAACAGAATTGCGTAGCCAAGTATCAAGTCACTAAACGACTGTTCAAGGCCAGGATGCATGATGGACAGTCAGCCCAAGATCATTGTCTGATGATGATCAAGAACTTGGAAGAGCTTGAGAAGCTCGGAGTGAGGTTGGACTTGGATCCACAGAATGACATAATTCTGCAATCCCTGATTGATGCATTTGGGTAGTTCATCATGTACTACCATATGCATAAACTTCAAAATTCCTTGGCCAAACTTATGAACATGCTGGTCATCGCTGAGCTTTCCATGAAAGACTCTAAAGGCTCAGTACTTGCTATGAAATGGACTTCTTCCAAGAGAAAGTCTTTTGGAAAGAAGAAGTCTGTGAAAAAGCAGAAGGTGGAAGGAGGAAAGAAGAAAAAGGCAGAGCCAAAGAAGAAGGCTGCTGACAAAGAAAAGTATTTCCATTGCAACAATGATGATCACTGAAAGCAAAACTGCCCTACTTACCTGGCCATCCTAAAGAAGAAGGAGGCAGGTCATTCTGAAGGTATGCTCGTTATTGAGTTTAACCTTACAGTTTCTTCTGCATCAAGTTGGGTGTTTGACTCTGGTTCTAGTGCTCACTTGTGCACTTCTATGCAGGGTCTTGAGGATAGCAGGAGGCTGAGGGATGGTGAGATGATCCTATGCATCGAAAATGGAGTAAGGGTTGCTCCCGTGGCCATGGGAACATACTCTCTTTCAACTACCATCTGGTTTAGACTTGGTATTAAAAGACTGTTATTTTGTGCCTGCAGCAAGTAGGAATTTGATTCCTGTTTCTTGCCTTGCATTAGAAGGCTATGTAATTAGTTTTCTTATGGGCCATTGTAACATTCTTTATGAAAGAAATAAAATTGCAAATGATTTTCTTATTAACGGTCTTTATCAGTTACATGTTGATGTATCTGTTTTTAACTTTGAGCAAAATATGAATGCCATAAAATCAAAACATCCTAGGGATAGTCCTAATGATAGATATCTATGGCACCTAAGATTAGGTCATATAGCAGAAGATAGGGTTAACAAATTGGAGAAAATTGGGACTATTGAGTCCATTGACTTTTGAGTCATATCCAATTTATGAATTCTATCTTCATGGCAAAATGACTAAGCTCCCTTTTGTAGGACATGGGGAAAAGGGCCATGGATCTTCTTGCCCTAGTACATACAGATGTGTGCGGCCCATTTCGATGTGCCGGCTAGAGGCAACTTTGTCTACTTCATAACCTTTACCGATGATTTATCTAGGTATGGGTATGTGTATCTTATGAGACACAAGTCTGAAGCATTTGAAAAGTTCAAAGAATTCAGACATGAAGTAGAAAAATAAATTAGAAAACCCATTAAGGTTCTTCGATCAGATCGAGGAGGTGAATACCTTAGTCGGACATTTCTGGACTATCTCAAAGAAAATGGCATAGTCACTCAATGGACGCCACCAGGAACACCTCAACTCAATGGGGTTTCAAAATGAAGAAATTGGATCTTATTAGATATGGTTCGATCCATGATGAGCTTCACAGACCTTCCTGATTTTCTTTGGAAATACTATTTGTTAACTACAATATATTTACTGAATAGGGTTCCTTCTAAAACCATTCCTACCACACCATATAAGATATGGCATGGTAAGAAATCAAGTTTGAGTCATCTCAGAATCTGGGGTTGTTCGACTCATGTCAAAAGACAACAAGCAAACAAGTTAGACTTTAGGTCCTTTAGAGCTCGATTCATAGGATATCCTAAAGAGTCATTAGGATATTATTTCTACATTCCAGAAGATCATAATGTGATTGTGAGTCGACATGCCATCTTTCTTGAAAAATAGTTTATTCAAGATAGCGGCATTGGAAAAGTAGATCAAGCTCGATGAGAAAGTCTCACAAGAGCAATGAGCTAAGGACCAAATGGAACCAAATCAGGTTAAGCCAATCCATACACTACCTCCTCCACCTCGTAGATCGAAAAGAGTTTTTCGTCCTCCTGAAGAGGTACTTAGGTACTATTTCAGAGGATGTAGAGAAAATGTTCCTCATAGGTAATGGGGTTCATGGTGATGATCCCAAAACCTATAACGAGGCGATATCAGATATCGACTCTGAGAAATGGTTAGAGGCAATGAAGTCAGAAATTGACTCGATGCACTCAAACCAAGTCTGGACCTTGGTAGATCCACCAGAAGGTATAGTACCTATTGGGTGTAAATGGATCTTCAAGAGAAAGATTGGTGCAGATGGGAATGTGGAGACATTCAAGGCTAGATTAGTGGCAAAAGGTTATAGTCAATGCGAAGGCATTGACTATCAGGATACCTTTTCGTCAGTATGGCTATGCTAAAATCCATCCGCACATTGCTTGCTATTGCAGCCTATTTTGATTATGAAATATGGCAAATGGATGTGAAAATGGCATTCTTAAATGGATATCTTGAGGAAGATATCTATATGGAATAGCCGCTAGGTTTCACATCCAGTGATGACTGATCACAAGGTATGCAAGCTGCAAAGGTCCATATATGGACTTAAGCAAGCATCTCAGAGCTGGAATACTCATTTTAATGATGTGATCAAAATGTTTGGATTTCATCAAAAATGAGGAGGAGCCATGTGTCTTCAAAAAGGATCAGTGGGAGCGCTGTTGTCTTCCTCGTATTGTACGTGGATGACATCCTCCTTATTGGAAAATGATATTCCCATGTTGACCATAGTTAAAATGTGGTTATCTAAAGAATTCTCCATGAAAGACCTAGGAGAAGCATCCTTTATTCTAGGAATTAAGGTCTATAGAGATAGACCGAATAGGATGCTAGGACTTTCACAGAAGATGTACATAGAGGAAGTGCTAAAGAGGTTTAGCATGGAAAACTCTAAGAGGGAGTTTAGTATCCTTCAGACATGGCATTCATCTTTCCAAGAAGATGTGCCCTAGCACACCTGAGGAAATAGAATGCATGAGCAAGATCCCTTATGCTTCAGCAATAGGGAGCCTCATGTATGCCATGTTATGTACACGACCTGATATAGCCCATGCTATGAGTGTCATGAGCAGATATCAGTCGAATCTAGGTGAAGAACACTAGACTTCTATGAAATGTATCCTTAAGTACTTGAGAAGAACTAAGGATATGTTGTTGGTCTTTGGTAATGGAGAACTTCAAGTCCAGGGGTATACAGACTCGAACTTTATGTCCGATGTAGATGATTGAAAGTCGATATCTAGGAGTCTGTTTATATGCAATGGTGGAGCTATCAGTTGAAAAAGTTTCAAACAGACAGTGACAGCAGATTCCACCATGGAAGCAGAATATATCGTCGCGTCAGAAGCTGCAAAGGAGGCATTTTGGTACAAGAAGTTTGCCATGAAAATCAAAGTGATGCCATCAGATGCCATTCCTCTGTACTGTGATAACAATGGCACCATAGCCCTTGCAAAGGAGCCGAGGTCTCCTCAAAAATCCAAGCACATTGAGCGGCGATACCACCCCATCCACGATTACCTCGAGAAGGGTTACGTCGAGGTCAAGAGAGTTGACTCCGCAGAAAATGTGGTGGATCCGCTTACAAAGCCGTTGGGCCAGCAGAAGATCGAAGCCCACCTTGAGAAGATGGGACTCAGATTTGTAGCCAATTGGCTTCAGGTCAAGTGGGAGTTTGTTAGATATGTATGTCCTAGAAGCCAGAATTGACTGACACTTGTAATACACTTCTAAGGATAAAATTATAATTTTGACTATAAATAATAAAATGGGTTATTTTCTATCACATAACTATATTTAGTGTCTATGATACATCCCTTGAGTTAATGGTAATGATAATTCATATTTTCAAGAGTTGAAAATTTAAGATATGAATTTTCATTTATTAACTCATAAAATGCTTCTAACCGTAGGATCATCATGAGGATGGTGATTGATCCAGAAGGTTAGTGTACAATCGCTTCTTTGTAGTAGATGAGTCTTAAGTCTATGGTGTAGAGACACCAGAGCAAGAGTACAGGTACTCATTAAAGAATGAGGGTACTGAGCATGATCACCTCGAGTAGTCATAAGAAAGTCCATCTTCTCGTCGATGACTGACTCGATGCTGCAGTGGTGTATCTGGTTCTTTGACCTAAGGTGCATCGATAGTTCACCTTGAGGGTGTTATAGTTTGACTACACCATGACTCGATCTCCTAGCCATTCGGAATCTTGAGGTGTATGTTGGCCATAGCATGTTCATTGTAGGAATTGGATGCACCAAGATGAAAACTATCTACCTCAGTGGATGAGGAGCAGCCCTATGATGATCATGAGAATCAAGTCCATAAGTCCATGGTCTTGGCAGAGTGTGAAATAATAGAAAGAGTTTCTATTAAGATTTTCACATCAGACTTAAATCAAATGATTAAATCATATGATAGAAATTAGGGTTTGACGAGTTCACCTTAACCCTAATCTGATCAGGACTCAAGATAGAAGAACTTAATCACACAAGTAGCTACATTGAGAGGTTCATTTTTAGTTTTGATGGGTTGCCACCATATACTGATAGGTGTCACTGGTGGATTTTGGAAGCAATTAGAATGATTTAGATGATCGATCATTCTAAGTTGTTTGAATGAGAAGAGTTCTGATCCATCGAAAGGAGTTTCGATGATGTCGATGATGGAGATCATGATATATCCCAGTACCATACAGAACTAAACCTAACTGGGTCACATAAAGAAGGGTTTGGATCTGGATATCATCAATTGGACTAACCCAGTTCAATTGATTTGATAAGATTCAATTAGGTTCAAGGAAATCGTGCTAGCACACGATTGAGCCTAACATTCTCCTTTTTCTATCATAAAAGTTATCTCGACTGAGTCAAATGAGTTTGTGCTCACTCAGGTACCTTTACCTGATCTGACTGGAGCTTGTCCAAGTTAGAAAAGGGTTGTCTTAATTTATGAGATAAATTTGAGACAACACCTACCATTTTTCGTCACCTGCTAATTCCTGTACTTTGACTTGGTCAAACGTTGACGTTTGATCCTTGGACATCTGCCCATGTGTCATACACTTATTGGAGAGTAGATAGGGGCTTATCCCCTCTCTAGAAATTGGAATGAAGGGGGTGCATGCCTAGGATGGCATGCACCTATGGATAGGGATGCTGGAGTCCCATATGGATGGGACTCTAGGTTGCTTCTTGGATTCAAACTAGGTGACCCTCACTTATAGACTTTGACCAGTTTTAGGTGCCAGCTTAGGATGAATTTATGAGTCTCTCATCTGATTGGATCAGATGATGTCATCCCACTAATCAGATTTAGATCTGATTGCATGAAGCAACGTGATTGGCTCGAGTGATGTAGCACTGCATGGCGCAGTAGAGTATATAAAAACACCCTGTCTGCACCCATTTTTGAGACTCCTCCTCTAAGCCACGCCCCAAGGCTACCCTTCTCCCATCTCCATGCCACCATCTGGCCCTCTCCCTCCTCTCCACATCCAAGGAAGTTGGGCCTTCAGATTAGTGCGAGTCAGGCAAGAAAAGGCTGATGAAAAAGGAAGAAGGCAGCACTGCTGTAGAGACAACGGGTGATCTTCAGAAGAAGTTTTGAAGATTCTCTAAATCAGATCCAGATTTAATTTTTGGAAAAAAGAAAGAGAAGGAAAAGATCTCCAAATCCAGCCCAAGTGGATATCGGTAGAGGCCAGGCGCTTGCGTGGCTAGATCCAGAACCCCAGGGATTCGATACGATCATCATCAGGTAATCAGATTACCCAGAATCAAGATAAATTAATTCAAAATTAATTTAATTTTATTTTCTTATTTATCAGATCATTAAATTAGATCTGAAAAGTGTCAGATCTGATTAGGATCTAAGAGGTGATTTTTAAAATATGCCTCTCGATCCAATCAGATCTGAACGAATCTGACCATTAGAAATTAGGATTTCTCCTTCAATAGATACCTATCATTTGGACTATCCCTAGGTCGTTTCATGGTATTGACATTAAGCTCGATATTAAAAATAGATACATCAATATGTAATTAGTAAAGACCATTAATAAGAAAACTAGTTGCATTTTTATTTCTTTCATAAGGAATGTTACAATGGTCCTTAAAAAAATTAATTATATAGCCTTCTAGTGCTAGGCATGAAATAGAAATTAAATTTTTGCTTGCTGCAGGTACATAATAATGGTCGTTTAAAACTAAGTCTAAACCAGATGGTAGTCGAAGAGGGTATGTTCCCACCACCACGATAGCAACTCTTGCTCCATTTCAGATGCGCAGGATCATCTCACCATCCCTCAGCCTTCTGCTATCCCCAAGACCCTGCATGGAAGTGCACAAATGAGCACTAGAACCAGAGTCAAGCACCCAACTAGATGCAGAAAAAATCGTAAGATTAGACTCAATAATGAGCATACCTCTAGAAGGACCTGCCTCCTTCTTATTCTTCAGGGTGGCCAGGTAAGTAGGGCAGTTCGGCTTCAAGTGGCCATCATTGTTGCGATGGAAACATTTTTCTTTATCAACGGCCTTCTTCTTTAGCTCTGCCTTTTTCTTCTTTCCTCCTTCCACCTTCTGCTTTTTCACAGACTTCTTTTTTTCAAAAGACTTTCTCTTGAAAGAAGTCCGTTCCATAGCAAGCACTGAGCCTTTAGAACCGTTCATAGAAAACTCAGTGGTAACCAGCATGTTCATAAGTTCGACGAAGAAATTTTGAAGTTTATGCATATGGTAGTTCATGATAAACTGCCCATACACATTAGTCAAAGATTGCAGAATTATATTACTCGGTAGATCCAAGTCCAACCTCACTTCGAGCTTCTCAAGCTCTTCCAAGTCCTTGATCATCATTAGGCAATGATCTTGGACCGACTGCCCATCATGCATCTTAGCCTTGAATAGTCATTTAGTGAGTTGATACTTGGCTGCACGACTCTGTTCGCCAAACATCTCTTATCGGTGAGCCAACATTTGATGGACAGTCTTGATATCTTAATATTGGCGCTGAAGCTCATCAGACATTGAGCCCAACATGTAGTATCTAGCCTTATTATCTTCGTTTGTCCACTTATCCAGAGATGCTCTCTGTTTAACGGATGGATGGGCTGGTAAGGTGGAAGGGTCCTGATCCAATACATGAGTTAACTTTTTGAAATCCAAAATAATTTTGAAGTTCCAGAGCCAATCCTTGTAATTTGGTTCGATCAGCCTATGGGTGTCCAGGATTCGTGCTAATGGATTGGATGCAGACATTTTTCTATAAAGAGTCAAAGTTTCTAGTTAAATATTGTAATTAAGACTTAACCAATTTATTTAGAAGTTTTATTTTTAAACAAATCAGCTCTCACTATTTTCTTGGATCCCTACACTCCCTCTGTAGAGATACGAAAATCTTCCCGATTAATGATTTCTAGTGGATGGTGCGGTCCCACCAACTGACTCATCATCTCACCTAATAGTTATTGGTGATGGGTCAGCCAATGAGTGAACAACTCTTATTCAATAATTCTTCAATCATGGTGCACCCAAACTTGATCTCTAATTCATGAATCTCACCGTGCCCAGAATATTGATCCACTCCTTAGTTAAGTCAGACCCACCATTTGCACAGATTAGATTTCTAATTGAATCTCTCACCTTATCCAAAATATTGAGCCCAATCCATCCTCCAGCCCATAGCATCCAATGCCTAATAGATATGGTTGCATCTTTTCGGTGCAACTGAACCACTGTAACCAGTCGAGAACAATTAACCCCGGAAAGGGCCCACACATCTACAATGGTGGAAGACCTTAGACTTAACCTTTTCTTAGGGAGATTTGATTTAGATCTCATTAAACTAGACTTGACATAGTCATAACGATTATGACTAACCTAGTGGCATGGGTTAGCTCGAATTATTGACCACCTCAGATCAGAACTGAGTCAACAAATATGGTCAGGTAAGTGAGACCGATAAAAGGGATATGCCATTAACTCGATAAGAATGCATTCGAGTCGAGTAGCTTCCAATTAAAAACCAGTCGATCGTATCTACCAAACTTACCTTAGACACCAAATTGTTGAGCCACAACCAATCGGATTAGCCTACAATCCAAACTCTAACCACTGAGCCTAATTAGGTCTTAGCTTGATCGATCACTCACATGACTCAATCTTGATCCAAACTTAATCCTATTAGGCTGATCAATTTAAGCACTATTGATCCCATCTAACCAACTCTTCATTCGATTTGATCAACCGCTTAGACCTAATTAAGCTACCCAAGCCTGAACCCAATTTTATGAATATGTCTTAGATTTGAAATTCTTAATTTTAGACCTAACATATATTTCATAATCTTAATTCTTAATTAAGTTAGGGTTCACAAACAAAACATGTAAATAAAATCATAGAATTTCAGGATCTAGGATTTTACAGAAAGTAAGTTCTTGATTTCTGATTAAGGACGAACGCGCAGCACCCCTACACATCATAAGAACATTCCATTGAATGGGGGGAGAAGGCATTTAAACCCTACTTTGTTCACATGACCGGATGGCCAAGGGGAATGCCTTAATCAGAAATATAAATCTATAAAACTAGTTAGATCTACATCATATATCTCATATATAAAAATTGATCTAACTTAATACATGTTTTGCATACATCTCATGTATCATATCATGCATGTTTTTCAGATCTAAATTATCTCATAATTATTTAAAAAATTAGATTTAAGTTGATCACATCAAAATAAATTCTAATCTAGATAATTATGTAGAACTATTCTATAACTAGTCTAATCATGCATGCATCATATCTCATATGATCCAAAAATTAAATAATTTTATTCTCTATTTTGTAGATTTTATTATAATATTTATAATCATTAAAAAATAGAAAATAAATAGATCTAAAATTATAATTTAATCAAAATAAATCATGATCATGTAAGACTATGTATAGAACTATTCTATTTTACAACTAGTCATGCATATTGTAGAACTTAGATCTATATTAGTTAATTTTAATTTTTCTAATTTTAGATCTAATTACATCTCATGTGACATCTAAAATTATCTAATTTTTAGATTAAAAATAAATAAAAATTAGATCTAAATAATTTAGAGAACCTAGCTCTGATACCAGTTGATGGAAAAATCCTGATTTTCCTGATCAGGTTCGTTCAGATTTGATCGGATCAAGAGAGATATTTAAAAATTTTTCTCTTATATCTAGATTAGATATAAGATGTTTTAGATCTAATTTTATAGATCTAATAAATAAAAATAAAAATAAATTTAATTTAATTTAATTTATATCTTGATGTTGGGTAATCAGATTATCCTTTGATGATCCTACTGATTGCCTGAGGTTCTGGATCTAGCCATGCAAGCGCCTGGCCTCTACTAGAATCCAGTTGGACTTGATTTAGAGATCTTCTCTTTTTTTATCGTCTTTCCAAAAGTTAGATCTGGATCTAATTTGGAGAATCTTTAAAACTCCTTTTTGAAGATCTGCTAACGTCTCTATAGAAGTGCTACCTTCTTCCTTTCTCGTCAGCTTTTTTTTGCTTGGATCGCACCAAACTGAAGCCCAACTAGCATTGGGCATGGAGAGGAGAGAGAGGACTAGAGGATGGCATGGAGGAGGAAGAGGGACAGTCTTGGGGCATGGCTAAGAGAGAACTCTCTTAAAGTTGGGCACAGATAGGGTTTATATAGACCCTGCTACGCCATGCAGTGCCACATCATCCCGACCAATCATGTTGCTTCGTGCAATCAGATCTAAATCTGATTTATGAGATGACATTATCTGATCCAATCAGATGAGAGCCCCTCTAATTCATCCTTAGATTGTGCCTAAGACTGGTCAAAGTCTATAGTTATAGGCCACCTAAGTAGAAACCAAGAAGCAACCTAGAGTCCCATCCGTATGGGACTCCAGGCATCCCAATCCATGGGCGCACACCTCTCAAGGCATGTGCCCCCTTCTTTTCAAATTCTAGCAAGGGGACAAGCCCATATCTACTCTCTAATAAGTGCATGACACATGGGCAAATGTCTAAGTATCAATGGTCAATGTTTGACCAAAGTCAAAGATAAGAATTAGCAGGTGATGAAAATTGGTAGGTGTTGTTTCAAATTTATCTTATAAATTAAGACAACCCTTTTTAGACCTGGACAAGCTTCAGTTAGACCAAGTAAAGGTACCTGAGTTAGCATAAACATATTTGGCTCAGTCGAGATAACTTTTAATGATAGTAGAAGGAGAATGTTAGGCTCAATCGTGTGCTAGCATGATTTTCTTGAACCTAATTGAGTCTAATTCAAATTAATTAAACTGGATTAGTCTAATTGATGATATCCAGATCCAAGCCCTTATTTGTGTGATTCAGTTAGATTCAGTTCTATATGGTAATAGGATATGTCACGATCTCTATTATCAACATCATCGAAACTCCTTTCGATGGATCAGAACTCTTCTGATTCAGACAACTAGATGATCGATCATCTAAATCATTCTAATTGCTCCCAAAATCTACCAGTGGTACCTAGCAGTATATGGTGGCAACCCATCAAAATTGAAAATGAACCTCTCGGTGCAGCTACTTATGTGATTAAGTTCTTCTATCTTGAGCCCCGATCAGATTAGGGTTTAGGTGAACTCATCAAACCCTAATTTCTATCATATAATTTAATCATTTGATTCAAGTCCGATGTGAAAATCTTAATAGAAACTCTTTCTATTATTTCACACTGTCATGGCCATGGGCTTATGGACTTGATTCTCATGATAATCATAGGGCTGCTCCTCATCTATCGAGATAGATAGATTCCCTTTTGGTGCAGTCCAATTCCTACAATGAACATGCTATAGCCAACATACAACTTAGGATTTCGAATGGCTAAGAGATCGAGTCATGGTGTAATCAAACTATAACACCCTCAAGATGAACTATTGGTGCACCTTAGGTCAAAGAATCAGACACACCACTACAGCTTCGAGTCAGTCATCGACGAGAAGGTAGACTTCCTTATGACTGCTCGAGGTGGTCACGCTCAGTGCCCTCGTTCTCTAACGAGTACCTATACTCTCGCTCTGGTATCTCTACACCATATAATCAAGACTCATCTACTATGAAGAAGTGATTGTACACCAACCTTTCAGATCAATCACCATCCTCATCATGATCCTACGGTCAGGAGCATTTTATGAGTTAATAATGAAAATTTGTCTTAAATTTTTAACACTTGAAAATAAGAATTATCATTACTATTAACTCAAGGAATGTATCACAGACACTAAATATATATTTGTGATAGAAAATAATCTATTTTATTATTTATAGTAAAAATTATAATTTTGCCTTTAGAAGTGTATTACAAGTGTCAGCCAATTCTGACTTCTAGGGCACACATATCTAACAATGTTTCTATGCCCATAGCTTATTCGAGATATTGTATGATCAAAGGATTGAATTGTGCAAAAATTTACCACTGAAGAGTATTTTAGTATTTTCATCAAATTTCATATCTTCTAGGTGGTCATGACATGTTGCTAGTATTGGGAATATATCCCAAAATCAATCATCAGCCTCTTGATGGTTGAGCTACATGTTATACTTGTATATGAATTATCAAATAGTAAAAATTATTTTTATATTTTTCATCATAAATTCTATTATCTTCTAATGAACTCCTGTGTTATGATGAAGTCCTTCGGACTATCTAGATTTAACAAAGGAAGATTTATCATTTAGTCCTTAAATTATTCACGATCAAAAGATACGTTGTTATTTAGGATGACAACGTTTATCGAGTATAGATCATTGTGTGCCATATAGGTTGGTTATCCTCATAATCAAAGAGTGTTGAGACAATGGAATGGCATGCAAGTGAGATGTATGGGTACATCTACATTGAACGTGACCAAATCTGAAGCTTTTCTTCTATCAAGATTAGCCTCAAAGAATATGGGTATAAGCATCCCTTAGACGTGAGATCACTACGATGATTTGCAAACAACTTAATGTACTCAGGTATCGGACACCTAAATTTTTAATTCAGTGACAGAAGGCTACTGGGTGTAGTCAAGTACTTGGATTATCGGTGTGTGAGTTAAGATTGGATTGATCTCTCCAAGTGTTGGAGCAAGTGCATCGCTGTATTTCAATTTAGCAAATCCTCGATTGGGATAGTCCATATGATGGATACTAAATTTTGAAATACAATATGGATAAATTTTAGGATTGATAATAAACCTTAGATTGTCCTTTTGAGCATCGTGATTAAGAGGATGAATTATATGGTAACCATATTCCATCGGTTCATCATTGTTGCGTTGCGACTTTTTGACCTATTCAAATATTGGGTACCATTACTAGATGGTCACATCGATTGGTATAGAAAATTGGTTCTTATGCTATCAACTTAGGATTCGAACCTACGGAGTCACACACATAAGAAGTTCCTACCGAATTAGATGGCTGATCATGAGTCTTGATGACCTAGGATACTATGGTTAAGAGTCTCACTAGACTGGAACTCTGAGTTCTACTCATCTAGAACTCTCTGATCAGGAGTTCTACTTATTTGGAACTCTAAAATCATGAGTTCTATTCGTTTGGGACACTGGGTTCAAGAGTCTCGCTGGATTGAGACTCTTTAGGAGTTTCATTTTGATGGGACTCTATTGCCCGGTAACCCATCCGATTTGGACTTAGATATTTTTAGAGGATTAATTAGTAATTCAATTACTGATTAGATCAATTTATTTGAACAATGAGGATTTGATCATGTTCGATTGAATTTGATTTGATTGGATTTGACCGGATCAGGTCATGAGATGACCTAATCGCTATGGGAGTTTTGACCCTGATTTGATCAGGATCTGGATCTAATTATTTTTTAAGTTAATTAAAATTTTATTAAATTTGGCTAAGCCTAATTTGGTTGTATTTAACTTGGTCTAATTGGGTCTAGATTAATTGGTTTGGTTGAAACCAATTAGGACCAAGTCAAATGAAGTTTGAATTCAAACTCTCCCATGCGCCCACCATTTTTGACTTTTCCACTCTTGTTCCATGCCCAAAATTTTTTATACATAACATTTCTCTCACCTAGAAGGTTTCTGTCCCCCCTCTCTTATCTGCTTTTGACCTGGTCCATGGGTTGGATTGGTTCAAAGTAAGTTGAATTTTGAATTCAACTTAGTTTGTTGGAGGTTGGAACCAATCCAACCCTATCTACTTCCCTCGTCCTCCCTTTTGTTTGTCAAATATTTTTGGAGAAATAAAAATGTGTGCACATAGAAAGAGAGTCCTTCTACATATTGAACACATGGGAGGAGGCATTGTATTAAGATAAGAGGCTCATTTGATTTTTGAAATCAAGTGAGTGGTTAAAACCTCCCAACCACTCGACCCTTATCTTTTTTCATGCACTTTTCCCATGGTATTCACCTCAATAAATTATAAAAATTTTTGTGTGTCATAGGAAGGGGTTATAATTATGTGATAAAAATTATAGAGTGATTGGGCATTAGTTTTGGGTGAAACAAAATCTTGGAGTGAAGGTTAGTAGGGTCCTGTAGCACTTTACTTTTCCCTCATACCTCTCTTCTCTTCTAATTGTTACCTCTAAGGATATCCAATTTTTAGATATGATCTAAATAAGGTTTATAGAACTAAAATTTATCTTTCCATAAAATTTTTTTTATAGAAAAACTCCACACATAGAGGGCGTGATAGAATTTTTAGTGTGTCAGGGTTTTTGCGCCGAGTGAAATCCTAGTTTTGGGAATCTGGGTTTGGGTGCAGAGATCGAGTGCTGTGAGCATCAGACCACCACCAAATTTAAAATACCTCTTCATCATTCTTCAATATTTGTGTTCTAATTTTTTAGAGTATCTAAGAAATTAGAAAGTATATGATCGATCGGATCGATCGTGCTTAACCATCGAAGGCCCTAGGGAGGAGCTAGCACTTCAGTGGAGCTGGTTGGGACCAGGAGCTTCGTGTGGACCATCCATAGAGGCTGAATGAGTGTGCGGCTGTAGTGTAACATCACAGCATCTTTTGATGGATTCAGATCATGGAGAGCAGCTATCCATGAAAATATATCGAGTTTTAAACTCATGTCGGTCAGTAGATTCAGTTTGTTGATCAAATGCATTTTATTTTTCTATCATATATTAGCATGTTTAGATCCTAAGTGAGATTTATTTGATATGATCAATGCATGCATAGTATTAATTTTAGATTAATATTTGCTTTTGCTATTATTTATTCAAAAAATTTTTGAAAATGCATGCTTAAACCCTACGCGATTTTCTTCAAATGGTATCAAAGTAGGTTCGCTAAACATGATATGCTTGCACATTTTAGATTGATAATTTAGATTTAATCTAAATATTAATCTAATAATTTAATTAATTAAATCTAAAATTAAAATCTAGATCGTATGGACTGCAAGTTGTCCTGCTATAGGGTTTATCCCCTACGGTGAAAAGGTTGTCCTGGTACATTGCTGATCTATATCATTAGTCATAAAAACTTAGATTTAATCTAATATTTTTATGATCTAATTATATTAGACTTTAATTTAATTTATGATCATGAATGCATAATTAGATAAAGTTTGATTCATGATTTAGTATTATGTAGTGTACATAGTTTCAGATTAAACCCTACAACTAGTATTGTTTGTGAATTGAGCCGATTCAATTTTAAAGTGAGTCAACTTAATTGATGAATAATACTAAGTTGTAGAAAACTACTTAAAAATTTGAAAAATATTTTTCTAAATGCCAAACTAAAGGAACCAGATGTAGGATTTCATGGGTAAATCTTGAAACTCTTTTAAGATCATGCAGCAAAAGACTTAAATAAATTAAATATTTATTTAAATAAATATATAAATACGTAGATCTTAGATCTATTACATAATCAAGGTATGATATTAAATCAAAAATTAAAATCAAACAAGAAAGAAAAGATTGATCAAATCAACCTAGATCTATACTACATCAAATGCAGGTATAAAGTTAATAGATCAGATCTATTACTTGAGCAAGTTAGAAATTTTAACTTGCTGATTCGAGCTTAAGGATGAAGTCATAAGTCACACGTGCATCCGATCTCTAGAAGTCATCCACATGAGCCTACGAACACGATCAAAGATCCTGATACAGGAAATCAGCACAGTATGCTGGCACTGTGTTGATCTCTCTTCGACGGTAGATCCGATGCTTTCTTCTTTGAAACTTGTGATAAGTAGTAAAAATATACTAATAAAAGTATTAAATTATAAAATAAATTAAAATATTTTATTAAAAATTGATATTTTTATTAATCTTATGCAGGAAAGAAGGCTACCAATGTGAAGATCTCATTTTTCTGATTCAGATGAAACAAATTTCAGGCAAAACGGACTTCAAACGAGCCCAGAATCGAATTTCAAAAAAAAAAAAAAAAAAAAAAAAAAAAAAAAAAAAACCGCTGACGCAACGCTGACGTCAGGATGACGTCAGCATTTTTCGCGGCGTACGGTGGACCAACCGAAGGGTATTTCAGGAATTTCACAGACGGAGGCGCGCTCTGATTGGTTGAAGAACGCGGCGGTCCACGCAACACCGGGCTCGCGCACGGTCCACGGAGGGCAATTTGGGAATTCTGGCTGATCCAACGGGCGGTTTTCACTGAATCTTGATCGGACGGACGAGAAGAAGGCGCTGATGGACGGCATCCGCAGCTCCCGGTCGAGATCCAACGGCCGAGATTCATCCCGACTGAAACTAAAGGTCTGAAGGCTGATTTCAACGAGATCGGACGGCCCAGATTCAATCCATTGGATGATCCAACGGCTGATATTAAATCCGACTTGATCTGGGTTATTTTAACGGGTTTTTGAGTGGTTTTT
>QRFJ01001370.1:0-54392 GCA_006176705.1 Cocos nucifera
GCCATGAGCTAGGCTAGCTCAGGCATGAGAGTGCCTATGAGGACACGTGCGAGCTGCGTGGGAGCTTAGCCCAGGTGATGGAGTGTGATCCACCATGGACCGTCGGCTCATAAAGCCCTATGTAGACCATCTCATCGATTCTTAGGTCATTTCATGCAGTCCACATGGTACTATTCCATGGATTGTTCATGATTTGATGGATCTAGTTCAAGCCAGTCATGATCGGACAGCTGAAATGCGATCTAGCTTGATTAAGCAGTATGGGGTGCTGTTTTGCACGATCCGACAGCTAGGAGAGTTCTTGATCATAATTAGATAGTTGAGAAGCAATCCAAGATTGATCAAGAGGCTGTGTGCATGATCTGACAGCCTAGGAGGGAGCCGATCAAGATCGAATAGCCAGAAATGTATCTCTGATGTGTTTTGGACTGAGTTTCCTACTGAAATACTATTTTTAAATTTTTGGAGTCTATATAACTCTGATTGATGAACTATTTATTGCATTAGAGAGCTAGTGATATTTCAGAGGTACTGAGAGACTTCTTGAGAGATTTTGTGAGGATTTTGGAGCTTTTTATTGAGAAACTCTTGTACAAGGATTGAGCGATAAGCTTTTCTTATATTATTTATTTTTTCTTTCTCTCATAGTGAAGTTTGCATATCCCGTGGAGGTAGATCTTGGTCTAATCCATATATACCTAATTATGTGCTCTCTTATCTTGTATTTTTCTTTCTTTCTCTTATGGTATCCACATGTGATTGAGTATAACGCAAGTGGTATCAAGAAGATCCTATGGTCATGGTGTCCTGGCCAGACTCTACAATAATCGATATTAGAATGAGTTGATATCCTAACACTCACAACCGTTGACATGGCCCAGAACTCATCGATGGGGGTTCTCTTTAAAAATTAAAAAAGTTAAAAAAAGTTAATAAAAATAAAAAAAGACTCAGATTTACCATTTAATCATGTATTGTAATGTTACTTTTGGTATCCACTACAACTCAACCAAATCAGTTGCGAGCAATTGCTCGCTAAACAGCCGCAGCCATCCAAGATCGTCTTATTGTTTGGAATTATTAAAATATTTGTAGAAGAAGAGAAAAAAAAAGAGAGAAATATCACTAAATTATACTAAGAATTAGTCATCACAGTCTCTTTATAAAAAAAGAAAGAAATAAAAGAAAAATATTTTTTCAAAATAGGAAAACATGATACATAGATGTAGAAAATCATAAAATAAAAAATGATATAAACTAAACTGAAGAGATGAGTTTGATCGATCCCACATCTTCAAATCCTAATTAGGATGAACCAAAATTGGAGTGATGAGGATCCGACCCCATAACCTTTTGACTCTTACTTCGTTATCTTGAACCAATGGAACCAGGTATATTAATATGAGAATATTAATCTAAGAAAATTAACATCAAGCTTTAACCAGATGTATGATAGGAAATCAAAATGCACGGACAAAATTTGGTCCCACATAGTTGATTTCTAGCAATCTAAAGAACAGTTATTGCTTAAAATTTAGATAAAAGTTCATACACTCACTTAATGCAACAACACTATAGATAGATTCTTATTTTTTCATAAAAGATCGAGATTATCTTGTGTAGAAAAAAATGGATGTTCCATCCCCTTGAATCATTGTAAAGACACATCTAAATACTTAGTATTAAAATATCTCTTGTGGCAATCTGCCTCCTTTATCATCAAAAGGAAAAAGAGTGTGAAATTTAAGGCTAAGAGAACAAACAAAGAAACCTAATTTACCATCAAAAGGAAAAAGAGTGTAGAATGGTTTAGCAACTAATTGAAATTATGCTGGTTGAACTTGGAACCCATTTGTGGTGAATAAAAATATCATTGAATTGCTGAAATTCTTGATGTATATGTTGAGGTCTAGTCAAACCTAAACTAAGGTAAGTAGAATAGAACAGAAGTAAGACGTAGAAAGGCTAAAGAATAAGAAGGAAAGCAAAGCATGCATAATTATGTTTCTGAATCCGGTAGTATGATGTTAATATATGTGTATCACTTTTATAGCAAAGAAGGAAAGCCCGAGGGGTGCTTTGGATAATGTCAAGCACCAAGGTAGTGTAGTAGTTATTTTGAGGTGAGTGGCTTCTCCATCTAACTTTGGAATGCATTCATTATATTTTTCCTATGAAAAAGGTTATCTTTGGCTTACTATCAGAAGATACATATTGTTATATAAATATGGAACAACATGCATATATGTTGTGTAAATTTTTTTGATAGCATAGTATCCATTTTGAATTAAAAGGTTTAAGGCAGCTTATTAATGTTTGAGCTTCTATTAAACATTTGTTTCATTAAAAGTGACCTATAGGAGTGATCAACCTATAGAGTATGGTTATAGTATCACCTTTTACACAGCAGCACCATAATAGCAAAAAATTAGCAGCAATATAAACAGCATGTCTAGTGGGGCAATATAAATAGTATGCCCAGTGGGGCAATATAAACAATATGCCCAATGGGGCAATATAAATAGTATGCCTAGTGAAGCAATATAAACAATATGCCTAGTGGGGCTCAGCAGTATCATTTGTTTCGTATCAGCTGCCCATGGGAGTGGTGCCCTATGGTGTAGTCAAGAACAGTCCAGCAGTTTTTGCTTAAAATGTTCTTTTAGATGGCTTTATTTTTATTCAGCTTATATAAGACTTAGAAATGCATTAATAGGATGTGTTATGTGCTATATGGAGGATTTAAACTAAGCTTTTCCATTATTTTCACTGTTAGATGTATTATCCATTCACTAGGACTTGGGTCTCATTATTTTTCCTATTGTGTTTTTTTTTTGCAGACCCTCAGTGTTATAGCTCTGTATAGAAGTTGCATCATCATCAACATCTACTTCAACATTCATACTATAAGAGGTTGGTCATACTTTATAGTGTGGGAAACTCATGTTGGTTGAGTTTGTTATTAAGGAGAGAACATTTTGGGGTATGTTATATATGTGGTTTGAGTAAATCTGAACATGTTACTAAGTAATACTTTAAAACTTTATCTAGTTATAGCATAATGAATGAAAACTCAAGCTTATTTTTGCATAATATTGAGCTAAATAGAGAAGATTATACTACGAGGTTAAGAATTTGTGCTTAAGTCAATTTGTAGTAGATTATGATAGATAAATAGGATTTAATAGTATCTTATGAACTGCAGCATAAGATATTGGCAAACTCTACTCAGCTATCATGCTCTCTAGCTAGCTCTATCTAGGGGGTGGAGTGTGACAATCAAAATGCTCCATCTTGCTTGATGTTGTGCCAAAAACAAGTGCCTTTCACTCCAAAGCAAATGCAATTCGTGCATGGTGCTACCAACATGATGATGCCATCCAATTACATATAAACATTTTCAAGATTTATGCACTATCCCAATATTTATCTGCATAGGCGACTGATTGACTCTAAAATAAAATTGATTGTGTATTTGGTCCATGATCAGAATTGGAGTCAGAATTATAATGAATCGGGACAAGAATTAGAATAGCCATATCTTCTAATACATTTGGTTTAGAATCGAAACTAGAATCAAAATGATATTTAAATACTAGAAAAAAATAGATATTGAAATTTGAAATATTAGAATATTCCCACTCCCTTCGAAATTAAAATCGAAATGGGGCTTCCACCAATTAAATGGCTGAAATGTGAGTCACTTATTTCTATTCTCATTTTAGATTCCAACTCTCCCTAACCAAATATATTTTGAGATATTGATAGGCATCAATATTTAGAGGAATGGAAAGTTAGAGATATGGAAAAGAAAACCAGAAGTTTATAGTCTCTTGACCTATGTGAGTTAATTGAGATATCAAAATTAGTTGATAGAATAAATATATAAGAAACTATCATTTTTAGATCTTATTTTTAATATTTATTCATAGCAATTTTAATATACTTCCATGCAGAAAAATATGTGCTAACATAAAACTCTAGGATTTTAACTTCTAAAAAAGCATCTAAAACATCCATAATCCTACTTACTTGTTTATTATGTTCATTCATTTCCTACTTTTAGAAACTATCAATTAAAATTTCACATATATATTTTAAACAGAGAATAATGGTCAAACATTTCAAATTGATTTAGTAGATTTAAAACTTTGTTCTTCATTTGACCCTTTGACTTTAATTTTAATAATTAGTGCTTAAGCAATTTAATATTTGAAGTTTAATTCTTTTACACAAAGTTAGGCTTGATCTAAATAAAAGTCTTTCTTTTAAGAAAAAAAGTTTTATTTTATTTAGTTATGGACTCAATATAACACAATCATCAAAATCCAAGGCCATGAACAAGTTAAATTGCAGTTATCCAGAGGAAAGCTCTCATTTTTTGTTTTTTATTTTGTTTTTACTAACATGCGAGAGAGAAGAGAGAGAGAGAGAGAGAGAGAGAGAGAGAGAGAGAGAGAGAATTTCAACCAAATATATTAATTTATTAGTTAAGTTATAAGTCTGCATAAGCCAATTATAGAACTAGTAACATAAGAATAGTATTGCAATAACCCATGCAAACTATTCTCCTATAAATAAAACAAGAACCACACAACATTCCTTACTCATTAAAATCTCAACAGATCTGAACCTTTATTGGTCATTATCACCAATTCAAACACTTGGTGTAGGTGAAATTTCTCCGATTGGTTTTGATGAAGTCTTTACAGTACAGTAAGTCTCAAGAAGGGGAGGGAATAGAGAGCCATAGAGGGGGTTAGATGAGAATAAATCATCAAAGCACTTCTGGCTGAGGCTATTGATAGCCTTGCAGCACTCAGGGGTCAGCTGAAAGCGCCAGGTGAGCAAGGAAGACAAGATGCTAGGGGTGCACCCTTTGACTGCAGTGAGGGGTTTCGAACAATCTTTAAACTTGGGGTCGCTCACCACAAAGGAAATCCTCTCTTCTTGTTCTAAGCTCCAGACTACTCTTGTGGTCATTGTCAAGGCGACGATCACAAGGAGGAGCATGTTTGATGAGTTAGCCATGGTGGTGGTGGTGGTGGTGAACTAGTGATAAAGGTGGTGGATATGCTGGGAAGAGAATGAGTATGGAGGGGATTTATAGAGAAGGGGATGGGAGTTTAGTGAATGTGTTTTGGAAAGAGTCAGGTTTTGGTTTTAATTGCATGTTATTTGCTAGAGTATTTGGTTTGAGTTACACCATTATTTATTGGGATGTTAATATGTGTTACCATACATTGGTTTTTATCTTATACGCTTAATTATATATCCTTGCTACGTTATGGCTTTATGCTTGCTTCTTTTTTTTTTGGACATTATGGCTTTCTATGTTATAGCATTCTACAATATGACAATAGAGACGTTTGGAGCAAGGAAAATGCAGTGCAAAATAGAGCCTACTAAACTGATTTTATTTCTTTAAAAAACTTAAATACCTATATTTTTCATGGGATAGAAATTTTTGAGAAGAATTTTCTAGAGATGTAATTGACCTAATGAGCTTGACCTACAAGAAATTTTTTGACTTGAATTGAGCTAATCTTGATTGGACTTAGATTGATTTTTAAGTCATTTTCAAGTTCAAATTTTGAGATTAAGCTAAGTTAATCTATTATATATATATATACAACAATACTCTATGAAGGAGTATTATGGTGTTGCCCCCTTACCATCTTAGATAATTTTAGTTGTGCCATATGGATTATTATTTTATTATTAATAATAATTTAAAATATTATTTTTAAATAATAATAAATAATATTTTAAAAAAGTAAAAAAATAATATTTTAAAAATAAAAGTAGAAAAGAATAAGAGATGAAAAATATTTTAAAAAATATTATTTTTAAAAAATAAAATATTATTAAAATAATAGTAATATTTTTAAAAATACTAATTTATTATTATTTTAAAAAGATAACATATTATTTTTTAATTCTTAAAAATAATAAAATATTAATTTATTTTTCTAAAAATAATATTTTTATCAGCATATCAAATGATTTTAATTATGCCATGTGAATTATTATTTTATTATTAATAATAATTTAAAATATTATTTTAAATAATAATAAAGTAGACTCTATGGAGGAGTATTATGGTGTTGCCACCTCAGCATCTTAAATAATTTTAGTTATACCATACGATTATTATTTTATTATTAATAATAATTTATAATATATTTTTAAATAATAATAAAATAATATTTTAAAAATTAAAAAAAAATAATATTTTAAAAATAAAAATAGGAAAGAGATAAGAGATGAAAAATATTTTAAAAAATTATTATTTTTAAAAAATAAAATATTACAAAATAATATTATTATTTTTTAAATATTAATTTACTATTATTTTAAAAACATAACATATCACATTTTAATCTTAAAAATAATAACATACTAATTTATTTTCTTTAAATAATATTTTTATCAACATATTAGAAGATTTTAGTCATGCCATGTGGATTACTATTTTATTTTTAATAATAATTAAAATATTACTTTTAAAAAATAGTAAAGTAGTCTCTATGTAGGAGTATTATGGTGTTGCCACCTCAGCATCTTAGATAATTTTAGTTATACCACATAGATTATTATTTTATTATTAATAATAATTTAAAATATTATTTTTAAATAATAATAAAATAATATTTTAAAAATAAAAAATATAATATTTTAAAAAAAAAGTAAAAAATGGATAAGAGATAAAAAAATATTTTAAAAATTATTATTTTAAAAAAATAAAATATTATAAAAATAGTAATAATATTTTTAAAAAATATTAATTTATTATTATTTTAAAAAGATAACATTTCATTTTTAATCTTAAAAATAATAGCATACTAATTTATATTTCTAAAAATAATATTTTTATCAACATCTTAAATGATTTTAATTATGCCATATGAATTATTATTTTATTATTAATGATAATTTAAAATTTTATTTTTAAATAACAAAAAAATATATTTTAAAAAAATTTAAAAAAATAATATTTTAAAATAAAAATAGGAAATGGATAAAAAATGAAAAATATTTTTAAAAATTTTATTATTTATAAAAATAAATATTATATAAATAATAATATTTTTTAAAAAATTATTATTTTATTATTATTTTAAAAAGATAACATATCATTTTTTAATTTTAAGAATAATAACATACTAACTTATTTTTGTAAAAAAATTTATTATTTTTTTAAAAATAATATATTTTGAGATTTAAATTGATCCATGATCGAATCTAATAAATTATCCTAAATAGAGAATAAAATTTTATTGATTTGAAAGTTAAATCTCTGTATTTAATAGCCTCCGAAAGTATGGAGAAGGTATGAGAAGTGAGGAACGAAGGTGCGATCGAGATTGGCATTTTCCAAGAGAGAAGGAGAGTCATGGTGGGGTAGTAGGGGGATCGGGTGGCACTGACGGACGTGGAGAAGGTAAGAAAATAGAAAAAAATAAAAAAAAATAATAATAAAATATTATTTTATAAAAAAAAAAAAAAAAAGAGAAAAAAAGAAAGAAGAAAAGAAGAGAGAGAGTTTCTCTCTTCCTTCAGTGGTGGTGCCAGGGACGGCAGTACCAATGGGGTGTCGGAGGGTGCAATCAGGATCAATATTTATTGAGAGAGAAGGAGAATAATGGTGGGCCAACAGTGGGGGTGGGGTGACACTGGTGGGTGTGAAGAAGGTATAAGAAGAAGAGAGAGGACAAAAATACGATCAGGATCGACATTTACCGAGAGGAAAGGGGAGATGTGGTGGGGCAACAGAAGGGTGCAGCGGTACCGACAAGCATGTAGAAGATATGAGAATAAGAAGAAAAATAAAATAAAATATTATTTTATAAAATAATAAAAAATATATTATACATAAATAATAAATGAAATAAAATATAGAAATACTAAAAAGTATTTGTTATGAATTTTTATTATTAAAAAATTTTAGTAATTATAGATCGTAATTATCCATCCTATGCAACACATGGGTCCTCGACTAGTTTATTTAATAAAGCTTAAGTGAGCTCAATATTAAAATAAGTTTGATCAACTCAACTTCTCAAACTAAGTAGAAATCAGCCCCAGCTGGTATGAAGATTGCGTAAAGGCATTCACCCTTCAGAGCTGAGCTGAAGCTTGAATTAATGTATAATTGATCCACATAGTTACTTTAGATAACAACTATTAATTAGTTATAAAATATAATTTTTAATAAAATATCAAATAAATAACTTAGATCGGTAGACTAAAATGAGGCACCTATTCAAATCTAAGTCGGCCAATATAACATCCATCCCGATCTTGAGCCAAAGAATGCATTCTACATCCAACTCTAACTAAATTATAATTTTTCAACCCAAAGTACATCATGTATTGATTATGCTAGTACGGATTTGGTGCGTTAGTAATTTGAGAATAATTTGACCTATATCTATAGGCTCAACATTAAAATTTAGTCATTTTGTACTTGGTTATGGGCTTATCATGAAAATGCAATTGTTGGCTTTTGCCAAGTTACTTGCATTCTAGTACATAAGCTGAAGGTATGCAGTGCAGAATTTCTAGCTCTACTTTTATTTTTTTTAAAAAAATTAGTTAAATATAAAAAAAATAAAATTAGTCTAACTAATTTAGAGCTATTGATCATATAAAAAATCCTACACTTTTCAGGATCTAAATGTGATGTACATGCTTTTAAATTTAAAAAACAAAATGCCAACAGTGAACACATTTTACTACTATAGCTACGTGTTCAAAACATGATACCTGTGCGGGTAGCCGATCTCCATAATCCAATCATTGCCAGTGAGGTCCACTCATTGTGATACAGCCACACAGTGTGTCTGGCCTCCACAAATCATCCACATGAGGCCCTGGTCTGATCGGCTCCTCCTAAGTGCTAGCTCCATGCTGGAATCCTTCAATGGCTGATAATGATCGAACAACTTTGATCTCTATCCATGGGCTTTTTGGATGCTTTGGATCACAAGTAGACATAAAAGAGAGGCAGAGGAGGCACTCCACCAAGTTTTGTGAACTCACGACCCTCATAGCTCACAAACCGAAATCCCGAACCCTAGGATAACACTCACCAGACCGTGCCCCATTTTTGGTTTGTTTTCTCTCAAAAACTCTTTTTTTTTAATTTTCCACATTAAAGGGGAAGGCTCATAGACACTTTCTCTCTCTTAGAAGGATGTGCACATGCTTGAAAGAGATCTCATTTTATTTTTGCGCAAGACTGAGTCTTCTATGCATGGGAGGATAAGAATGAAGTGGTTGTCCATTTGAATTAAAACTCATTTTGAATTCAAATGGTAACCAACCCCTTCTTATACACCTAGGGCATGAGAAAGGAGGGTGCGTGCCCTCTCTTGCATGGAGAAAACTCATGAGAACTCTTCTCATGGATTTTAGAATGGGCACAGAAGTGAGGTGGCACAGGATAAGTATCAAGGTAGTTCTTCATTCAAATTTGAATGACCAACCACCAAATATTATCAATTGGGCCATGAGAAACCTGATGCACACATTCTCTTATGCATGAAGAATTTTCATGAGAATTATATTCTCTTAGAAATTCAAATTGGTGCAAGAAGAGAAAGATGGCACAGGAAGACTAGTCAAACTAGTCTAAACGGACCTTATCTAATTGAACCAATCCAATCCAAATTGGTTAGGCCCAATTAGACTAGATTAAACCTAACAAATTTAGGCTTAATTAAGCTTAATTAAATCTTAATAAAATTAGAAATTGATCGAGCCCAATCCCTAATCAAATCAGAGATCAAACCTCCTCGACGATTAGGTCATCTTCATAACCTAATCGAGTCAAATCCAACTAAATCCAATTCAATTGGACTTGAACTAAAAATTATTACTCAATCAAATTGAGTTAATTAGTGATCAAATTACTAATTAAATCATTCATAAATATAGAGATCAAATTTGGTGGGTATCCAGACAACAAAGTTCCATCAAAATGAAACTCTTGATTTAAGAGTCTCAAACTAGTGGGACTTTTGATCTCGGTGTCCCAAACAAGTGAAACTCATGATCACAGAGTCCTAGACTAGTAAGACTCTCGATCATAGAGTTTCAAATAGGTAAGACTCAGAGTCTCAGCCTAGTAGGACTCTCGATCGAAGACTTTCAATCTAGTGGGACTCTTCATCAGCCATTAGATTAGATAGGAACCTCTAATATGTGTGACCCTGCATATTCTAACTCAAGTCGGTAGCATAGGAATCACTTCCTACATTAATTGAAGTGACCATCTAGCAATGGTACCCAACATCCAGATAGATCGAATAGTCATAATTGCAACATTCAGAACCTACATAAATATGGTTACCTCATAATTCATCCCTTTGTCCTCTATGTATAGGATGACTTAGAGTTAAAATGTTAGCCCTAAAAAGTACATCCAAATTATGTCTCAAAGCAATCAGTCCCATAATCCCTCACTAGGACTATCTTGGCCAAGGATTTGCTAAATTAAAACATAATTAAACACAGCTCCTGAAACTAGGAGTGGTCAATCCTATCTTGGTACATGCACCAACTTCTTAAGTACTTGACTGTGCCCAAAAATCTTTCATCATTGAATTAGAAATTCAGATAGTCTAGCGCTAAATCATAGTGAGTTGCTTGAAAGTCACAATGGTGATCTCAGATCAGAGGGATACTTATATCCATATTCCATCGGAGTAAATCTTGATAGTAGAAGAGCTCCGAAATCGATCACATTCAGTGCAGATGTACCCTTACATCTCACCTGCATGCCATACTAGTGTCTCCATACTCCTTGGTTAAGAGGACAACTAACCTATATGGCATACAATAACCTATACTTGATAAATGTTTTCATCCTTGATAATAATGTATCATTTGATCGTGAACATATTTAAGGACTAAATGATAAATTCTTCTTTGTCGATTCTAAATAGTCCTAAGGACTTCACCACAACATAGAAGTTTATTAGAAGATGAAGAAATTTATGATAAAAAAATACCAAAATAATTTTTACTTATTTATAATTCATATATAAATGCAAACATTTAGCTCAACCATCAATAGACTGACAATTGGCTTTGGGACATTGTTCTTAACAATCTTCCACTTGCACTAAAGCCAATCGATATAGTATCTAATACCCATTTTTAACTTGAAGTCATCGAACTCCTTCACCATAACAGCTTTAGTGAATGGGTCGGCCAGGTTCTCCTTTTCATTGATCTTCTGAAGGTCAACATTATCTTGATCCATGATCTTTTGGATTAGGTGGTAGCGGCATAGAATATGCTTCGTCTACTGGTGTGTCTTTGGTTCCTTCACTTGAGCAATGGCTCCAGAGCTGTCATAGTAGAGCAGACCTGGACTATCAAGGGAGGGTGCCAGTCTGAGCTCAGTGATGAACTGTCTCAGCCACACCGCTTCTTTGACAGCATCTGATGTAGTGACATACTCCACCTCACAAACTGAGTCGACCATGGTATGCTGCTTAGAACTCTTCTAGCAAACAACTCCATCATTAAGGATAAACACATACTCCGACACACTCTTACTATTATCATGATTAGACTGAAAACTGAAGTCTGTAAATCCCATAAGTCTCAAGTCCGACTCATCATGAACAAGTCACTGGTTCTTGGTATTTCTTAAATATTTTAGGATGATTTTAACAACCTTTTAGTGGTTCTCTCCTAGATCAGATTGGTATTTACTTACTACTCCTAGAGAGTATGCCACATCTGATCTCATACATATCATGGTGTACATGATGAAACTCACTACTAAAGTATATGAAATTCTACTCATATGCTCTCTCTCTTGAGGTGTTGTTGAACAATCCCTCTTCATGGAAAAAAATTTTATATCCTATCGGTAGATAATCTTTTTTAGAATTCTCCATGCTGAACCGCTTCATTACAGTATCAATGTACATGGACTAGCAAGCAACTTCTTAGATTTATCTTTATAGATTTTCATCCCTAGGATGTAGAAAACTTCTCTCAGATCCTTCATGAAGAACTATGATGACAGCCAGATCTTTATTCCTTATAATATAGGGATATCATTCTCGATTAAGAGAATATTATCCATATACAATACTAGAAATACAACTGCTGGACCATTAGTCCACTTATATATGCAGGGCTCTTCTTCATTCTTAACGAAGCCATACGTCTTGATCATCCTATCAAAATGTAGGTTCCAACTCCAAGATGCCTGCTTTAATCCATAAATGGACCTTTGAAGCTTGCACACCTTAGACTCATCTATGGATGCAAATCCTTTAGGTTCTATCATATACACCTTCTCGTCCAACTCTCTATTCAGGAAAGTTGTCTTCACATCCATCTACCAGATTTAATAGCATAGATGGACAGCTATTGGAAGCATGATCCGAATAGACTTGAGCATTACCATATGAGAAATATCTCATCATAATCTATACCATAACGTTGACGATACTCCTTGGCAATCAAATAGGCTTTATAGATCTCCACCTTTCTTTCTGCATCTCTTTTGCTCTTGAAGACCCATTTACATCCTATGGGTTTTACCCTTTTGGATGGATCAACCAATGTCCATACATCATTGATCTTCATGGACTCTATTTTGGATTTTATGGCCTCAAGCCATTTCTCAGAGTTGGGTCTTTGCATTGAATCCATGTAAGTGATTGGATTCTCATCATTCTCATCGAGTTTGACAGGATCACCATCCTGAACCAAGAAATCATAGTATCTATCTGGTTGACATGGTGCTCTACCAGATCGCCTTAAGGATGCAGATTCATTAGGCTCCAAATTTAATCTAATTAAATTTGGTTCAGGTTTAAGAACTTGTGTAAGTTTTTTCACCTACCATACTTTCTCAAATTCAACCTTAGAGACATTAGTTCCTTCACCAAGGAACTTCTTTTCTAAAAAGATCACCTTAAGGCTGACAAAGTTTTGCTCATCAACTAGGTAGAAGTAATACCCTTTGGTCTCTTTTGGATATCCTATAAAATAATACTTGTCAGACCTTGGTCCAAGTTTGTCCGTTACTAAATGTTTGACATAAGCCGAATACCCCCAAACCCTAAGGTGTGAGAGTATAGGCTTATGCCCTGTCCATATCTCATATGGTGTTTTGGCAATAGACTTACTCAGAATCCTGTTTAGAAGGTAATATGCCAACTTAAGTGCGTATCCCCAAAGGAAGATAGGCAGACCGATAAACCCCATCATGCATCATCCCATGTTCATGTTAGGATTTATCATGCTCCCAAGCCTTGGGATGCCACGGGAGGAGCTAGGATGTTGGGTATGAAAGACTAAGATGGGTGTGAGTCCTAGGGCTAGGACAGAAGTTATCCTAGGGTGAAGATGGCATGTAGCCCTACATGGGACTCGAGGTTCGGTGTGAGGACCTTCAGGGGCTTGATAGGTACTCCGAAAACCTAAGACACAAGATAGACTGAAAGACCAAAGTCAGAAAAAGAATCAATCAAGATAAGGGACTAACATATAGATGGGCTAGCTCGGATATACAATTGAGCTGGCTCGGACTGAGGTCGAGCCAGCTCAGGGTACAGTTAAGCTAGCTATCTCAAGCAGATAAAAGATAGGATTTGGGCGATACACAGTCGAGCCAGCTCAACTCCTGATAGAGCCAGCTCGATGATGACGAACAGAACATAAGGGGTTTTCTGTTTGGTCTAGAATAGAATTTTATTCTAGGGGTATTAAGTCCTAGTCCAATAAGGTCTTAAGGTGGCTAACACATGTATGGGTCGGGTTTAGATATCAGGGATGAGAGCATGAGAGACATAGGTGTACATGGGCTCGATGAGTGCTTTCATATATTGAGTTAGCTAGGAAAGTTTTTGGTCGAGCCTAATAGTTATGTATAAATACATAGGTTGTATTAGGGTTTCAGAGTGTGGATTGATTATAGATCTTTTCTTCCTCAATCTCTCTTCTCTCCTCTCTCTAGAGTTGCTACCCTAAGGGAGGTACCTCCCTCAAGCCCAAGGATGAAGGCACCCCATCATAGATCTAGATTAATAGATTGGTAGTTTGCTGCCCTTAATGAATGTCAAAGGTCTCCTCAGGTCCATACTAAAGATCAAGGGCTTTCGCAACATGGTATCAGGACTAGGTGATGCCATGGTGATGCACCAACAATTGGTATCAAAGCTAGGTATTGCACCAACAATTGGTATCAAAGCCTGATGGTGTGTGGAAGCAAAGGATAAGTCATATAGGAAGAAATAAAAAATCTGCACAAGTATTCCATTATATGTCTCGGATCTATCTTTGTTATTGCTGTAGTCTGGCCAATTGGGAGCAATGGTTTGAAGGTGGAGGCTAAGAGGATTAATGAGAAGGATTTTTTTTGGGGTGGAAGATTTGGATGCATGATTTTCTGATCAATCTTGATTAGAGAGATCGAGGTGCATGATGGATGATAGGGTTCTCTAGGAAGATGGGCAGTGTGGGGCTATTTGATGAATGAAGAGAGGTTTTCTAAGGAATAATGATCGAAGAAAAGTTGAAGAAGTAATTATACATCCTTCTATTGCAGGAAGGTTGGAGAAGTAGTCGGGGATGCATTTAGCGGTTTGACAAGAGCATGGACTTATAAAGACTTAGAGATGATGGAGATGGATGATCCATGGAGGTCCAGCAGGTTAGTGCTGAATGGCTGATCTTGGATCAGGTTTCTTCTATAGGAGCATCAGCGAGAGATACGATTCAGATGGAGGATAGTTTGAGTATAGCAAGAAAGGACCCAGATACCTATGAGAAGATAATGTCGAGATGAGGCAGGGAGCGCTGGAGTGCTACAGTAGTGCTTTCTTGGAGGCATAAGATTAAGAGAGGTTCGATGGTGCAATAGTCGAGGGAGGTATCTCAGCGGAGAGTGTCAGGAGGCATCTCAAGAAGACTGGGAGTAGATCTCAGGAAGAGCTAGGAAGTCTCAGGAGCCTCGAGATGAGATAGGTGGGTCTGAGCCTAGGATTGGATATGAGCTGTAGTTTCTCCAAGTGCAACTAAAATAATGGCTGGTGCAGGAACAGAAGAGGAGAAAGGCTAGGGTGAAATTTTCTAAGGCTTAATCTCTAGATTCAAAAGAGTTGGATGAGCTCTTGGATTTTGGAGGTGCCTGCAGGTTGTGGAGGTATCCAAGATGGCTTTGAAGGGGTCCATGAAATACGGAGGATCTGAAAAAGCAATGATTGTGTTCATGGTACAGTGGCAGGCCCAATAGTGCAGCGTTGGATGGTTGGCCTAAGGTGACTCGATTTTGGAGTTAGGATCTTCTACAGCATCAGGGGGACTTCGATTTTAGGTGGAGCATCAGGTAGAGGTGGCTTCACCGATGGAGATGTGATATGAGTTCAAAGCAGAGGAGTGCAGGAGGACCAATATCCTAACACCAATGCTGGAGATGCACAGTTTCAGGTGGAGCGGCACGTGTGGACAAGACTAGCAAAGTTTTGAGGAGATCAAGTTAGGATATGCAGTGAGTGCCGATATAGGAACGTTGTTGGATCTCCAAGGAAGTCCAGGATAATTGATGTAGCTACCAAGTAAAAGGATTCCTATAATTTTTAGGATGGTGTATAGGTGCAAGCCAAGGTCTTCAGCGGTGGAGGCGGTCATCTTAAAACCCTCAAAGATGTACAGTAGCTGAAGAGAATTGGTGGAGGTGATGTTTGCACAAGGGGCTGTCAGAGTGCGCAGCGATAGTAGGATCATTCAAGAGAGCATTACCAGGGTTTGCTAAGGCTTGGGGCACCAAGGTGAAGATTGTTAGGATTTGTGGTGCTCCCAAGCCTTGGAAGGCCACATGAAGAGCTAGGGTGTTGGCTCTAGGAGACTAGGATGGGTGTGTCCTAGGGCTAAGACAGGAGTTGTCTTAAGTTGAAGGCGGCGTGTAGCCCTACATGGGACTCGAGGTTTAGGTGTGAGAATCTTGAGGGGCTTGGTAGGAGCTTTGGAGACCTAAGACACAAGGTGGAGCAAAGGATTGAAGTCAGAAGAAGAATCAGCCAAGACAAGGTGCTGACACATAGGTCGGCTGATTTGGATATGCAACCGAGCTAGCTTAGGCTGAGGTCAAACTGGCTCGAGGTGCAATCGAGCCAGCTATCTCAGGTAGACAGAAGATAGGGTTCAGGCGATATGTAATCAAGCCAATTCTGCTCCTAAAAGAGCTAGCTTGATGGTGGTGAACATAACATATGAGATTTTCTGTTTGGTCTAGAATTGGATTTTATTCTAGGAGTCTTAAGGTCTGATCCAATAAGGTCTTAAGATGGCTAAATAATGTATGGATCATGTTTAGATCTAAGGGATGAGAGCATGGGACACATAGGTGTACATGGGCTCGGTGAGTGCTTTCATGTATTGGGTTAGCCAAAAAAATTTTTGGTCGGGCCTAATAGCTATGTATAAATACATAGGTTGTATTAGGGTTTTAGGGTATGGATTGAATATAGATCTTTTCTCCCTTAATCTCTCTTTTCTTTTCTCTCTAGAGTTGCCACCCCAAGGGGGCACCTCCCTCAAGCCCAAGGAGGAAGGTGCCCCATCATAGATCTAGATTGGTAGATTGGTGGTTTGCTGCCCTTAGAGACTGTCAAAGGTCTCCTCAAGTCTATGCTAAAGATCAAGGGCTTCTGCAACATAGTATTAAGGATAGGTGATGCCATGGTGATGCACCAATAATTGGTATCAGAGCTAGGTGTTGCACCAATAGTCCAACAGGTTCGATTCCTCCTTTCAGATATACCATTATGCTGTGGTATTCCAGGAGGAGCCCATTAGGAGAGAATTTCATTCTTCTCTAGATATGTCAGAAACTCGTTGGAAAGGTACTCACCCCCTCAGTCAAACTGAGGAGTTTTAAAACTCTTTTTAATTTATTTTTCTACCTCATTACGGAATAGTTTGAACATTTCAAACGACTTTGAGTTACTTCATTAAATAGACATACCCGTACATCGATAGGTCGTCCATGAAGGTTATAAAGTAGAAATATCCACCTCTAGCATTGGAGCTGATGGGTCCATATACATCAAAATATACTAGACTCAGGAGTTCACTAGCTTGCTCACCTTTTCTAGTAAAAGGTAACTTGGTCATCTTACCAAGAATATAGGACTTATAGGTTGGAAGTAATTCATGATCACCAACTTTAAGAATTCCTTCTTGAGCCAACCTATTTATTCTGTTCTTATTTATATGACCTAGCCTTCAGTGCCAAATATAGATTTCAAACACATCGTCTAATTTAGGATGTTTACCGGAGGACTGAACTACATAAATAGGCTATGATAGTAAGTAAATTATATTATTCAATTGCCCAACAAACATCATAACATTATTCAAAATGACATTACAAATATTTTTTTTATTAAAAATTCATAATTGTACATGACCTAAAGGCCTATAGAAATAACATTTAATAAAAAGCTTGGACAATAATGACAATTATTTAGAATTGCATTACGAGAATTGATTATAAGGTTCATGATTCCTAAAGCTAGAACTGGAACTTATCTTCCATCTCCAACGTTCAGGAACCTCTCACCTTCATCAAATCTTCTACTAACCTGCAAACCCTACATCAAATTATAAATATGATAAGAGCTTCCAGTATCAATACCCAGGTAGTAGAATCATATATCGAGAAGTTGTAAGGTATTATCATAAAATTACCTTGCCCAGCAATTGCTTGCTTCTTCCTCAGCCTATTTGGATTTAGGGAGGCAAAGTACCAAGGATAGTTTCTCTTTCAGTGCTATTGCTTCTTATAAAAGAAGCACTCTGCCTGACTCTAGTCAGGCTTGTGCTTCTTGGTCTGACCTTGTGCAGACGTCTTGGCATGCTACTGCACTTTCTTATTCTTCTTCTTCTTGTTCTTCTTTCCATTTCTTAAAGGGTCGACAACTAGAAGAAAACCCTCCTACCACATTCACCAACTCATTATGGAGCTGGTGATCCTTTTTAAAGTTCTACAGTAACCCCAACAAATCATAGTAGTTCACTACAGGCTTTGTCATTCGAAAATGAGTAATGAAGGGGAGAAAGTACTTGGGCAAAGAATTCAAGATCACATCCTTCTCAAGCTGCTCATGTAGGAAAAAGCCTAGGTTACTCAAGCACTCAATCATCTATAATATATGATCGGTGACTGAAGCCCCGTCCCTCATCTGAGCATTGAAAATGGCACAACTAGTCTTATGTCTTTCAACGTCATCAGGCATGCCAAAGGAGTCATTCAATATTTGAAGCATCTCCTGAGGCTCGGCATTTTTGATCTTGTGGCTAAAGTCATTATTCATTGCCACCAGCATAATGCACCAAACGGTGGTGTGGTCATTGAGCCACTTTTGATAAATGTCTCTAACTACCTTACTAGCATTCGGGGCTAGCTCCTTAGGTGCTGGATCCATCAAAATATACAGGATCCGCTCATGCTCTAGGACTATCTTCAATTTTTGACACCAACTATCAAAGTTGGATTCCATGAGTTTGTCATTATCTAACAATGATCAGAGTGACAGGATAGTGGCCATTTTTTTATAAAAAAAAACTAAATCTAATTATTATATGAATTATTTATCCTAAAGACTTGGACTTTAATCAAAAGATTGTTTCACTATTTTATACGAACTAATAGCCTCTACCTTTAATTTGAGAAATTATTTAATTTTTTAGTGGATACTAGAATCCACACATACTACACACGAGCCCAACTTTGGTTGGTCAACCCATGTGCATCTATGGATTGGTTCATAACTAATTATTTCTCTAAACAACTTCTAGTAATTTAATTTTGCCTCGAAAATCTAATTAGTAGGCTTTGGCCTCCATTGAAAAGATTCGGTTAGGTCCAACCATTAACATGACCATATTTAGTACATCTGACCAATAAATGATCAGGCCCAACTTTGGTCAGCCAACCTGACCATCGTTAGAAAGGCATGACCAAATCATCATATTATGAATGATAATTTCATTAGTCAATAAGCATCAAGCCTTTGGGCCTCCATTGATTATTAAACTAATGGACCCATTATCACTCAACTTAATGAAAGGTTATGACCTAGTTATCATCATAATCATATCATTTTTAAGAACTTAATAATTTTATAGGATCTTTATTAATTGATTTTAAGAAGAAAAGAAGGGAAGAATTAACCAATCAATTTTGATCCTCCTACTGACTTCACTAAGTCAGATAAAAAAGGATCTAATTCAAGCCAGCATTAAGAGCACCTAAATCAGTCACACTGATTTACCTAATTGATATGGATGAGTCCAAATCACCAAGTGATCTAATCAAAATCTAATTCACCAGGATGGTCAGGTAAGGGAGAATAGTGAAAGGGATATGCCATTAACTTATTAAAGATCAAATCAATGCGAGTAGCTTTCAATTAAAAACTACTGGTCTAAACTACCAAACTTACCTTAAGGCACCATCCGGTTCATTTGTTTTAATTTGACCAACCTAGTAATTTCAGATTCAACCACATAGCCATGAATCAAGTTCATTTGGTCCTTGTTAAAGGCATGAACTTGACCAACTATAACTATTATAATTGAGTCTAAAGAGTCCTTGACCTAATCAAAATCAATATTTGACTAGATTTGATCAATTACTCTAATTTAGTTCATTCCTTAACTAATCTTAGGTCTAATCCAATTAATGGATCTAATTCATCTAACCCAATAACCTATATTACGATCTTTAATTCATAATTCTAGATCCTAATTTATTTTACTTAATTTTTAATTAAGTTTTTAGAATGAATGTCGAGGTTTGGCATTTCAAAAATATTTTTCAAAATTTTGAAAGGTTCTTTATAATATAGCACTGTTCACTAAATGGATTGACTTGTTTCAAAAATGGGTCGGCTCATTTCACAAACAGTACTAGTTGTAGGGTTTTGATCTAAATCTATGTACACTGTATAAAAATCATGAATCTAAATTTAGATCTAATCTAACACATTCATGATTAAAATTTATATTAAATCAATCTTAAAAATTCTTTCATCATTTATCTTCAGGAATGAGTTCGCGATGGCTCCCTTACTGCCATTAGGGATCCCTATCGATTGGGAGGAGATGGCCTTTAAACCATGCATATCCCTTATGATCGAATGGCTTGGTGGCTCATTCAAGCTTGATTACTAGGCTACTCAAATGAAATACATATCTACTATGCATAAAATCTTATATTTTAAAGCATATAAAACATAATTAATGACCATGCTTTGATACTAATAAAGGTATGCAGTGCAGGATTTCTAACTCTACTTTTAAATTTTTTTTAAAAATTAGTTAAATACATCAAAAAATAAAATTAATCTAATTAATTTAGAGCTATTAATCATATAAAAAACCCTATACATTTTAGGATCTAAATGTGATGTACATACTTTTAAATTTAAAAAATAAAATGCTAGCAGTAAACATTTTACTACTATAGCTACGTATTCAGAACATGATATCTATGTGGATAGCCGATCTCCATAATTCAATCACTATCGAAAAGGTCCCCTCATCATGATGCAGCCATACAGTGTGTCTAGCATCTGTAGATCGTCCACACAAGGCCTTGGTTCAATCGGCTCCTTCCGAGTGCTGGCTCAACGTCAAAATCCTTCGATGGCTGATATCGACCGAATAGCTTCGATCTTTATCCACGAGCTTTTTGAATGCTGCAGATTGCCAGTAGATGTAGAGGAGAGGTAGAGGAGGCACTCCACCAAGTTTTGTGAACTCATAATCCTCGTAGCTCACAAACCGAAATCCCAAACCCTAGGTCAAAATCCTAGGATAGCACTCACCAGATCCTGCACCCTTTCTGGTTTGTTTTCTCTCAGAAACTCTCTTTTTCTAAATTTTCCATGTAAAGGGGGAAGGCTCATGCACACTTTCTCTCTATCAGAAGGATGTGCGCATGTCCAGAAGAGATCTCATTTTATTTTTGCACAAGACCGAGTCTTCTATGAGTGGGAGGATAAGAATGAAGTGGTTGTCCATTTGAATTCAAACTCATTTTGAATTCAAATGTGTAACCAACCCCTTCTTATCCACCTGAGGTGTGAGAAAGGAGGGCATGTGCCATCTCTTGGGTGGAGAAAACTCATGAAAACTCTTTCTCGTGGATTTCAAAATAGACAGAGAAGTGAGGTGGCATAGGATAAGTATCACGGTAGTTCTTCATTCAAATTTAAATCCCATTCAAATTTAAATGACCAACCACCAGATATTATCAATTGGGGCATGAGAAACCTGATGCACACCTTCTCAAAGAAATTCAAATTGGCACAAGAAGAGAAAGATGGCATAGGAAGACTAGTCAAACTAGTCTAAATGGACCTTATCCAATTGAACCAATCCAATCCAAATTGGTTAGGCCCAATTAGACCAAATTAAATCAAACAAACTTAGATTTAATTAGGCTTAATTAAATTCTAATAAAATCAAGAATTGATCAAGTCCAATTCCTGATCAAATCAGAGATTAAACCTCCTTGGCGATTAGGTCATCTCATAACCTAATCAGGTCAAACCCAATTGAATCCAATTCAATTGGACTTGAGCCAAAAATTATTACTCAATCAAATTAAGTTAATTAGAAATTAAATCACTAATTAAACCTCTTATAAATATAGAGTTCAAATTTGGTGTGTATCTGGACAACAGACTCCCATCAAAATGAAACTCTTGATCGAAGAGTCTCAAACTAGTAGGACTCTTGATCCTAGTGTCCCAAACAAGTAAACATATGATCACAAAGTCCCAAACTAGTAAGACTCTTGATCATAGAGTCTCAGATAGGTAGAACTTAGAGTCCCAGTCTAGTAGGACTTTCGATCAAAGAATTCCAGTCCAGTGGGACTCTTGACCATGAGTCCTAGTCCAGTAAAACTATTCATCAGCCATCAGATTAGGAAGGAATCTCTAATGTGTGTGATCCTACGGGTTTGAACCTAAGCTAGTAGCACAAGAACCACTTTCTATACTAATCAAAGTGACTATATAGCAATGGTATCCAACATCCGGATTGGTCGAATTGTCGCAATCGCAACATTCAAAACCTACGTAAATATAGTTATCACATAATTCATCCCTTTGACCTCTGTGTATAGGATGACTCAGAGTTTAACTGTCAACCCTAAAAAGTACATCCAAATCATTTCTCAAAGCAATCAATCCCATGACCCATCACTAGGACTATCCTGACCAAAAATTTGCTAAATTAAAACATAATTGAACATAGCTCCTGAGACTAGGAGTGGTCAATCCCATCATGATGCATGCATCGACTTCTCAAATACTTGACTGTGCCTAGAAACCTTCCATCACTGAATTAAAAATTCAGGTAGTCCAGCACCAAAGTACCGTGAGTTGTTTGGAAGTCACTATGGTGATCTTAGATCGGAGAGATACTTATATCTATATTCCATTGGAGCAAATCTTGATAGTAGAAAAGCTCCAGAATCAGTCACGTTCAGTGCAGATATATCCTTACATCTTACTTACATGCTATACTAGTATTTTCATACTTCTTGGTTAAGAAGATAACCAACTTATATGGCACACAATGATCTATACATGATAAATGTTGTCGTCCCTGATAACAACTTATCATTTGATCGCAAACACATTTAAGAAATAAAGGACAAATCCTTCTTTGCTAATTCTAAATAGTCCTAAGTACTTCATCACAACATAGGAGTTCATTAGAAGATAAAGAAATTTTTGATGAAAAAATATCAAAATAACTTTTATTGATTTATAATTCATATACAAATACAAATATTTAGCTCAACCATCAACAAGCTGACGATTGGCTTTGGGATACTATTTCCAACATAAACCATCCAAGATGTGCCAACTTAAATAGACTTCATTTGGCACAAGTTCAGATTTTGATTTTTTATTTTTTATTATGATGAAAATAAAATCATTTTTTAAACTCAAAATACAAAACTTGTATAGTAATTATTTAGATGGTGTTTGATTGCGAAGTTGATGGTGGTGGCAGTCTTAGCTAGACTTCTCTAGATTCAGAAAAATGCTATACCAAATCCATAGTACGACTCATTAGTTGATGTGATAAAAATTGATCATTGAGTCAATTAAAACCCTTTGTAGCCTAATCCTGGCCCATTGCATTAATTGCAATTGATCATTGAGCACACTAAAACCCTTTGTAGTGCAATGAGAAATTCTTTATACACCGCAACCAGTGTAGAAAAATGCACTGCCCCATCTAATTGGGTCACATAGTCATTGCTTTCCAACGCACATTAATTAATGCCTCTCCAATTCCACTTTTTTGTTTAAAATTTTGAATGACAAAAATATCAATATCTGGATAGCAATAGAAAGAATTGAATGACTAATGTTGCTAGATAAACTTGATTCAGTCCTCAATGCCATAGTGCGCATCACCTTAATAGCTTTCAGTGGAAACCTAAATGAAAAAAATTATATGATTATTACTAGAAAAAAGAAAATGGAGTACCACCTACAAGTCAAAAGATTAAAATGTTTGAAAAATAGAAATAAAAAAATTTCAATTCTTAAGCTTTGATATGTAGATCCATTTCCTTCAAGATTTAGACCTTAGCCTCCCATAACATACACAAATAGATGAATATTTCCAGCAGTGACTCTGGTTACTAATAGCAATAGCAAAGCCAGCAATTTTTAAGCAGTGTTAAACTAACCATAGTTAAATTCCAAAGTAACTTTTTTCAGAAGTTTTTCTTATTAAGCAAAAACTCAGGAAAAAGTCTCCAATATGAAGATAGATATGTGCTCCCCCGCCCCTCAACACACATACACACACACATAGAGAGAGAGAGAGAGAACCTGCTTCCCATGAGTAGTTTCACTAGATAACATGATGCCATCTGCACCTTCTTGGACTGCAATTGCTATGTTAGAAACTTCCACCCTTGTTGGAGTGGGATGATGAATCATGCTTTCCAACATATTTGTTGCCACGATCATTGGCTTCTCCATGCATGCTACGACATCTTCTAATGATCTCCTCCTATTTAATAAGTAGTTTATTTTATCTTAAAATCATAGCACAGACCAGGTGTTAATTTTTCCAACTCAATGAATAGAAAAGGCAAAGTGCATGACCCTAAAACCTTTTGACCGATGAATCTGTGCCATATTGAATTCAGAAAAGGATCAGCCTCAACCATAAATATATTCTTATTATCCTTCCCTTGGAACATGGTTCATGTATCGATACATATCATCCATACTAGGCATACCACACTATACCAGTACAAAATGAAGGCTCATAGGATGGGCATACAAATCTCGATATGCCAAACCAACCCTATACCAGGCATTCAACACTATACCAGCATAGTACCTATAAGGGTCCATAATGAGATAGCAAACCTTGCTATGGAATATCAAGAAACCTTCCATCCTTAAGAGTATCCCTATGATCAAACAAGCTATAAGGGACTCCTAAAATACTTAAGAATGTTCATTGTTAACCAGAAAAAATACTGGCAACTTCAACAGGTCTGAAAGCAAAGCTACATCACAGGTGGTATCAGATTTTCACAACCTTAAAATCGCATAATTATACTTAGGGATGTGTCACCTGGGAAAATAGGATGGCAGTGGATAAGAGATGCTGCAAGCTGATGGTTAATATTGCTTTCCATGGTCATGTTTTGTTGTTAAAATGTCACATCCAGGATTCTGAGCCTTGGCTTTTAGAAATAGTTGCCATAGAGAAATCTAAGACAATAGAGTAGAAAATCAAGAGAATTCTATATTGAAAGTAATACAACAAGCTGATTAAAAAAAAAAAAATTGAGGCATTAAGTCTCATAAAACATATCCGATGAATCAATTTGACTGATAGAAAAATCGAATTAGGCATATATCTCAGACTAAGGATTATGATGAAGCTCTGTGAATCATTATGGGGCAAGGACAAAATGTATACAACTGTTGGCCTGGAGAAATCAAGTTTTTTTTTATTCATATAAATATGAGTTTTAAGTTGGTGTTTGGGTGTTAGTGACAGAAAGGCCAGCTGGATATTACTAGCACCTCCAATTACACCATTCTCTCCTGGGTTGCGGTCACATCTATGGCATCTTAAACTCTTTGGATCACATCAATTTTTCCAGCACAATCAATGATTGCTTTCTAGCTTCCAATATCAAATAATATGTAAAATTGTCAGAATATCTCAGTTCGGCAGAACAGTAATGCATCCTCAATATTGTTTTAAAATGCTTATTTTATGAGCATTTTCTTATTTTTCTTTCATCTTTTACAATTAGTTATAGTCACCCAAGGCAACCTTCCCAATGCTTAACCTATCTCCATATCAATAACACAAAAAGTCAGAACTCCATCATTAAGGATACAAATGAAGAGAGCACTATTAAACTAATAAATGATGCTAGTTGAACTCTTGAGAACAAAAGTAAGCTTCACATCTCCAAACTCCATACACTAAGAAAAAATGAGCAGTTGATCGAGTGAAAAAATATATGGTGAAAGAATCAACTAATCATAGCAAATGAAGAGATATATGAAATCAATTAAGCATTCAGAGCTAATAATTGACCTACAGCATAGGAACTTCTTCAACTGGAAGCTCAGCTCCAAGGTCTCCATGAGCCACCATAGCCTAAAATTTTTTTTAAGAAAAACAGTCATGACCATCGGCTAAAAGAACAAGATTACATCAACTGAGTGTTAAGTTGAGCATTTAAAGTAGTAAATTTTTTATTACAATAATAGAAGAAAGATTCATTATATTATAAGGAACTAGAGAGACATACTAAGACAAAAGATCCAACATAAATTGGACCTGACCTAGGACATCTTTGTCAAGCATGAGGCTAGTAACCTTTTATTAAACAATCTAATTTTTTTAAAAAAAGAAAATCAAAGGAAATTAAGCAATCCTCTAAGTACTAAATCATGGTGCATGCAAACATTCCATGTATATCAATTCAATTAAAGAAAATTGGACAAATTATATTGGTGCATAGGTTCACCATCTCGATTCCGAACCATGTACCAATACCATCTTATTACAGTGCTGGTATACAATTTAGCATGGTATGAGACTAGTATACTGAGTGTTCCATACAATATGAAATAGTGTACTAGTTCAGTATTGGTATAGTACACCCTATATAGGATGGTACTGCATGGTATACCAAACCATCATGCATACTTTATTGGACAAGATTCAAAGAATATACAACTATGAAGTTTTAATAAACTAAACAAAGACTAATGCTTATTATATATATAGTGTCATGTACTATGGTAACATATGCGAATTCTATCATATCCATAGTCCACTCTAATGAACCACAAAATGACTCACCCCATCAAATATGGATATAATAGACTAAAGATTTGGTATCGTATCCGCACTTTCAATTTTGACAATCACGTGTATATCTACATTGCAACCTTGAAAAGAGAAAGAACAGGAAAAAGAGAGAGCGACATAAGGTTTTCAAAAAGAAAGCTAGATACCACAGAAAAAAGAACCTGAGAGCGGCTAAAAATGCAGACAATGAGTACTATCCATAGGTACCTGACGGATGAGGTTACAATAAGAAAATAGGATTTTAGCGATCGAAAAATCGATCGCTAAAAGCCAAAAATCGATCATAAATAATTTAGCGATCGATTTTGCAACCAAAAATTTTTGGTCGTAAAAAGGCTGGTTGAAAATATTTTCTGAATAATTTTTTTGACCATAAAGTCTAGCGACTGATTTACCGACCAAAAAAATTATTAAAATTATTAAAATTAAAAAATTAAAAACTTGAGATCGATTTTCCAACTAAAAAATTAATTGCTAATTTACAAAAAAATAAAAAGAAAACTAATTTTTAAAAATTAAAAATTTATAAAAAATGGTTTCTAATTTCTAAAAAGAAAAATTTATGACTTTTTTAATTTTCAAATCGATCAAAAATTTGGTCAAAAATTTTTTGAAAAATATTTTTTAAAAAAATTAATTGCAAAATCCATTGATAAATTAATTAAAAAATATTAAACTAAAAATTCAAATAAGAATCGATCAAAAATTTGATCATAAATTTTTTGAAAAATATTTTTTAACAAAAAACCGATCATAAAATTGATCGCTAAATTAATTAAAAAAATATTAAACTAAAAATTTAAATAAGAATCGATAAAAAATTTCATCATAAATTTTTTTGAAAATATTTTTTTAAAAAATTAATTTCTAAATTAATGAAAAAAATATTAAACTAAAAATTAAAATAAGAATCTATCAAAAATTTGATCAAAAAATTTTGAAAAATATTTTTTTTAAAAAAATTGATCGCAAAATTATTTGCTAAATTAATGAAAAAATATTAAACTAAAAATTTAAATAAGAATCGATCAAAAATTTGATCACAAATTTTTAAAAAATATTTTTTTAAAAAAAAATTAGTCACAAAATCGATCACTAAATTAATGAAAAAATATTAAACTAAAAGTTTAAATAATAATCAATCAAAAATTTGATCATAAACTTTTCAAAAATTATTTTTTTAAAAAAATTGATCATAAAATTGGTTGCTAATTTTTTTATGTTATGAATTTATATTATTTTTATTTTTTTATATATTTTATTTTTTATAAAATAATAAATTATTAATATTTTAAATATTTTCTAATATTTTATTTATTATTTTTTTCTCCATCCTCCTCCCATGTGGCTTCAGCAGAATCCTCCCTCGCCGCCCTCATCCGCCAATGCCACCACCCTCTGGTCCCCCACACCCCACCGCCACGTTGCCCCCTAGCCATCCGCCGACCACCTGCACTATCCCTAAGCCACCCGCACCGCCCCCTGACCGCCCGCCTGCCCCTCGACACATGCACCACCTGCGCTGCCCCATGGCAACCTGCACCGCCCATGTTACCCTCGGCCCCCCGCACAGCCGACGCTGCCCCTGGCCACCCGCACCGTCCTTCGACCACTTGCACCGCCCGCACCACCCCCTGACCGCTGCTCCATGCCTCCGGCATTGCACCGCAGTCCCCCACTGCCCGTGCCTCCCTCGTTCCCCCGATGGTGGAGATCGACGATAGGTGGCGGCAAGGAGAAGGGGAAGGGGGCCGTCGTGGGCAAGCCAACGAGGGAAGGCTAAAGGAGAGGGGCCGTCGCAAGCCGAGGAGGGGAGGGAGGTTGTCGCGATGGGCCGACAAGGGGACACCGTCACAGGCGATCACCGGGGAGGGGAAGGGGGCAGTCACGATAGGCCAGCAATGGGAGGCCCGGGTGATCGTCGTGGAGGAGAAGATGGGGGTCGAGGCCGATTGGGATGGTGATAGAGGTGGAGCGCCGGGCTTATAAATTTTTTTTTCTTTTTTTTTAAATAACCAGATAAATCACCAAAAAAAGGCATCAATTAAATTTTTTTAAAATTTAAATTTATGATCAATTTTTTGATTACAAAAAATTTTAAAAAAATTACGATCGAAAAATCAATCAAAAAATCCTAAAATTATTTTTTAAAATTTAAAATAATTTGAAAAATTTTTGACCAATTTTTTGGTAGGAAAATTAAAAATTTTCCAACCAAAAACTCGATTTCAAAATCTTAAAATTATTTTTTTTAATTTAAAATAATTTAAAAATTTTTTTGATTGATTTTTTGATCAAAAAATTAATTTTTTTTTTATCGATTTTTCGATCACAAATGTATTTTGCAACCAAATATATTTATTTCTATTTTTTTCTAAATATGATATAATTTTAGAATTTAAAGTCCATCTTCATCATTCATTATCTAAATAATTATTGTTAGAGTATCATCACAAAAGATCGACTCAATTTGGTAGCCCAAGCTATGTCGATCAATAATATTAGATTTCGATGGCCACGAATGATCGTATGATGATCTGATAGTTAAAGACCATCGATTGGTTCAAAAATTTATAATGATGATCTCGATGATGATCTGATAGTTAAAGACCATCGATTGGTTCAAAAATTTATAATGATGATCTCGATGATATTTATAGTAGACTATGAAAATTTTACTTTAATCGAACATCATTATCATGATCAATTTAGCATGGGATGATTTGGACTGTTAAATTAAAAATGAGTGATCAAAGGGCCAAATAGCATCCAATTATAAGATGATTTTTTAGATAAATGATCTTTGCAACTATTTTGATCGTTTGTATGGTGGTGATCATAAAATTCAAATCATGCATATATGAACAATCTAAAATTATGTTTTTTGATACTCATTCTTAAAGCCTTTAGATAATTATACTTATGCTTTTATTGGATCAGCTTAACATCGATGGTTCATATACATGTAGTTTGGATTTTATGATCATCACCATACAAATGATTAAAGTAGTAACAAAGATCATTTATCTAAAAAATTACCTTACAATCGGATGTCGTTTAGCCTTTTGATCACTCATTTTTCATTTAACGGTCCAAATCATTCCATGCTAAATTGACCATGATAACAATATTCGATTAAAGTAAAATTTTGATAGTATGCTATAAATATCACTAAGATCATCATTGCAAGTTTTCAAATCCATTTGTACTCTCTATCTATCAGATCATCATACGATCATTCATGATCGTCAAAATCAAATTTTATTGATCAACATAGCTAGGGCTATCGGATTGAGTCAACCTTTTGTGATGATATACTAACGATAATTATTTAGATAATGAACAGTAAAGATGTGCTTTAAATTCTAAAATTATATCATTTTTTGAAAAATAAACAAAATTATATTTGTTTGTAAAATAAATTTATGATTGAAATTTTGATAAAAAAAATTGATTATCCAACCAAAAAATTGATCACTAAATTTCTAAATTATTTTAAATTAAAAAAATAATTTTAAGATTTTTCAATCAAAAAATTTATGATCAAAAATTTGATAAAAAAATAATTTTCCAACCAAAAAATTGATCAAAAAGTTTTTCAAATTATTTTAAATTAAAAAATAATTTTGGGATTTTTCAACCAAAAAATAATTGAAAATTTTATCAAACTATTTTAAATTTTAAAAAAATAATTTTAGGACTTCCCAATCAATTTTTTGGTAAAAAAATTTATGACCAAAAATTTGATAGAAAATAATTAATTTTCCTACAAAAGAAATTGGTCAAAAAAAATTTCAAATTATTTTAAATTAAAAAAAAATTTGGGATTTTTCAACCAATTTTTTGGTCAAAAAATTTATGATTAAAAATTTAATCAAAAAAATTATTTTTTTATCAAAAAATTGGTTAAAATTTTTTTAAAATTAGATTAAATTTTTTTAAAAAATAATTTTAAGACCTTTTTATCAATTTTTTGGTCAAAAAATTTATGATAAAAAAGGGATAAAAAAAAATAATTTTTTGATCAAAAAATTCATTGAAAATTTTTTTAAATTATTTTAAATTAAAAAAAATTTTAATATTTTTTGACCAATTTTTTGATCAAAAAAATTAATTTTTCAATCAAAAAATTGATAGAAACATTTTTCAAATTATTTTAATTTTTAAAAAATAATTTTAGGATTTTTCAATCAATTTTTTAGTCAAAAAATTTATGGATCAAAAGAAATTAATTTTTTGATTGAAAAATTGATAAATTTTTTTTTAGTTATTTTAAATTTGAAAAAAATAGATTTTTTGATATATTTTTTGTTTGAAAATTTTGTGATAAAAAATTTGATAAAAAAAATTAATTTTTCATTCAAAAAATCTATCAAAAATTTTTTTAAATTATTTTAAATTTTAAAAAAATAATTTTTGCATTTTTCAATCAATTTTTTGGTTGAAAAATTTATGATAAAAAATTCAATCAAAAAATTGATTATAAATTTTATAAAATTAATATTTTATAAATTTCTTTTTATATTCAATTTTTTTATCATAAAATCAATCATAAAAATTTCGATCGCAAAATCAGTCATAAAATTGATTATAAATTTCAATCAAAAAATTCGATCATAAAATTACTATTTTCTTATAGTGGGTGTTGATCCTTGTACTTGGCGAAACTTTTCCGACGGTGTTATGAGTGAAGTGAAGAAAGTTGTACGTGACGAAGTCCATCACCAACGCTCTCTTTTTTTAGAGGCATTTCTATCAACTGTGGATGATTGAGGGATAGAGCATGCAAGAATATCTCAGCCACTTTCAAAAGATTCTCACCGATTTTCTTAGTATAGGTGAGAAGGTTAAGGAGAAGATTAGGGCATTGGTCTTGCTAGCGTCATTTTTCTCTTCATATGAGTCCTTAGTAACTGCTTTTCTAATGGAGAAGAGCACCATCAAGATGGATGAGGTTAATGCGGTGATTCTTTAGAATGAGATTCTTAGGAGGGAGAATCCAGCTTCAAACTTAGATGGTGGCAACTCAGCTTTGGCAGTTCTAGAGGAGCAGGTGGCAACAGATGAAGTAGTAAAGAATCGCAAGAAGAACAATCCAGGTCCAAGATGAGGGACCTTAGTAAGATCAGATGCTACCGATGCGACGAGTTGGGGCATCATGTCAAAGATTGCCCGCAACTTAGGAATCGAACGAGGGCTACTGTAGCAATGTCCTGGTGATATCTAATGAGGTATTTACTTCTTTCTAGTAGTGGATTTTAGATTCTATATGCACATTTCATGTTTGTTACAAAGAGAAGTAGTTTGACTCCCTAGAGAGCAGTGAGAATATTGTTCATTTGTCGGATGGATCGAGCTGTACAATCAAAGGCATCATAACAATCAGTTGGAGGATACATGATGGTACAGTGAGAAGATTGGAGGAGGTCCGATACATATTTGATTTTAGATGAAATCTTATCTCACTGAGCAGACTGGATTCAAATAGCTACAAGTCGGTAGTTATGATGGAATCCTAAAGATCATGCATGGTAATAGAATTATTCTGATGGAAAAGAAGAAGATGAGAGGGCATTGTTATCTAGGAGAGAGCCTAGTATGAGATGGAGCTTTAGGAGCCAGAGGGAGCTTAATGCGAGATGGAGCTTCAGGTAGAGGTAGATCGGGCAGGAGAAGTGAGATTCGGGAGGACGAGAGGCAACGTCGTAGAGTGAAGTTTCGATTGCTACATGAGACTTTTCCAAGCAGGTCTTTGATCAAAGTGGACACAACCATTAATGGAGGTGGGATCAAGTGGCTTGGCTCGACTTCTACATTTGCCTATCCATGAGATAGCCGGCATGCCCTAGGGCATAGGGGCAAGATGGATCATAGGCTCTCAAAGATAGATGGAGGCCAAACATTAAGTCAAGATGGAGATTGTTAAGGAAAAATACCTCAAGATTCAATCTATAATAAGCTTAAAATGAGGTCTAGGATGATGAATGGAGTCCAACAAGCCCAAGAATAGGCTAAATAGAGTCAAGATGGAGAAATTATACACAAATGAAGGTCGGGGCGAGGCAACCGACCCTCGAGCCTGCTGGAGGTTTCCACAAGCAGCACTGACTGACAACGGTGTAGCCCAGACTGGCAGCGCATGATGGTGCTAGGCCAGCCATGTGCTAGGCTGGCATAGGCATGCAAGCGCCCATGGGGGCATGCATGAGCCACCTGGGCACAGGCTATGTGGGAGCTCAGCCTAAGTGATGGAGTGTAATCCATCATGGACTGCCAGCTCACAGAGCCCTGTATAGACCATCTCGTCGATTCCTAGGACATTTCATATAGTCCACAATAATGTTTCATAGACCAATCATGATCTGATAGATTTGGTTTGAGCTGGTCATGATCGGATGGCTGAAATGCCATCTAGCTTGATTAGGCAGTATGGGGTGCTGTTTTGCACGATCCGATGGCTAGGAGAGTTCTTGATCACAATCAAACAACTGAGAAGCAATGCATGATTGATCAAGAGGCTGTGTGTGTGATCTGACAGCTCAAGAGGGAGCCGATTGTGATTGGATGAACAGAAATATATCTCGGATGTATTTGGGACTGAGTTTCCTACTAAAATTTTATTTTTGGATTTCTAGAGTCTATATAACTTTGATTGATGAATTGTTTAATGTGTTAGAGAGCTGGTGATGTCCAAGAGGTACTGAGAGGCTTTTTAAGAGATTTTAGAAAGCTTTTATGAGGGTTTTATCGAAAATGCATACTCTTTCCACACGGATCGATGTGGCCACTGGTGATAGCCAAGCAACAAGGAAAAATCTCTCAGAGATTACTACGAAAGCATGATGAAATAATTCAAGAAATAGAGAAGAAGAGAAGAAGAGATTTTTGAAAGAAAAGAGCTTTTATTAAGTATATCTCAGCCTCTTTATAACCTTGACCTATTTCTAGTATATATACTTTACAAAGGGTCAAGCCCAAGCTCATAGAAGAACTTTCCAAACCCAAACAACCCACATACGTAAAATAATAACCCGTAAAAACTAAGCCGACCCAGTTTCAGACTGAGCCAGCTAACCTGCAACTGGATTGGCTTAGTCTGAGATTGAGCCGACCTAATTATGTACCATGCCAATAGTCCAAAATTACTACTCTCTATCTGGATTTTCCTCTGAGACCTAGCCGATCTAGTCCTAGATTGAGCCGACCCAGTTCCCAACTTAGCCGGCTCAGTCTCTAGGTGAGGCAGCCCAGTTTCTGAATTTTGCTAGAAGAGCTGATTTTTCTTCGGGCTCGCTCCCATCTTTTCATGATCTATTTTCTCATGTTTCCAAGACTTAGGAGTGCCACTTCTGAGCTCATATTCTTTACCTTGGTGCTTCCAAGTTTTTATGAACTCACCTCTTTTCAATAGATCAATCCATTCTCCACATCTCTGAAAGCTATCTCTAGGGAGTACCTTCATGAGTGCATCAGACTGATTCTCCTTGGTATGGACCTTCATCAGTTTCACTTCACCTTCCTCCACCATCTCTCTGATCTTATGGTACCTCACGTCTATATGTTTTATGCACACATGATAGACTGGGTTCTGCGCCAACAATATAGCACTTAGACTATCACTAAATAGTGTAATTTTGCTTTGCTCAACCCCCAACTCATCAATCAGCCTCCTAAGCTAGGGCTTCCTTTGCAGCCTTCGTTATCCCAATGTACTCGGCCTATGTGGTAGACAAGACCATGATTGGCTGAAGGGTTGATCTTCAAGACACCGGTCCACTATATATGCAGAAGATGTATCCAGTAGTAGACCTCCTTGTATCAAGATCATCAGCATAATTTGCATCAACAAATCCTTTTAGAGGACCTGAACCTTCACACATCTTCATAGATTGTTCTTCAAATCCTCTCGGCTGCCCACCAAACACAAAACTATAATTTCTTGTTCAATACAGATATCTCAATATCCATTTCAATGCTTTCTAGTATTCCTTCTCAGGGTTAGCCATGTATCTACTAACCATACTCACTGCATGTGCTATATCTGGTCTACAGCATACCATACTATACATCATACTGCCTACAGCATTTTTATAAGAGACTCATTTCATATACTCTCTCTCCTCTTTTGACTGGGGGCTCTGTAACTTGGAGAGAGACATATGGCTTGGTAATGACATCTCTGTAGGTTTGGCCTTCTCCATTCCAAACCTCTCTAGAACTTTCTGGACAAATTTTTCTTGTGACAAATGGAGCACTCCTTTGCACCTATCTCTGCAAATCTCCATTCCAAGGATTTTCTCAGCTAGATCTAAATCCTTCATTTCAAACTCAGATGATAATGCCATTTTTAACCTTTTCATAGCATCCATGCTTCTACTGACTATGAGCATATCATCTACGTACAGTAATAGGTATAGAGCATCCTCCTCATCTACATCCTTGATGTAGACACAACAATCATGTTCACATCTGCTGAAACCTAGGCTCAAGACAAAGCTATCAAACCTTTGATACCACTGATGAGGAGATTGTTTCAAGCCATATAAAAACTTTCTGAGTAAACATACCTTTTTTTTTTCTGTCCCATCTCCATGAAACCATCTGGCTGCTTCATGTAGATTCTTTCCTCCAAAGTTCTATGAAGGAAGGCCATCTTCATGTCCATTTGTTCCAATTTCATGTTATTCTATGCCACCAGTGACAGCAAAACTCGAATAGATATATGATGCACCATAGGAGAAAAAATTTTTGTGTAGTCAATTCCTTTCCATTATGAGTATTCCTTTGCTATCAGCCTTACTTTGAATCTGACTCCACCTTGTTCTGAAGGTGCCTCTTTCTTTGTGAACACCCACTTTGAGCCAATAGATCAAGCACCCTCTGAAAGATCCACTAGCTGCCATGTCTGATTCTTCTCAAGTGATTTCATCTTCTCTATCATGGTCCGCATCCATGAATCATGATCCTCACTCTCCATGGCCTCTGCATAATTCTCTGGATCTCCATTAGCAACGATGAGTCCATAGGAGATAATCTCATCAATACCATATCTGACCGACCTTCTAATAGTATGCTGGGACTTATGCAAAGCCACACCCACTGGCACATCTCTACTTGATGTCTGTGGCTACTCTTACACATCTGTCTGAACTATCGATCCTTCATGCTGATTTTCAATCTAAGACAATACTTTTCTGCCTAGTTCCACCTCAACAGGAACACTCTTATAAGTGGATATAACCAACATGCCATCATTCTCTGAATGGCCACCACTATTCATCTTTGTTTTCTCAGTTCTATCTATCCCAAACCTCATCAAGATGCTCTTCTCATCAAAGATAATGCTCCTGCTGATCACTGATATAGGTGCCTGAGAGTCCCATAGCAGGTACCCCTTAACTCCTTGTGGATATCCTATGAATGTCATCTTTTGAGATTTTGGATCCAATTTGCTCCCCTTGATTGCCTACACATGTGCATAGATTGTGCAACCGAAGACTTTCAGATGGCTAAGCTTCACCTTCTTCTCACTTTAGATCTTCTTTGGAATGCCTCCATTCAGCTTATGATGAGGGGACCTGTTCACAAGAAAATAAGAAAAAGTTAGAGCATCACCCCAAAAGGACTTTGGAAGTGATGTCTGCAATCTCAAACTCCGTGCCTTCTCGGTCAGTATCTAGTTCATCCTTTTCGTGACACCATTCTATTGGAGAGTCATCATCACTGTGTAATAGCATTTGATACCATTTTTCTCACAGTACCTCCTAAACTCCAGTCTTCTATACTCCCTCCATTGTTCGACCTCAAACACTTCACTTGTCTTCCTAACTCCTTCTCTACCTCAGCTCTTCAGGCTCTGAACCGGGCAAACACCTCTAATTTTTCTCTGATCAGATAAATCCATACCTTTCTTAAGAAATCATCAATGAAAGTGACAAAGTATTTTGCCCTACCTCTAGCTGATACAGGAGTTGGTCCCCACACATTCAAGTACACTAAATCCAGCACTCCCTCACTGCACTTGGTACTTCTGGCAAACTTCATCCTATGCTATTTATCATAGATGCATGGCTCATAAAGATCTATGCCGTCCTTCTTTAGGACTGGGATTATACCTCTTCTGCTTAGTTCTGTGAGCCTACGGTCACTCAAATGACCCATCTAATAGTACCATAATTGATATAAAATCTGCTCCTTCTATGCCATTGCTAGTACCTCTGCACTATCACTCACCACTGAGCCTTCCTTTCTGTAAAGATTGTTGCTCAGTCTTCTACCTCTCATCACGACTAAATCTCCCTTGGAAATTTTCAGACATCCACTCCCAGTCTGACTACTAAAAGCATAACCCTGCTCCTCCAACTAGTCCAAAAAAATCAAATTCTTTTTCAACTCTAGTACATGCTTGACAATTGATAATGTATGAATGATCCCATCATACATCCTCATCCTAATAAAGCCAATTCTAGCTACTTTGCATAGGTGATCATCTCCAAGGTTAATACTTCAACCATCGGCCTTCTGATAGATAGCAAACCATTTCTGATGAGAAGTATAGTGGTGCAAGCATGCTAAATTCAATATCCACATAGTATCGCACTCTGTGGATCCATCTGATACAACTAGTAGGTCTTCTCCACTACTAACAAAAGTTGTATCATCTCGTTTGATGGCCTTTCCTTTTTCTAATCTCAAAAGGGGACAATCTCTCTTTAGGTGTTCAGTCTGATGATATTTATAACATTTCAATGTCATCTTCCTCTGATCTTGAGACTTTGACCTATCCTTGGATTTTTCTCCTGCCTTCTCTTTTGATCTTTCCTGTCTTTCGTTCACAGTCAAGATCTCAGACTTAGGATCTTCCTTGCAGATCTTTTCTCTTTGCTTATTTGATCTGAGCATGCCAATAATCTCTTCATAGTTTAGGATCTCCTTCCTATAAACTAAAATTATTATAAGACCATCATATGAACCTGGAAGAGAACATAATAGCAGCAATGCCCGATCCTCCTCATCGATTTTTACATCCAAACTCATCACCTCAGAACACATCTGACTGAACCTTTGGATATGTGCAATAAGATCTCTGCCTTCGGGCATCCTCAGACTATACAGCTATTTTTTCAACCATAACTTATTGGCTTTTTCGATCTTTCTTTTGTCAAGACCTTATGGATCCTCTGCTAAATCAATAAGTCCTTTACTCTTTGCTGCCATAGGATAAAGTTTCTCTTACCGTCGAACTTCTCAAAATCCACCTTGAATCCACTTAATCTCATGACTTCAAACAAGTCAAGAACAAATCCCTAACATCCTTCATGATCACACACACCAATAAAACTATCCTTCAAAAAAGATCTAACTAGCCCTAGATCCTCTTTTCAAACTTTTGTATCATCGTTCCTCCATATAAACAATCTCCACCTCAATCTAGAGATAACCACGAAGCAAACTAGAAGTTTTAGGATAAAATCTAGTGCAACAGATCCTGGATATAGTAAACTCTAGGTATCTTCCTTCCTTCCATGCAACACTACTCTGATACCAATTATCGAAAATACGCACTCTTCCCACACAGATCGACGTGACCGCTGGTGATCAGCCAAGCAACAAGAAAGAACTTCTCAAAGATTACTGTCAAAGCATGATCAAATAATTTAAGTAATAGAAAAGAAGAGAAAAAGAGATTTTCGAAAGAAAAGAGCTTTTATTAAGTATATCTCAGCCTCTTTACAATCTTGACCTATTTTTAGTATATAAACTTTACAAAGGGTCAAGCCCAAGCTCATAGAAAAATTCTTAAAACCTAAATAACTCACGTACAAAAAATAATAACCCATGAAAATTGAGCTGGCTAACCTGCGATTGGGTCGACTCAGTTCTTAGTTGGTTTAGTCTGAGACTAAGCTGACCCAGTTGTGTTCCATGCCGATAGCCCAAAAATACTACTCTCTATTTGAATTTTTCTTTGAGACCTAGTCGACCCAATCTTAGACTAAGCCAACCTAATTTTCAACTTAGCCGACTTAGTCTCAGGGTGAGCTGGCCCAATTTCTGAACTTTGCTAAGAGAGCTGATTTCTCTTCCAGCTCGCTCCTATCTTTTCTTGACCTATCTCCTCATGTTTTCAAGACTTGGGAGTGCCACTTCTGAGCTCATAAATTTTAGAATTTTTTTTTGAGAGACTCTTGTACAAGGATTGAGTGGTAAGTTTTTTATATTATTTATTTTTTTTTCTCCTATAGTGAAGTTTGCATGTCCTGTAGAGGTAGATCTTGGTCTAATCCATATATACTTGATTGTGTGCACTCTTATCTTGTATTCATCTTTTTTTTTTCTCTTATGCTATCCATATATGATCGAGTATAATGCAAGTGGCATCTGTTAGATATGTATCCTAGAAGTCAGATTGGCTGACACTTGTAATACATCTTCTAGGGATAATTTTATAATTTTAACTATAAATTAATAAATTTTTTTTATCATATTATATATTTAAAATGCCTATGATACATCCTTTCAGTTAACAGGTATGATAAATGCATATTTTAAAAAGTTAAAAATTTAAGACATGTGTTGTCATAATTAACTCATAAACTACTCCTGATCGTAGGATCATCATGAGGATGATGATTGATCCAAAAGATCGGTATACAATCACTTACTTAGGATAGATGAGTCTTGAGTCTATGGTGTGAAGACACCAGAGTGAGAGTACAGGTACTCGTTAGAGAATGAGGGCACTGAGCATGACCACATCGAGCAGTCATAAGAGAATCTACCTTCTCATCAATAACTGAGCTCAGTGCTATAGTTGTGTGTCTGGTTCTTAGACTTGAAGTACATCGATAGTTCATCTTGAGTTTGTTATAGTTTGACTACACCATAACTCGATCTCCTAGCTATTCAAAATCTTGAGGTATATGTTGGCTATAGCATTTTCATTGTAGGGACTGGTTGCACCAAGATGGGATCTATCAACCTTGGTAGAGGAGGAGTAATCCTATGATAATCATGAGAATGAGTCCTTAAGCCCATAGCATGGCAGTGTGATGTAATATAAAAGAGTTTTCTATTAGAATTTCACATCAAACTCGGATCAAATGATTCAATCATATGATAGGGTGTTGGGTTTGATGAGTTCACCTTAATCCTAATCCTATCGGAGCTCATGATAGAAGAACCTAATCACATAGGTAGCTACACCAAGAGATTCGCATTCAGTTCTGATGGATTGCCACCATATATTACTAGATATCATTGATGGATTTTGGGATCAATTAGATTAATCTTGATGATCGATCATTCTAATTATGTGAATCGAAAAAAGTTCTGATCTATCAAAAAGTATTTCAATGATATCGATGATAGAGATCGTAATATATCTCATTACCATATAAAACTAAATCTAATTGGATCACACAAATAAGAGTTTGGGTTTGGATGTGATCAATTGGATTAATTTAGTTTGACTGATTTGGATTAGATCCAATTAGGTTCAAAAAAATCATGCTAGCACATGATTGAGCCTAACATTCTCCTAATATAGTCTTTCTGGTTCATCTCAATTGAGCCAAATTGGTTTGGACTTACTTAAAAACCCTATAAAACTTTTATTCTAATCTGACTGAAGCTTGTCCAGATCAAAAAAGGATTATCTTAATCCATTAGATGGAAATAAGACAATACCTACCAATTCTTGACACAACCTACTATTTTCAATTTCATCAGAACATTGACTCGATCTTTATAGGAATTGAAGAGTATGGCGTGCGCCACTTATAATTTTGATCTGAGGCATATGCCCCAAGGAGTTATTCATCGAAGAAATAAGGTGGGCCCTCCTATTTGGTGTGCGCACAATAAGAGGAGGCATGGAGGAAGAGTTTGATATGGAACAAACTCTTAGAGATAATTTTCCATGCCACCCTCCTCTCCTTATCCCTTTTGTGCGACAACTCCAAGGTAGTATTGGGTGATAAAACTAGGTAGAGACCTGGTATTTCTCATGTAGAATCAGATTAAAATCTAATTAAAATCAAGTAATGAGATTACTTGATCAAATTGGACTCTAGGGTTGGTGCAGGGTCTATTTAAACCCTTCCTGCGCCCTACAATTGGTATCATTTAGATCCCATGCCCCAAGGCTGCCGCCCAAGTTCCTCTCCATGCCTCCCTCCCTCTGGTCCTCTCTCTCTTCTCCATGCCCAAGAGTTGGGCATGAGTTCTAGTGAAGGATCAAATTATTTTGGTGCAAAGATCCGGAAGAAGGACAAATTATTCGTGAGACAAATGCATAACCTTCAGCAATTGGTTTGAAAGATCAACCAGAAGACTCAGGATCTAACTTTTGGATATCAGATCTAGAAGGAAAGCACATCTAGATCTAGCCTGAGTGGACTCCAGTAAAGGCCAGGCACATGCGTGGCTAAATCCAGAACCCTAGGAATTGACAGATCATCGATAGAGTAACTATTACCTTAAACAAGTAATGAATCTTCTACCAGATTAAATTCTAATTTTTATTTTTAATATTAGATTAATAGAATCTTATTTGAGAAATCTTAGATCTAATTAAAAATTTATAAAAAAAATTAGAATTTTTTGCTATAGATCTGATCAGATCAGATCGATCCTACGGCGAAAAAATAGTTTTTCCTATAATTGGTATCAAAGCTATGTTAGCAGTTTTTCAGATCATATTTTAATATAATTTTTATTTTATTTTTGATCTAATATTAATGATTTTAGATGTCACATCAGATATAATCAGATTAAAAATAAATAGATTAATTAGAAATTATATATATATGATGATATATGATGATGTATGAGATGCATGACTAGACTAGGTTTTAGAATTATTCTATGTGTAGTCTAGAAAAAAATTCTCTTTGATATGATCAATTAGATTTTTTTTGGATTTTTAATTTTAGATGTTATAAGATTTATAATCAGATCTAAAAAATAAAAAAATTAAATTTAAATAAATAAATGAGATGTATTTGATGTATGTCTAGACTAGCTATATAGAATTGTTCAATGTATTATCTAGAATAGAATTTTATATGATATGATCGTTTAAAACTTTATTTTTTAGATGTTATATGTGATATATCAGATCTAAAAACATGCATATATTAATTATATTTTGATACATGAGTTGTATATAAAGCATGCATAGTTAGATCTGTAATTTTATATGCAATATATGTTGTAGATCTAATTATTTTATAGTGTAATTATTAATTTTTGATTAAAATATTCTCCTTGGCCATCTAGTCATAAGAGTAAGAAGGGTTTAAAAGCCCTCTCTTCACATTCGATTTGGATGCTCTTATAGCGTGTAGGGGTGCTGCGTGTTGGTTCTTAATCAAAAATCAAAATTTATTTTTTCGCAAAATCCTAAATCCTGAAATCCTAGAATTTTTAATGCATGTTTTATTTATGAATCTAAATTTAATAAAAAATTAAGATTATAAAATTAATTAGATCTAAAAATTATGAATTTTTAGATCTAAGATACCTTCATAAAATTGGGTTCGATCATGGGTAGCTCAATTAGGTCTAGCAATTGATCAAACTAAATTAAGAGTTGATTTGGTGGGATCAAGAGTGCTTGAAATTGACCAGCCCAATAGGATTAAGTCTAGGTTAAGGTCAATTCACAATCACTTATGGTCGACCAAGTCAAGACCTTATTTGGCTCTACGGTTCGAGCCTGGATTATAGGCTAATCCGATTAGTTCTGGTTTGACAAATCGATGTCTAAGATAAGTTTGGCAGATACGATCGGTAGTCTTTAATTGAAAGCTACTCGATCTGAATGTATTCATGGTAAGTTAATGGCATATTCCTCCCACTGATCTTACTTATCTAACTGATTGGATCGATCCAGTTCTGATTTGAGGTGGCTAATGATTCAAGCTAACCCATGCCACTAGGTTAGTCATAATTATTATGACTAAGTCAAGTCAAGTTTAAGAGACCTAAATTAAATCTTCTTAAGAAAATATTAAGTCATAGGTCTTCTATAATATACCTTGATGAATTAAAACATGTGGTTAACACTGAGCTTTCTTAAAGGGTTTAAAGGGCTCAGTGCTTTGCTATGTAGCGGACTTGGTCCAAAAGAAATTCTTCTGAAAAGAAGAAGAAGTCTATGAAGAAGCAGAAGATTGAAGGTGGAAAGAAAAAGAAGAAGAGAGAATCGAAGAAGAAGGCCGCCGACAAAGAAAAATATTTTTATTACAACACCGATGGCCATTAGAAGCAAAACTGTCCTTTATACTTGGCCAGTCTGAAGAATACAGAGGCAGGTCCTTCTGGAAGTGTGCTCATAATTGAATCTAATCTAATAGTTCTTCTAAATCTAGTTGAGTGCTTGACTCTGGTTCGAGTGCTCACTTATGCACTTCCATGCAGGATCTTGAGGAGAGCAGAAGGCTGAAGGATGGTGAGATTATTCTATGCATTGAAAATAGAGCAAGAGTTGCTATTTTAGCCATGGGAACTATCCTCTTCGACTATCATCTGATTTAGATTTAGAACTTAGGGACTATTATTTTATACCTACTGCAAGCAGAAATTTAATTTTTAATTCTTATTTAGCACTGAAAGGTTATGTAATTAGCTTTCATGAGGATCACTGTACTATTCTTTTTGAAAGAAATAAAATTATAAGTAATTTCTTAATTAATGATCTCTATCAGTTACATATTGATTTATCTATGTTAAATGTCTAACAAAACATGAATGCCATAGGAACAAAATGACCTAGGGATAGTCTAAATAAAACATATCTATGGCACCTTAGGCTAGGTCATATATTCGAAGATAGGATTAACAAATTAAAGAAATCCGAACTTATGGGTCCTTTAGTTTTTGAGTCATATCCGATTTATGAATCATGTCTTCAAGAAAAAATGATCAAGCTTCCTTTTATAGGACATGGAAAAGGGCCACAGACCTACTTGCCCTAGTACATACTGATGTGAGTGGCCCATTTGATGTGCCAGCTAGAGAAAACTACATCTACTTTATTATCTTTATCGATGATCTATCTTGGTATGGGTATGTGTAATTAATGAGATACAACTCTGAAGCTTTTAAAAAGTTTAAGAAATTCAGATGCGAAGTAGAAAAGCAAATCAGAAAGCCCATTAAGGTTCTTCGATCAGATCAAGAAGATGAATATCTTAGTCAAAAATTTCTAAACTATCTTAAGAAAAATGACATAGTCTCACAGTGGACTCCACTTGGAACACCTCAACTCAATGAAATTTCAGAACGAAAAAAATTGGATCTTATTGGATATGGTTGATCCATGATGAGCTTCACGACCTCCCTAATTTCTTTAGGGACATAGTCTTAGTGAATAAGCAAAACTTATAACTTATTTGAATAGAATTTCTTAAATCATTCCTACCACACTGTATGAAATATGGCATGGTAAGAAATCAATTCTGAGTCATCTCAGAATTTGAGATTATCTGACCCATGTTAAGCAACAGCAGGCAGACAAATTAAAGTCTAGGTTCTTTAGAGCTCGATTCATTGGATATCCTAAGAAGTCATTAGGATATTATTTCTATATTCCAAAAGATCATAATATAATTATGAGTCGACATGCCATCTTCCTTGAAAAATAGTTTATTCAAGATAGTGGCACTGGAAGATAGATTAGGCTCGAGGAGAAGGTCTCTAATGAGCAACGAGCTAAGGAACCTAAGGAACCAAATCAGTTAGACCCAGTCCAAACACAACTTCCTCCACCTCATAGATTAGGTAGAATTTTTTATCCTCCTGAGCGGTACTTAGGTATAATTTTAGAGGATTTAGAAAAAATATTCCTCATGAAAAATTGGATTCATGGTGATGATGTCAAGACCTATGATGAGGTAATATCAGATATCAACTTCGAGAAATGGTTAAGGTAATAAGGTAGGAGATTGACTCGATGTGCTCAAACCAAGTCTGGACCTTGATAGATCCACCTGAAGGTATTGTATCTATTTGATGTAAATAGATCTTCAATAGAAAGATATATGCAGATAGAAATGTAGGGACATTCAAAGCTAGGCTCATAGGAAAATGATATAGTCAACGTGAAGGCATTGACTATCAGGAGACCTTTTTGCCAGTAGCCAAGCTAAAATCCATCTGCATACTACTTGTTGTTGTAGCCTATTTCAATTATGAAATATGGTAGATAGATGTAAAAATGATATTCTTAAATGAATATCTTGAGAAAGATATCTATATGGAACAACCGCTTGGTTTTACATCCAGTGATATTGATCACAAGGTCTGCAAGCTGCAAAGATCCATATATGGACTTAAGCAAGCATCTCGGAGCTGAAATACTCATTTTAATGATATGATCAAATCATTTGATTTCATCAAAAATGAGAGTCGTGTATATTCAAAAAGGTCAGTTGAAGCACTGTTGTGTTTCTCATACTATATGTAGATGATATCCTCTTGATTGGGATGATATTTCCATGTTGACATTCGTCAAAATATGGTTATCGAAAGAGTTCTCTATGAAAGACTTAGGAGAAGCATCTTTTATATTAGGAATTAAGGTCTATAGGGATAGACCAAATAGGATGCTGGGTCTATCATAAAAAATGTACATAGAGGAGGTGTTAAAGAGGTTCAGCATAGAAAACTACAAGAGGAGATTGGTGCCCTTCAGACATGGCATTCATCTCTTCAAGAAGATGTGTCCCAACACACCGAAGGAGATTAAATGTATGAGCAAGATCCTTGATGCTTCGATAATAGGGAGCTTCATCTATGCCAAGCTATGTACACGACCTGATATTGCGCATGCTGTGAATGTCAAGAGTAGATATCAATCAAATCCAAGTGAAGAGCACTAGACTTCTATGAAATGTATCCTTAAGTACTTCAGAAGAACTAAGGATATGTTTCTAGTGTTTGGTAATGGAGAACTCCAGGTACAAGGATATATAGACTTAAACTTTATGTCTGATATAGATGATCGAAAGTTGACATCTAGAAGTCTATTTGTGTGTAATGGTGGTGCTGTAAGCTGGAAGAGTTTTAAGTAGACCGTGATAGCAGATTTCACCATGGAAGGCAGAATAAATATCACTACATCGAAAGCTATGAAGGAGGATTCCTGGTACAAGGAGTTCGCCGGTTAGAGCTTGGAGTGATGCCATCGAATGTCGATCCCCTATACTGCGATAAACCAATGGTGCCATAGCCCTAGCTAGGAGCCGAGGTTCACACCAAGAAGTCTGAAGCTATATTCGAGCGGCGATATCATCTCATCCACGATTATTTAAGAAGGTTACGTCGAATGAAAGGGAGTTGGACCACCGAGATGATTGCGGCTGATCCATTCTTATGAAGCCATATAAGCCTAGTCGAAGATATGACGGAAGCTCATCTTGAGGAAGGACTGGAAATTAGATTTTTAGCCAATTGGCTTTAGTCAATGTAAAAGTCTTTTGTAATATCGTGCCCTAGGAAATGTCAGATTGGCTACACTTATAATAACATCTTCTAGGGGCATTTTTATAATTTTGACTATAAATTAATAAAATGATTATTTTTTATCATTATTATGTATTTAAGATGCCTGATAAACACATTTTCAAGTAATAATGATATTTTAAAAAAAATTTAAGACATGATTGTCATAATTAACTCATAAATGCTCCCAATCATAAGATTATCATGAGGATGGTGATCGATCCAAAGATCGATATGTGTAGAATCGCTTCTCTTAGGATAAATGAAGTCTTGAGTCTATGTATGGAGACACCAGAGCGAGAGTACAGATACTCTTTAAAATGAGGCACTGAGCATAACCACCCTTCGAGCGTCATAGAAAAAGTCTACCTTCTGTTAATGACTGAGCTTGATGCTCATGTGATGTGCCTGTATCTTACCTGAAGTACTATAAATCATTGGCAGTACTTGAGTGTTTATAGTTTGACTATACCATAACTCGATCTCACTAGCCATTCAAAATTTGAGGTGTATGTGGCATAGCATTTCATTTAGGGACTGGTTGCACCAAGATGGAATCTATCAACCTCGGTAGTAGGAGTTATGCTTATGATCATGAGACTGTTTCTTAAGCCTACCATGCAGGTATGATAATAGAAAAGGTTTTCTATAGATTTCACATCGAACTTGATTGAATGATTCAAATCATATGGGAGGTGTTGGGTTTGACAAGTTCACCTTAACCCTAATCCTGTTAGGCTCATTGATAGAAGAATCAATCACATAGTAGCTGCACCCAACTACTACAAAAATGGTCCGTATTTGGAGAAGACGCATAACTTGATTATGGCAACAGCAATTAAGGAAAAACAAAGGTTCTCAGATAATAAAGAAAGCGACAGTGATTTCATTTATTAAATGCTAATATATCGGTAAGAAATATCCTGGAAGAAGGTTTTTTAAAGATGCTATAGGTAAGAATCTATAGCAAGTAGTTATAGAAAATAACTAAATAGGTAAGGAAAATATAGTAAGACGTTCTCTCGCTTTTGTCTGTCTTCTACCTCCGCTACGACCGTTGGGTTATATTTGGTTTTGACGAGCTGAGCATAGCCAGACGTCGCGCGTGTCTTATATCATGCGAACTGTCCAGGGGGATGGACTCCTTCTATTCGTGTGCTACGCGACTGCTTTATGCGGTGTAGCTAGTTCACGTGCAGCCGCGTACGGTATGTGCTTGGCGTTCGCTGTCATCTTCATCTTGTATGTTCACGTCTAGTCGGCTCCTGTGCTCGTCACATCCGTCTCTGCTGTGTTTTACTGGTTTGCTTCGCTGTCTGTCGCGATGAGACTCGACGTTTCAGGCGCCCTCCTCTCCTGTTTTGATCGGGTTATCCCGCCTGGCGGTCGTGCCCCGCTGTCACGCCTCCGCCCGTCTGACTTTCGCCGCGTGCGTAAGTCCCGTCGCCGGACTGTCTCTTCTTCGTAGTCGTCACCTAGTCTGCTTGTCGCTTCTGCCGTGCGGCTGCACTGCTGTGCGTCTCGTCTAGATCAGCCTCTGATGATCGTGCCTGACGGCTCTTGTCCATTTTGTCGGTTATGGTGTCTATGATCCGCGATTCTGTTGCGGCGGTCGCGTCGGTTCTCGGCCCGTTGTTGCAATGCGTCTTCTGGCTAGCTTCTATGTTTATTCTGTTTTCTTCTCGGCGCCGTCTGGTCGCTATGGTGCTCGGTCGCCGTTCCGTAGCGCGTGTTCGTCAGCCTGACGTATGTATCCGGTCTCGAGCGTCTTCCCGTGCCTCCTTCGTCGATCGTGTGCTCATAGTTCGTCACTGGTAGAGTCTGGACCGCAATCAGCTGTTATATCTTTGTCGCTGCGTCCTCGTCTGCTCTCTGTGTTTGCGGCCGGGTCTGTCAGCTTGTCTTGCTCGCCTCCTTCGTACACTGCTTGCCTTGGGTGTGTGCGGTGTTCTGTCCCGTGTTAGTGCTTTCGCCTGGAGTGGTCGCGTGTCTATGTTTGCGGATGCTGCTTGGTGTGCTGGTTCGTTTAGGTGGTTGCTTTTCGTTGGTAGTAAGGTTATCTGTTCTGGCATTAGTTTTGTTGTCTTTGCGGGTGTAGTGTTGGGTTTTTCGGATGACCGTCTGTGTGCTCTGTTGGGTTATTGTGCGGTGGGTTGGTGTGTGTTCATCCTGTCTGTGCTTTTGGGTGGGTTGTGTCTTGCGGGTATGCGTGTTTGGGGCCGTTCGGAGATTCCCGCTCATGATGTGTTTTAAGTTTGGTGGTTGTAGATGTGCAGGTGTTTGTTGTGTGGTTGGTGTGGGTTAGTGGGTTGTTGTGTGTGTGTGTGTTTGTGGTGTGGTGGGTTTTTGGTCATATTGTTTTGTGTTCGGATTAGTTGTATTTGTTGGTTTTTGTTGCTGTTTTGTGGTGGTGTGGTTGGTTTGTTGGTGAGTTGGTGGGTTTAGTGGTGGGAGTGGGTGTTTGGGGGGGATATCTTGGGTGGTTATGGGGGTGTGTGTGTATGTGGTGTGAGGGTATGGGAGTATGATTGAGTGGAGTGTGTGTTCTTGAGGTATGTGGTTTTTTCTTTACGATTGTGGTGGTGTGTTTCTGATGTGTCTGAGTATGTGTTGTGGGGCAGTGGGTATAGTTTTGGGTGGTATTGGTGTGTTAATTGTGGTATGTGTTGGATGCCTTCTTATAGTGTCTATCATTAAAGTGCACATAATGCCGTTTGGGGGATCTTTAATTTTCTTAGTAGGAAACCGGGCTGCATTATTACATATCTAATTTAGATTTATGATAGGAGCGTCTAGTTAATTTTTTTTAAAAATTTATTTATAATTTTAATAAGATATTAATGGCCCTTCTTCTATCATTCATATATCTAAATAATTATCAATTAGAAGTTCATCGCAAAGATCATCTCGATCCGATGGCCCTAGCTTCGTCATGCTAGAAAATTTGATTCTTCGACGATCATGAATGATGATGGGCAATGATCTGATAGATGGAGACCTTCGATGAATCCAAAAACCTGCAATGATAATCTTAGTGATGTTTATAATATACTATCAAAGTTTTACTTCAATCGGATATCGTTATCTTGATCAATTTAGTATATGTTAGTTTCGACCGTTAAATGATAAATGAGTGATCAAAGGACCAAACGATGTCTGATTATGAGATAATTTTTTTTATAAATGATCTTGGCTACTACTTTAATCATTTTTTATGATGGTGATTATAAAATTCAACTCATGAGATGAAGAACGATCTAAAACTATACATCTTCTGATAACCATTCTAAAACTTCACTAGTTGTTATGCTTGTGCTTTTGCAATATTTGCTTAACATGAATAGTTTATACAAAAATAATTTTAATTTTACTATCATCATCATATAAAAATATTTAAAATTATAATAAAAATTATTTAACTAAAAAATTATCTCATAATCAAATGCCGTTTAACCCTTTGATCGCTTGTTTCTACTTTAACGGTCGAAATCATTCCATACTAAATTGATCATGATAACGATATCCAATTGAAGTGAAACTTTGATAGTACGCTACAAAAATCATCGAGATCATCATTGTAGGTTTTTGGATCCATCAAAGGTCTCCATCTATCAGATCATCATATCATCATTCGTGATCGTTGAAATTAAATTTTTCTGATCGATGAAGCTAGGGCCATCGGATCGAGATGACCTTTTGCGATGATACTCTAATGATAATTATTTAGATAATTAACAGTGAAGATGGGCATTAAATTTTAAAATTATATAATATTTAAAAAAAATTTTAAAAAAATTATTTTCAATCTATGGCAGTGGTTATCGAACCACTACCGTAGATCTATGGCAGTGGTTCGATAACCACTGTCGTAGGTTGGGTTAAAAATTTTTTAAATTTTTTTCTTTTTTTTCATGCATGCTCGATCTCTCTCTCTCTCTCTCCTCTCCTCTTCATCGTTGGTGAGGCTCCTTCCCCCCCGACCAGCGTCGGCTCTCCTCCCCCCCAGCCGGTGTCGCCCCTCCCTTCCCCTTGGCCGATGCCGCCCCTTCCTTCTCCCTCCCCCTCCCAGCCCCTCCATCCCGACCGCCATTCCCTACCACACCAACCCCCCACCCGATCCCCCCACCCTCCATCCAACCCTCCCTCGACCTCCCAACGAAAACCCTCCTTGATGAAACCCCATCCGACCCTCACTCGCCCCCCATGAAACCCCCTCTCACCCTTGCTCGGGCCCCACGAAACCCACCCCCGTTGCCCCCTCATCCGACCCTCCCTCGGTCCCCAGCGAACCCCCATCTGACCCTCCCTCGACCTCCTATAAAATCCCCCCTCCGACGAACCCCCATCAACCCTCCAACCTCCATTGCCCCCCGTAAAATCCCTTCCCCACACTCTATCCTCCTTCGGCCTTGGTGTGAAACCAAACCCCCTTCTGGCGAGCCCCCCTCCACCCTCCTTCGACCCCCGCGAAATCCCACACCCCACCCCCACCACCATTCTAACCCTCCCCCGACTGAGTGCGAAGCCTCCTTCGACCTCCTCGTCACTATGCCCCCTCCCCTTGGCCCTCCATCCTCAGCCACCCCTGCTCTCTCTCTCTCTCCTCTTTTTTTCTCTTCTCTATCTCACTATCTTATTTTTATTTCATAGGTTATCTCTTGTACTATCATCCTCCTCTAGCATCATCGTCGATGACCCTCGGAGCTTTCGGTGTGACCCACACTCTATAGCCATAGGTATAATTTTTTTAAAAATTTTATAGTATTATTTATTAATCATATATATTTATAATAATTTATAGAATATTTATAATAAATATTATAAATATTATAAATATTTATTATAAATATTATAATTATCTGTATGCCATAGTTTTTGGGTTGTGCCATGAAAATAGCCTTGGGCCGTGCCATGTCAATGGCTGTGGACTAGATCTATCAATGAGTTGGGTTCGGATCGAAACCTGGATATTCAGATCTGAACCCAATTTTAATTATTGGTATCAGATCTGAACCCAAATATCCGACAGGTCTATACTTGAGAGAGGAAGGGAGGGATCCAGCCTCGCCACCATCATTGGGAGGAGGGGGTCCAGCTTCGCTGCCATCATTGGGAGGGAGGGGGTCTGGCCTCACCGGTGAGGGAGATTAAGAGAGGGAGAGTGGAAGATCGAGAGAGTGAGAGAGGGAGGAGGGGGTCCGACCTTGCCAGCATCACTAGGAGGGATGGGGTCAACCTTGCTGATGAGGGAGATCGAGAGAGTGAGAGAGGAGGGATGGGGTCCGATCTTGCCGATGAGGGAGATCGAGAGAGTGAGAGAGGGAGGGATGGGGTCCGACCTCACCGATGAGGGAGATTGAGAGAGGGAGAGAGGAAGATCGAGAGATGGAAAAGCTGGGATGGAGGGGTTCAGCCTCGCCACCATCATCAGTGAGAGAGATTGAGAGAGGGAGTGATAGAGAAGATGGCACATAGTCGAGCCAGCTCGAATAAGCAGTCGAGCTGGCTCGAGCCATGATCGAGCTGACTAGGAGAGGACCCAAGCCAGCTGTCTCAGGCATGGAGTCAGCTCAACTTCCGAGCAAATAGAATTTGATATGTCTCTCTAAGGTTCCAACTTTAAGCCCTAAGGTGCCACCATCATCTACTTTATTTTTCTTTCAGATTTCTGGATTAACACCAAGGTTCATGTAAGAGATTGAATCTATGACTGTTGCTCATCCTTAATTATTTATGAATATAATTTAAGTTGTAGAATTTATTACATAACATTTTTTGGATGTTTATATCATGTTGCTTTTGTTTATTGCATTGCATAACGATAGACCCATCAATTGATTAGTGTACATATTAGAGACTATTTATTGATGCTATACTAATATTATTGTTCAACATGTTATATTGATTAATGTTCATTAATGTTGCAAATCACGATGGCACCAAAATGCCATCTAGCTTTCACCCCTGCCCCTCGATGGGTTATGCACAGTTCAACATCCGAGGAGTAGTCGGAGCATACTCCATCCACCTCAGCATCGATTGCTCAGGATCCTCCACCGATGGCATCTACTCCATGAACGGCATCTACTCCACTGATAGCTGAGCCTCTACCATCGCCCATATATGAGGCACATGCTACTACGCAGGCATCTGAGTATACGTTTTTATTATATTAGCATAACTTTATTTTTTATATAGTATTTGTATACTTATATATTTGCATAACGTATTTATATTGCAAGTGCATCGTCCAGCTAGACATTTCACGATCCCACACGTATGGCACACGTGTGGAACTGCTAGCATCAAGTGATGGTCTATTACGATGTGAAGGGGAGGCCAATAGGGGAGACCGCACGAGAGATGCATTTCTTTTTTGGAGTGCTTGTGAGGTGGTCTAACATCATTCCCATAGAGCTCAGAGACTGGCATTTGATGGATGCTACCATCAGAGATCGAGTATGGAAGGAGATATGGGTACATACATGCATCTTAGTTATATTTATGCATTTTATATGTTTAGACTATATATATTTGATTAGAATAATTTTATAACTAATTTTTGATAAATTTATGTAGAGAAGATACGACTTTTTTAATCATGAGAGGGCTCGAGATGCTCGACTGAAGAAGATTATGGAGTTGTATTGGAGTTACAAGGTCAAGATCCATAGAGGATGGCTCGAGCATCGACGAGACCTCCGAGTCAGTGGGAGAGGATGGTTAGACACTGCAAGAGCCAGGAGTTTGAGGTAAAATTTCTAACTTTTAAATTTTTTAATACACTTAAAATTTTATTTAAATATTTTTTAAATATTTATTATTTATTTAAATATTTATTAGGCTACCTTCCATCAGAATCGAAAGAACCATGCAGCTCAGGAGTATACGCACACTCTAGGCCGCGAGTCTATGGCCAATCGTATACATAGAGAGATAATTAATTCTAAATCTTACTACATAAATTAAATTCATATTTTTTATCATCTTTTTGATAAATTTATTCTTTGTTATAGCTGATGAGAGATGGAGTGATGCCCAGTCGTAGCGAGATCTTTCGATCCAACTGCACGGGCAAGATGGGAAGATCGATGAATGCCATGATTGGGCATATTTTTATAAGTATTAAATATATTATATATATGATTAGTATTATAATATTTCTTATAAAATTTTATTTTAATTTATAATTATAGAATCAGTTAGATGCGCTCATAAGCGAGGGTCTAGATACCTCTGGGTCCCATGATCATCTATCTCAGGTCTTGGGGCTTGAGCACTCTAGGAGGATCTGATGTAGGCCCGAACATACGCCGATGAGCTACTGATCTGAGGTGAGTGTCTCCTCATAGACTTTCGGTGTCGTCAGTCGAAAAGAGCTTGAGGAGGCATTGGCACGGGCAGATCATGCTACGACGCAGGCATATCGGACTGAGGAGCATGCATCTCATTTGGAGGGCATTGTGAGAGACATGATGTCGATGCTCAAAAGGGATAAGGAGAGGAGGGTGGCGTGGAGAATTATCTCCAAGAGTTTGTTCCATAACAAACTCTTCCTCCATGCCTCCCCTTACTATGCGCACGCCAAATAGGAGAACCCATCATATTTCTTCGATGAATAACTCCTTGGGGCATACACCCCAGATCAAAAATATATGGGGTGCATGCCATACCCTTCAATTCCTACAAAGACTGGGTTAATGTCTTGACAAAACCAAAAATAGCAAGTTATGTCAGGAATTAGCAAGTGTTGTCTTATTTCCATCTAATGGATTAGGACAAATCTTTTCTAACCTAAACAAGCTCTGATCAAACTTGGACAAAACCCTTATAGGTCTTTTGGATAAGTCCAAACTAATTTGGCTCAGTCGAGATGAACCAAAAAGGCTATGATTATTATTTGATAATTCATATAATAATTTCCATCATCTACAACTTAGATGATTGGCTTTTAGGATACATTTCCTAATAAAACCTTGGACCTAGGTTTGATAAATGCATATTTATAGAATACCCCAAGAAAACTAGGGGTTATTACTTTTACCTTGCTAAAGAACAAATGATGTTCGTTAGCAACAAGGCAATCTTTTTAGAAAAAGAGTGTTTTAACAAAGGAACTGCTACTTCTAATGTTGAACTTGGTGAAGTTTGACAGATGAAAGAATTGACACATTCTAGTGAATCTACAGACCTAGATTTGATAAGATCAAATCTAGAGCCTATTATAGAGGCACCTTTAAGGAGATCTGGTAGAGTACCGCATCAACCAAATAGATCCTATGATTTCTTGGTCCAAAATGATGATCCTGTTGAACTTGATGAGAACGATGAGAATCCAATCACCTACATGAATGTGATGCAAAGGTCTAACTCTGATAAGTAGCTAAATGCTATAAAGTTTGAAATGAAATCCATAAAAGTCAATAGTGTATGGATACTAGTTGATC
>QRFJ01001370.1:54402-150307 GCA_006176705.1 Cocos nucifera
ACCATTGTAACGTGTGTGGCTCCTTCTCGGGGTTGAATTGCATTCTCGGACTGGGGTAGTGTGCTCAGTGCCACCGAAATAGCTGGTAACCATTCTATTAGGGCATTGGATGCTATGGGCTTGGAGGATGTTGTTGGCTCAATATTTTGATACGATGAGGGATCCAATCAGGAACAATTCAGTTCTGCAAATGGTGGTCTGACTTAACTAAGGAGTGAGTCAATATTCGGCACGGTAGCTTCATGAATTAGAGATCAGTTTGGGTGCACATGATTAGAGAATCATTGGATAAGAGTTGTCCATCCATCGAGCTGACCCATCACAATAAACTTTTAGATGAGTGAGTGAGAGAATCGGTGGACGCATCATCCATGCTAGAAGTTCTTTGATGTGGCAAGATTTTTTTACCATCTTCTGGCCCCATTCCTCTCCTGCCCTGAGGAGATCTGGTAGAGTACCGCATCAACCAAATAGATCCTATGATTTCTTGGTCCAAAATGATGATCCTGTTGAACTTGATGAGAACGATGAGAATCCAATCACCTACATGAATGTGATGCAAAGGTCTAACTCTGATAAGTAGCTAAATGCTATAAAGTTTGAAATGAAATCCATAAAAGTCAATAGTGTATGGATACTAGTTGATCCACTTGAAAGGGTAAAATCTATTGGGTGTAAGTGAATTTACAAAAAAAAAAAAGAGGCGCAGACAAAAATGTGAAGACATATAAAGCCCATTTGATTGGCAAGGGATATCGTCAATGTTATTATATCGACTATGATGAGATGTTTTTTCGGTGGCAATGCTCAAGTTCATTCAAATTATGCTTGTGATAGTAGCATACCTGGACTATAAGATCTGTCAAATAGATGTGAAGATAGCTTTTCTAAATGAAGAGCTGGAAGAAGAGGTATATATGATACAGCCTGAAGGATTCACATCTGTAGATGAGTCCAAGGTGTATAAGCTTTATAGATTTATTTATGGATTGAAAAAGGCATCTCAAAGTTGGAACATGCATTTTAATAAGATGATCAGAATGTATGGCTTCATTAAGAATGGAGAGAAATCCTACATATATAAATGGACTAATGATTCTATAGTAGTATTTCTTGTATTGTATGTGAATGATATTCTCTTAATCAAAAATGACATCCCTACACAATAGGGAATAAAGGTTTGGCTGTCATCTCAATTCTCCATAAAGAACTTGGGAGAAGCTTGTTACATCCTAAGGATGAAGATCTAAAGAGATAGATCTAAAAGATTGCTTGGATTATCCTAGTCCAAGTACATTGATACCATGCTAAAGTGGTTTAGCATCGTGAATTTTAAGAAAAGCTATCTTTCGATAGGCCATGGAATTACTCTCTCAAAGCGGGATTATCTGACAACTCCTCAAGAGAGAGAGCATATTAGTAGAATATCATATACTTTGATAGTGAATTCTATTATACACGCCATGACTTGTATGAGACTGGATGTGGCTACTCACTAGGAATAGTGAGTAGGTACCAGTCTGATTTGGGTAAGAATCATTGAAAGATTGTAAAAATAATCTTCAAGTATTTAAGAAATACTAAAAATCAGTGGCTCATTTATGGAGATGCAGACTTGAAACTTATAAGATATACTAATTTTAGTTTTCAGTCAGATCATAATGATAGTAAGAATATGTCCAGTTACGTATTTATCCTAAATGGTGGAGCGATCTTCTGGAAGAGTTCCATATAGCGCACTATGGTTGATTCTGTGCAAGATGGAGTATGCTACAGCATCTGATGCTATGAAGGAAGTTGTGCGGCTGTAGAAGTTCATCAACGAGCTGGGAGCCTCCTTGGTTGGTTCGATTCTGCTTTACTATGATAGCACTAGAGACATAGCTCAAGTGAAGGAGTTGAAGGCACATCAGTGCACCAAGCACATTCTACGTTGCTACCATCTTGTATGAGAAATCATAGAATAAGATGACGTCGAGCTTCAGAAGATTGATAGAAAGGAGAACTTGGCCAAGCTATTTACTAAAGTCCTCAAAATCAAAGAGTTCGACAGTCACAAATAAAAGATGGGTATTCAATAATATTCTAAATAGCTTTAGCCTAAGTAGGAGTTATTGAAAATTATATCCTAAAGTCAATCGTCTAGATTGTAGATGGTTAAGCTCTATATAATTTATACTTTAATTATTAATGAATAAAATTATTATTCTGACTTTTCATCACTTTTATGCATCTTTCTTTTATGAACTCTTTTATGATAAAATCATTAAGATTATTTAGAATCGATAAAAGAAAATTTATTATTTTATCCCTAAACCTTTTCGTGACCAAATGATACGTTGTTCCTAGGATAACAACATTTATCAAGTGTAGGTCATTACATGCCATATGGATTGATTGTCCTCTTAATCAAGAAGTATGGAGATACTGGTATGGCATGCAGGTGAAGTGTAGGGATATATTTTACTGAATGTGACCCAGCTATGGAGCTCTCTACCATTAAGAGTTGCTCGCGAAGGATATCGTTATAAGTATCCCTAGACTTGAGATCACCATGGTGACTTACAAGCAACTCACTATACTTTGGTATCAGACTACCTGAATTTCTAATTCAATGATGGAAGGTTTTTAGGTGCAGTCAAGTACTTATTTAGTTGGTGTGGAGTCAAGATGAAATTGACCACTCCAAGTGCTGGAGAAAATGCATCACTGTATTTCAATTTAGCAAAACCTTGACTAGGATAGTCCATATGATGGAAATTAAAATTTAAAATATAATGTGGATGACTTTCCAAGGTTAGCAGTTAAATTTTAGGTTGTCTTTTAAGCATTGAGGTCAAGAGGATAAATTATATGGTAACCATATGCCACATATTCATGGATATTGCATTGCAACTATTCGATCTATCCGGACATCATGTACCATTGCTAGATAGTTACATTAATTGATACAAAAATTAATTTTTGTGTTACCAGCTTAGTATTCAAATCTATGGGGTTAGATACAATAGGAGTTTCTATCGATCTGATGGCTGATCAAGAGTCCCAATGGTTTAGGACTCTGTGGTCAATAGTCCCACTAGACTGGAACTCTATGATCTCGAGTCCCATTGGACTGAAACTCTATCTTTTCGAGTCTCAGTTGATTGGGATTCTAATATTATTCAAGAATTAATCAATAATTAGATTGCTTATTAACTCAATTTGATTGATCGATGAGGATTCGATCAAATCTGATTGAATTTAATTCGATTAGGTTTGATTCGATTAGGTTATGAGATGACTTAATTGCCGTGAAAGATTCAACCCTAATTTGATCAGAACCTGGACTCAATTAATTTCTAATTTGACTAGAATTTTATTGGATTAGATTAAGCCTAATTTGAATAGGTTTATCCTAGTCTAATTGGATTTGGACAAATTACTTTGGATGAAACCAATTTGGACAAGTTCAAACTTTTGAATTCTTCTCCCTACACCTGGATTGTTTGACCCATGCCATTCTCCACGCACATTATGAATTTGCATAAGTTTTTCCATGCCCAGAAGAGAGTTGGCACCCCACTTGTTTCTCCTTTTGACCTAGTCTAATAGTTGGACTGATTCAAATTAATATTGAACTTTGAATTCAACTTAAGTGGTTGGAGGTTGGAACCACTCCAACCTCTCAACCTTATCTATTCTCTATGCCCCATATGGATTTGTTGCAGATTTTTTTGGAATGATTTAAGAGTGGATGCATTGAAGGAGAGTGCTGCTCATCACCCACCTAAAATGGGCATTGGAAGTGGATAAAGGCTTGAATTTGATTTCAAGTGGGAGGTTGAAAGTGGGAGGTTGAAACAAGTTCAACCTCCCATCCCTATCCACTCCCACGTGCAATTCCCATCATGTGTCACCCATTTAAATCTGGATTTTTTTGTTGGTGTGGGTGAGGTGAGTGGCTTCTAAAGAAAGAACTCTAAATGAGAGGAGGCACTAGTCCTGGGTGCAAGAAAATTCTAGGGAGAGATTGTGTGCGCCCTTTCGTCCTTCCCTTCTTATCTCATGCAATATTAAATAGTTTAAAATTGAGTGTGGTTTTTTTTATGATATGAGTTTCATGAAAAAATTAGAGAGGGGCATGAGGATATCTAGGTGAGTATTCTAAGTGTTAAAAAATCCTAAGAGTGGGGACTCTAGGGTTTTCGTGTATGGATAGACCTAGGATTTCGATCTAGGGATCGGGAAGAGAGTTCAAGTGTTGAGAGCATCAAATCTCCTCAAAAATTTTCACATTGCCTTATTATCCTCAATAGTACATCTTCTGGTCTCTTGGACCATCCAAGAGATCAAGAGAAGGTGGTCGATCTCGATCGACCAAGTTTGACTTTTGAAGGTTCTAGCGAGGAGCTAGCACTCTAATGAAGCTAATCAAAATCAGGAGCTACATATGGGCTGTCCATAGAGATCGAACGATCGTACGGCTACATCATGATGCAAGAAATTTTTTTTAGCATTTTTTGATTGCAGAGATTGTCTACCCATGCTCAAGTATCATATTCTGAACATGAGTAGGTCAATAAATATGATTCATTGATCTAGTGCATTCATTTTTTCTTACATATATACATGTCTCGATCCTAGTGTAGGATTTTATAATTAGATTTAGCATGTGTAGATTAATATTAAATTAATCTTAGTCTTTAACTGTACATTAATTCAAAAATATTTTGAAATACATGCCTAGAACCCAACACATTTTCTTCAACATCTCTGCATGAAAACTTACTAATATTATTTTATTCTTTTAATTATGGGATGCCGAGACATCCATCTCTCATCCACCAGCTACTGGAGAGAAGCAAGAGGAGGCGGACAATGATGAGAATCAGACCTGATTTTTTTTAATGTATTATATTTTTTAATATTGCTTGTAAAAAAATTATATAATTTTTATTTTTCAAATAATATAATTAGTTTTTAAATTTTGATTATCATATTATCTTTGGATTTTAGTTATAATAGGTATTAAAAATTATAATTCATTATGATTAATTAAAATAGATTTTAAAAAATATTACTATTAATTTTTTTAAAAAATAAAATTAACTATTACTGTCGGTATTATACCATCGCTAATACATATTACCGACAGCATTAGATACTAAAATACAAATGCTAAAATTTTTTAAAATAAATTTTTTATTTAATCTAAAAATTAAATAAAATTAAAGATGGCATTAGCGATGGAATTGTTGGTCGCTAATAATAATTAGTGATGGCATTAGCAACAAATTCGTTGTCGCTACTATTTTTTAAAATTATTTTAAAAAAATATTTTAAAAAATAATTAGAGATGGAATTATTCTATCTCTAAAGCCATTGCTAATTATCTTATTAGTGATGAAAATTTTTGCCATCACTAATGGTATCAATTAGCGAAAAAAAATTTTTAGATTGTCTTTTATAATGGCATTAGCGATGGCATGGCTATTGGTGACGGTTGATGGACTATTAGCAATGGCATTTTGCCTTCGCTAATAGTTTGAATTCTTATAGTGTTTAATCCCATACTCTAGCCTCCTAACATAATAGAATCTCATACCAAGCACCCGATAAAAAATCTCATCATCTATGGATGTGGTCGAGCTCTTAAAGGTAAGTTGGAATCTAATGTCTATCATACGATCCTAAAAATTAAAGTTATAGCTATTCTAAGGTTGTACTAAAATTCAAAATGCCAATGAAAAAATAGTTAAAAAAACTTACATAAAGCTCCTAGCTCTCTGCCATCCAATTCCATGACCATCGCTGGTGGATCCATTGGTAGATCTCGATCCTACCAGAAAGCTCGCCACTCTTTGCATCTCTCTATAATTTTAGAATAATTAGTAAAATAATTTTTAAATAGTTAAAGTATTAAAATATGCTAAATAGAAATTACTTACCATCTGCTCCATATAGTGAGTGAATGGTCTTGAACCCCTATAGTGTGAGATGGTCTGTCTCACTCGATTAGTGGCATTTTGGGCACATCAATCCTGTACAAATAACAGTCAAATTTGTAAGTAACTAATTAAATTTAAAAATAAATAATTTAGTTATTAAACTCTAAAAAGAAAATGAATGCTTAACCTGGTATGTCAGTCCTAATATGTGTGGCAAATGATAGCCCAGTCCTCGATACTAATGCTATCATATGGCTGCTGCTGTGCTACCTCCACCCCATGGTCATGTATTATAACATAACAGTGGTGATGAATGCAATGCCGATACTCCTTAAAATACAAGTATAGATGATCATCCATAGCTCACTGCACGTAATTATGCTTGAAATAAATAATATCAAATATAGCATGCCAATAACAAATATTATAAGAATACAGTGCTAATTAAATATTTTACTAAATATTATTTTATCTGTAAGTGGCTATAGAAGATCTTCCTCTAAGCCCATGTAATCTGATGCCAATCGAAGAGCATCGTGGGGTAAAGCTGTAGCATATGATGCCCAGCTCAGTCTACTATGGCTTGCATGATCCCCTAATGGGCTTAGTGAAGTCGGGCAAAATCTCGATATGGAGACACTGTCCCTCATGCTCGTTTCTCCGATGCTCTAGGGTGAGGTTCTTCGATAGACCTCACCCTCGCCTCATCACCAATGGAGAATGGCCTGAAACAATAATGAATAAATCATTAGTATGATAGCTATCTATAAACCTAATAGGTAGAATTAAAATCAAATTTTATTATGTAAAAAATATTAAAATACCACTCGAACCTACCTGACTTGTTCCTGCCTCTATAGCACTCTCTGGTAACTTCAATAGTGCGGCAATGGAAATAGAGCATGGCTCATCCTTAGGGATAGGCTGGAAATTCAAACATCATCGTCTCTCTCCTGGTGCCATACCTACAATGCTTAAACCATGCATATAACTAACTGTTAGATATTTGTGCCCTAGAAGTCAGAATTGGCTGACATTTGTAATACACTTCTAGGAGCAAAATTATAATTTTGACTATAATCAATAAAATAGGTTATTTTCTATCACATATGTATATTTAGTATCTGTGATACATCCTTTGAGTTAATGGTAATGATAATTCATATTTTCAAGAGTTAAAAATTTAAGACATGAATAATCATTATTAACTCATAAAATACTCCCGACCATAGGATCATCAAAAGGATGGTGATTGATCCGGAAGGTTAGTGTACAATCACTTCTCTTTAGTAGATGAGTCTTGAGTCTATGGTGTGGAGACACTAGAGTGAGAGTATAGGTACTCGTTAGAGAATGAGGACACTGAGCGTGATCACCTTGAGTAGTCATTAGAAAGTCTACCTTCTCGTCAATGACTGACTCGATGCTACAGTGGTGTGTCTGGTTCTTTGACTTGAGGTGCATCGGTAGTTTATCTTGAGGGTGTTATAGTTTGACTATACCATAACTCGGTCTCCTAGCCATTCAAAATTTTGAGGTGTATGTTGGCTATAGCATGTTCATTGTAGGAACTGGATTGCATCAAGATGGAATCTATCTACCTCGGTGGTAGAGGAGTAGCCCTATGATGATCATAAGAATTAAGTCCAGAAGCCCATGGCCATGGTATAGTGAAATAATAGAAAGAGTTTCTATTTAGGTTTTTACGTCGGATCTAAATCGAATGATTACATCATATGATAGAAACTAGGGTTTGACGAGTTCATCTTAACCCTAATCTGATCAAGGCTCAAGATAGAAGAACTTAATCACACAGGTAGCTACACCAAGAGGTTCGCATTCAGCTCTGATGGATTGCCACCATATACTACTAGGTGTCACTGATGGATTTTGGGAGCAATTAGAATGATTTAGATGATCGATCATTCTAGCTGTTCGAATCAGAAGAGTTCTGATCCATTGAAAGGAGTTTTGATGATGTCGATGATAAAGATCATGACATATCCCATTACCATACAGAACTGAACCTAACTGGGTCACACAAACAAGGGTTTGAATCTAGTGATCATCAATTGAACTAATCTAGTTCAATTGATCTGAACGAGATTCAATTAGGTTCAAGGAAATCAAGCTAGCACTCGATTGAACCTAACGTTCTTCTTTTACTATCATAAATAGTTATCCTGACTGAGCCAAAGGAGTTTATGCTCGATCAGAGGCCTTCACTTGGTCTGATTGGAGCCTGTCTGAATCAAAAAAGGGTTGTCTTATTTTGTAAGATAATACCTACCATTTTTAGTCACCTACCATTTCTCGTCCTTTGACTTTGGTCAAAAGTTGACCTTTGACTGGTCAAATATTGACCATTGATACTTTGACTTTTATCAACGTGTCACACATCTATTGAAGAGTTGGTGGGGGCTTGTCCCCCTACTAGAAGCTGACAAGGAGGAGGGCGCATGCCAAGGGTGGCGTGTGCCCAAGCAGGAGGCGCCCAGGAGTCCCTGTTGGACAGGGACTCCATCTCCTTTTTGGATTCCAAATAGACTCCTCCTAAGAATCAACTTTGACTGATCTTAGGTGCCATCTAAGGATGAATCCAAGGGACTCTATTTCTACTAATCAGATTTAGATCTGATTTCACAAAGAGTTGTGATTGGTTGGGAAGAAGAGGAGTTGGATCATGCATAGTCTATAAATAAGACCCTGCGGCCCAACTCAAAAACACATGACAGAAATTCCCACACCCAAGGGCTGCCTCTTTCTCCTCCTCCATGCCAAGCCATCTTCTCCCTCTCCTCTCCATGCCCAAAGTAGTTTGGGATTTCAGTTGGTGCGATCCAAGTGAGAGAAAGGCGACAGAAAGCTAGAAGGCTGCGCTGCTGCAAAGGACAACTACTGATCTTCGAAAGGTATTTTGAATATCCTCCAAATTAAATTCAGATCTAATTTTTGGAGATATGATAGAGAAGAAGAGGATCTCTAGATCTAGCTTGAGTGAATACTAGTAGAGGCCAGGGACTTGCGTACTAGATCCAGAACCTTCCGCTGCTTATAGGATCATCAATGGGTAATAGGATTACCCCACATCAAGATAAGTTAAATTTAATTTAATTTATCTATATTTTATTTTAATTATTAGAATAATAAGAATTAAATCTAAAATATCCTAGATCTAATTTAGATCAAAGAAATTTTTTTAAAAAATATATCTCTTAATCCGATCAGATCTGAATGAACCTGGTCCGGGAAATCAGGATTTCCCTTCAACTGGTATCAGAGCCAAGGTTCTAAAGTATTTAGATCTGATTTTAAATTTATTCTAATAAAAAAATAAGTGATTTTAGATATCACATGAGATATGATCAGATCTAAAATTAGAAAAATTAAAATTAAATAATTTGGATCTAAGATTAGAAAATATGCATGACTAGTTCTAAAATAGAATAGTTCTATAGAATAGTCTTGCATGTTTACAATTTAATTTGATTAAATCATATTTTAGATTTATTTATTTACTATTTTTTAATATTATAATTATTATAATAATATCTAAAAAATAGCAAATAAAAATTATTTAATTTTAAACATCATATGAGATATGATTGATGCATGTCTAGACTAGTTGTAGAATAGTTCTACATAGTTATCTAGATTAGAGTTTATTTTGATAAGATCAATTTAAATCTAATTTTTTAGATTATTATGAGATAATTTAGATCTAAAAATATGCATGATTTGATACATGAGATGTATGCAAAATATGACATGATTAGATCTAATTTGTATATGAGATATATGATATAGATCTAAAATTATTTTATAGTATTACATGTTCCTGATTAAGGCATTTCTCTTAGCCGTCCGGTCATAAGAACAAAGAAGGTTTAAAGGCCCTCTCCTCCCATCCGATGGGGTGTTCTTATGATGTGTAGGGGTGTTGCACGTTCATCCTTAATCAGAAACCCAAAACATACTTTCTGTAAAATCCTAGATCCTGAAACCCTAGGATTTATTATGCATATTTTGTTTATGAACCCTATTTAATTAAAAATTAAGATTATGGAATATTAATTAGATCTAAAATTGAGAATTTTAGATCTAAGACATATTCATAATACTGGGTTTGGGCTTGGGTAGCTCAATTAGGTCTAAGCGGTTGATCAAACCAAATCAAGAGTTGGTTAGATGGGATCAACAATGCTTAAATTGACCAGCCTAATAGGATTAAGTCTAGGTCAAGATCGAGTCACAATCAAGCAAGACCTAATTAGGCTCAGAGGTTAGAGTTTGGATTGTAGGCTAATCCAATTGGTTCTGACTCAAAAATTTGGTGTCTAAGGTAAGTTTGGCACATATGACCGACTGATTTTTAATTGAGAGCTACTCAACCTGAATGCATTCTTGTACGAGTTAATGGCATATCCCTTCCACCGATCTCACTTACCTAGCTATATCTGTTGACTCAGTTCTGATTTGAGGTGGTCAATAATTCGAGCTAACCCATGCCACTAGGTTAGTCATAATTGTTATGACTATGACAAGTCTAGTTTAATGAGACCTAAATCAATTCTCCCTAAGAAAAGATTAAGTCTGAGGTCTTCCACCATTGTAGATGTGCGGACCCTTTCCAAGATTGATTGTTCTCGGCTGAATACAGTGGCTTAGTTGCATCGAGAAGATGCAATCATGTTTATTAGACATTGGATGCTATGGGCTGGAGGATGAGTTGGGCTCAATATTCCGAATACGGTGAGAGACTCAATTAGGAATCCAGTCTATGCAAATGGTGGGTCTGACTTAACTAAGAAGTGGATCAATATTTTGGATACGGTGAGATTCATGAATTAGAGACCAAGTTTGGGTGCACCATGATTAGAGAATCATTGAACAAGAGTTGTTCACTCATTGGCTAACCCATCACCAATAACTGTTAGGTGAGGTAATGAGTCAGTTGGTGAGACCGCACCATCCACTAAAAATCATTAATCATGGAGATTTTTGCATCTCTACAGAGGGAGTGTAGGGATCCAAAAAAATAGTGGAAGCTAATTTATTTAAAAATAAAATTTTAAATAAATTGGTCAAATCATAATTATAGTATCTAACTAGAATCTTTGACTCTCTATAGAAAAATGTTTGCATCCAACCCATTAGCACGTATCCTGGACACACATAGACTGATCGGACCTAATTATAAAGATTGGCTCAGGAACTACAAAATCATTTTGGATTTCGAGAAGTTAACCCATGTATTGGATCAGGACCCTCCCACCTTACCAGCCCATCCATTCGCTGAACAGAGAGCATCTCTAGAAAAATGGATAGACGAAGATAATAAGGCTAGATATTACATATTGGGCTCGATGTCTGATGAGCTCCAGCACCAACATGAAGATATCAGGACTGCTCGCTAAATGTTGGCTCACCTGCAAGAGATGTTTGGTGAACAGAGTCGTGCAGCCAAGTATCAAGTCATGAAATGACTTTTTAAGGCTAAGATACGTGATGGGCAGTCAGTCCAAGATCACTGTCTGATGATGATCAAGGACTTGAAAGAGCTTGAGAGCTTGGTGTGAAGTTAGACTTGGATCTGTAGAACGATATTATTCTGCAATCCTTGACTGATGCATATGGGCAATTCATCATGAATTACCACATGCATAAACTTCAAAATTCCTTGGCCGAATTAATGAATATGCTGGTCACCGCTGAGCTTTCTATGAAAGATTCTAAAGGCTCAGTTCTTGCTATGGAACGGACTTCTTTCAAAAGAAAGTCTTCTGAAAAGAAAAAGAAGTCTGCAAAAAAGTAGAAGGTGGAAGGAGCAAAGAAGAAGAAGGCAGAGCCGAAGAAGAAGAAGACCTCTTTCAAAGAAAAGTATTTCCATTGCAACAGTGACGGCCATTGGAAGCGGAACTGCCCTACTTACCTGGCCACCCTGAAGAACAAGAAGGAAGGTCCTTCTAGAGGTATGCTCGTTATTGAGTCTAACCTTATGGTTTCTTCTGCATCCAGTTGAGTGCTTGACTCTGGTTCTAGTGCTCATCTATGCACTTCTATGTAGGGTCTTGAGGATAGCAGGAGGCTGAGGGACGGAGACATGATCCTATGTATCAAAAATGGAGTAAGAGTTGCTGCAGTGGCGGTGGAAACATACCCTCTTCGATTACCATCTAATTTAGACTTAGTTTTGAAAGACTGTTATTATGTGCCTGCAGCTAGTAGGAATTTGATTTCTGTTTCATGCTTAGCACTAGAAGGCTATGTGATTACCTTCTTTAAGGACCATTGTAACATTCTTTATGAAAGAAATAAAATTGCAAATGGTTTCCTCATTAACGATCTTTATCAGCTACATATTGATGTATCTGTTCTAACTATCGAGCAAAACGTGAATGCCAAACGACCTAGGGATAGTCCAAATGATAGGTATCTATGGCACCTGAGATTAGGTCATATAGCAGAAGATAGGATCAACAAATTGGAGAAAAATGGGCTATTGAGTCCGTTGACTTTCGAGTCATATCCAACTTATGAATCTTGTCTTCAAGGCAAAATGACTAAACTTCCTTTTGTAGGACATAGAGAAAGGGCCACAGATCTCCTTGCCCTAGTACATACTGATGTGTGCGACCCATTTGATGTGCCGACTAGAGGCAATTTTGTCTACTTCATTACCTTTATCGATGATCTGTCTAGGTATGGGTATGTGTATCTTATGAGACACAAGTCTGAAGCTTTTGAAAAGTTCAAAGAATTCAGACATGAAGTAGAAAAACAAACTAGAAAATCCATTAAGGTTCTTCGATCAGATCGAGGAGGTGAATACCTTAGCCAAAAATTCCTAGACTATCTCAAGAAAAATGGCATAGTCTCTCAATGGACTCCATCAGGAACACTTCAACTCAATGAAATTTTAGAATGGAGAAATCGAACTCTATTGGATATGGTCCAATCCATGATGAGCTTCACAGACCTTCCTAATTTTCTTTGGGGACACTCATTGTTAACTTCAATTTACCTACTGAATAGGATTTTCTCTAAAATCATTTCTACCACACCGTATGAGATATGGCACGGTAAGAAATCAAGTCTAAGTCATCTCAGAATTTGGGGTTGTCTGGCTCATGTCAAAAGACAACAAGCGAATAAGTTAGAGTTTAGGTCCTTCAGAGATCGATTCATTGGATATCCTAAAGAGTCATTAGGACACTATTTCTACATTCCAGAAGACCACAATGTGATTGTGAGTCGATATGCCATCTTTCTTGAAAAATAGTTTATTCAAGATAGCGGCATTGAAAAGCAGATTAAGCTTGATGAGAAAGTCTCATAAGTACAACGAGCTAAGGACCAATCAGAACCAAAATAGGTTGAGCCAATAAGAGCACTACCTCCTCTACCTCGTAGATCGGAAAGAGTTTTCCATCCCCTGAAAGATACCTAGGTATTATTTCAAAGAAAGTAGAGGAAACGTTCCTCATAGGTAATGGTGCTCATGGTGATGATCCCAAAACCTACAATGAGGCGATATCAGATATCGACTCCAAGAAATGGCTAGAGGCAATGCAGTCAGAAATTGACTCGATGCACTCAAACCAAGTCTGGACCTTGGTAGATCCACCAGAAGGTATAGTACCTATTGGGTGTAAATGGATCTTCAAGAGAAAGATTGGTGCAGATGGGAATGTGGAGACATTTAAGGTTAGACTAGTGGCAAAAGGTTATAGTCAACGTGAAGGCATTGACTATCAGGATATCTTTCTTCAGTGGCTATGCTAAAATCCATCAGCACATTGCTTGCCGTTGCAGCCTATTTCGATTATAAAATATGACAAATGGACGTGAAAATGGCATTCTTAAATGGATATCTTGAGGAAGATATCTATATAGAACAGTCGCTAGGTTTCACATCCAGTGATACCGATCACAAAGTTTGCAAGCTGCAAAGGTCCATATATGGACTTGAGCAAGTATCTCGGAGCTGGAACACTCATTTCAATGATGTGATCAAAATGTTTGGTTTCATCAAAAATGAAGAGAAATCGTGTGTCGTCAAAAAGATCAGTGGGAGCGTTGTTGTCTTCCTTGTATTATACGTGGATGACATCCTCCTTATTGGGAATGATACTCCCATGTTGATAATAGTCAAAATATGGTTGTCCAAGAAATTCTCCATGAAAGACCTAGGTGAAGCATCCTTTATTCTAGGAATTAAGGTCTATAGGGATAAACCGAATAGGATGCTAGGACTTTCACAAAAGATGTACATAGAGAAAGTACTAAAAAGGTTTAGTATGGAAAACTCTAAGAGGGGATTAATACTCTTCAGACATGGTATTCATCTTTCCAAGAAGATGTGCCCTAGCACACCTGAGGAAATAGAATGCATGAGCAAGATCCCTTATGCTTCTTTTAATAGGGAGCCTCATGTATGCCATGCTATGTACATGACCTGATATAGCCCATGCTGTGAGCGTTACAAGCAGATATCAGTCAAATCCAGGTGAAGAACACTGAACTTCTGTGAAATGTATCCTTAAGTACTTAAGAAGAACTAAGGATATAATGTTGGTCTTTGGTAACGGAGAACTCCAAGTCTAGGGATACACAGACTCGGACTTCATGTTCGATATAGATAATCGAAAGTCGACATCTGAGAGTCTGTTTATGTGCAATGGTGGTGCTGTCAGCTGGAAGAGTTCCAAGCAAACTGTGATAGCAGATTCCACTATGGAAGCAGAATATATCACTGTATCAGAGGTTGCGAAAGAAGCATTCTGGTACAAGAAGTTTGCTGCAAAAATCGAAGTAATGCCATCAGATGCCATTCCTCTATACTGCGATAATAATGGCGCCATAGCCCTAGCTAAGGAGCCGAGGTCTCACCAAAATCCAAGCACATTGAGAGGTGATACCACCTCATCCGTGATTACCTCAAGAAGGGTTATGTCAAGGTCAAGAGAGTCAATTCTACAAACAATGTGGCAGACCCACTGACAAAGCCGCTGGGATAACAAAAGATCGAAGCCCACCTTAAGAAGATGGGACTTAGACTTGTATCCAATTGGCTTTAGAACAAATGGAGGATTGTTAGATATATGTGCTCTAGAAGCCAGAATTGGCTGACATTTGTAATACACTTCTAGGGGCAAAATTGTAATGTTGACTATAATCAATAAAATGGATTATTTTCTATCACATATGTGTATTTAGTGTTTGTAATACATCCTTTGAGTTAATGGTAATGATAATTCATATTTTCAAAAGTTGAAAATTTAAGACATGAATAATCATTATTAACTCATAAAATGCTCCCGATCATAGGATCATCATAAGAATGGTGATTGATCCGAAAGGTTAGTATACAATCGCTTCTCTTTAATAGATGAGTCTTGAGTCTATGGTGTGGAGACATCGGAGCGAGAGTACAGGCACTCATTAGAGAATGAGGGCACTGAGCGTGACCACCTCGAGTAGTCATTAGGAAGTCTACCTTCTCGTCAATGACTGACTCGATGCTGCAGTGGTGTGTCTAGTTCTTTGACCTAAGGTGCATCGGCAGTTCACCTTGAGGGTGTTATAGTTTGACTACACCATAACTCGATCTTCTAGCCATTCGGAATCCTGAGGTGTATGTTGGCTATAGCATGTTCATTGTAGGAACTGGATTGCATCAAGATGGAATCTATCTACCTTGGTGGTAGAGGAGCAGCCCTATGATGATCATAAGAATCAAGTCCAGAAGCCCATGGCCATGGTAGAGTGAAATAATAGAAAGAGTTTCTATTTAGGTTTTCACATCGGACCTGAATCGAATGATTACATCATATGACAGAAACTAAGGTTTGACGAGTTCACCTTAACCCTAATCTAATCGACGCTCAAGATAGAAGAACTTAATCACACAGGTAGCTACACTAAGAGGTTTGCATTCAGCACTGATGGGTTACCACTATATACTGCTAGGTGTCACCGGTGGATTTTGGGAGCAATTAGAATGATTTAGATGATCGATCATTCTAGCTGTTCGAATCAGAAGAGTTCTGATCCATCGAAAGGAGTTTTGATGATGTCGATGATAGAGATCATGACATATCCCATTACCATATTGAACTGAGCCTAATTGGGTCACACAAACAAGGGTTTGAATTTGGTGATCATAAATTGAACTAATCCGGTTCAATTGATCTGAATGAGATTCAATTAGGTTCAAGAAAATCGTGCTAGCACTCGATTGAACCTAATGTTCTTCTTTTACTATCATAAATAGTTGTCCTGATTGAGCTAAAGGAGTTTGTGCTTGATCAGAGGCCTTCACTTGGTCTGACTAGTGCCTATCCAGATCAGAAAAGGATTATCTTATTTTGTAAGACAACACCTGCCATTTTTGGTCATCTGTCATTTTTCGTCCTTTGATTTTGGTCAAAAGTTGACCTTTGACTGGTCAAATATTGACCATTGATACTTTGACTTCTGTCCATGTGTCACACACCTATTGGAGAGCTGGTGGGGGCTTGTCCCCCTACCAGAAGCTAGCAAGGAGGAGGGCGCACGCCAAGGGTGGCGTGCACCCAAGCAGGAGGCGCCTAGGAGTCCCTATTGGATAGGGACTCCATCTCCTTTTTGGATTCCAAATAGACTCCTCCTAAGAACCAACTTTGATTGGTCTTAGGCACCACCTAAGGATGAATCCAAGGGACTCTATTCCCAACAATCAGATTTAGATCTGATTTCATAAAGAGTTGTGATTGGTTGGGAAGAAGAGGAGTTGGATCACGCATAGTCTATAAATAAGACCCTGCGCCCAACTCAAAAACACATGAGAAAAATTCCCATGCCCAAGGGCTGCCTCTCTCCCCTCCTCCATGCCAAGCCCATCTTCTCCCTCTCCTCTCCACGCCCAAAGTAGTTTGGGATTTCAGTTGGTGCGATCCAGGCGAGAGAAAGACGATAGAAAGCTAGAAGGCTGCGCTGTTGCAAAGGACAATTACTGATCTTCGAAAGGTATTTTGAAGATCCTTCAAATCAGATTCAGATCTAATTTTTGGAGACATGATAGAAAAGAAGAGAATCTTCAGATCCAGTCTAAGTGGATACCGATAGAGGTCAGGCACTTGCATGGCTAGATCCAGAACCTTTCGCTGCTTATAGGATCATCAACGGGTAATAGGATTACCCTACATCAAGGTAAGTTAAATTTGATTTAATTTATCTATATTTTATTTTAATTATTAGAATAATAAGAATCAGATCTGAAACATCCCAAATTTGATTTGGATCAAAGAAAAAAAATTTTGAAATATATCTCTTAATCCAATTAGATCTGAACGAACTTGGTCCGGGAAATCAGGATTTTCCTTCACTAACTTGATATTTCAATGAATATAATAATGAACAATAATAGCAAAAAATGTGTAAATACTAATGAATAGAATTATATTACATACCATTATTACAAGAGAAGATTCAATAAAGAATATAGATCTACTCATCAATATCCCTATCGATTTATAGGTCCTCCTCTGAATCACAATAATCGACTAATGCATCGTCTCCTATCTCATCGTCATTTATGAACCGATCGTCATCCTCTGAATCATCAAGATTAAATATAAAATCAGCTTCAACTTCATGATCCGAATCCTAGACCAGATCCTGACCTAGATCTCGGACTAGATCCCAACCTCAATCCAACTTGGATCCTGATCGAATCCCGGACAAAATAATTCATGTGCATTAAAAATTCACTAAAGGATTCAGCTACTCCTAATTAAAATATTAAATCATAATCATAATAAAATACAAGGACTAAACAAGCAAAAATATTAAATTATAACAAGCAAAAGCATGAAATTATTTTTTTAAAAATAATATCATATCATTATTTTAAAAGTTAACTATTTTTATTATAAAAAATAATTTATTTTTAAATAATTTAAATATTTTATTTGATTTTATTTATCATTACTATTTTTTAATAGCTATTATTATCTTAATTATTATTATTTTTATAAATAAATTATTCATTTTTTTAAAAAAAATATTTTTTCCCCTTTCTTCTCCCACATGCTGTAACCCCCGCACCCTTCCCCCCGCCAGTCCCCTCACCGCCCCCCATCCCCCCATGGCACCTCTCCATCCCCCACCCCCAGTGGCCCCCACCCAGCCCATCACCACCACCTCTCACACCCTACGGTGCCCCTCTAGCCCCACTCCAGCTCACACAGGGTGTCGAGCCCGTTCCGCTTGCACCCCCCACCCCCCGCAATGCCTCTCCATCGCCCCACCCTATTGGGTCTGCACCCATCACCACCACCCCACCCCTGCCAAACACCCTTCCTCCCTCTCCTTCCTCCCTGCCTGGGCACCCACCCCCTACCACCCCTCATGCCCCTCCTCTTGTCACCTCCGTCGATCATGATGACCCACGTGCAGAAGGAAAAAAAGACCATCATAAATAGGGACCCTTACCTTCGATTCATGATAGTGGCAGCGGCAACGACGGCGGGGGCAAGGGTGGCAACGGCAATGGGAGACGCACTTGCTGGCTAGTGGAAGCTTGGGAGGAGGGAGAGAGAGGAGTTGGTTTTGAGGGTTTTGCGGGAGAGAGAGGAGAGGGTTTGAGTGTTTCGTAGGATCGAAGGGATGTCGAGGTGACTGGTATTTAAAGAGCTTTTAGCAACAAAAAATTTTTATCACTAAAAACATTATTAGCGATAAAAAATTAATTTTCATCCCTAATAATTTTTGCCAATTTTTTACACTAAAATAATTTTTCTCTAAAAAAGCAAATCAAAAAAATTAAAAAAATAATTTATGATGAAATATTGAATTTCCAACACTCATAATTATTATTAGCGATGAAATTAATGTTTATGTTGCTAATACTTAATTATTTACAATACAAAATTTTTCATCATAAATAATTGATAAAAAAATAAAAATTTTTAAAAAAATAAATGCTAGATTATTTATGATAGAAAAAATTTTATCATAAATAATTAAGTATTTATGATGGAAGAATGATTTCCATCATAAATACTAAATTATTTATGACATAAATTTTCATCATAAATAATTATAAAAAATTTAAAAAATAAAAAATAAATAATAGATTATTTATGATAAAAATATTTTATGAATTTAAAAAATAATTCAAGTATTTTATGATTGATTTTTTTATTATAAATTTTTATATTTTGCAACCAAAAAATTAGTTGCACATAAATTTTATAATCAAATATAATTTTTTTTATTTCTTTTCTAAATATTATATAATTTTAAAATTTAAAACCCATCTTTTCTATTCATTATCTAAATAATTATCATTAGCATATCGATATAAAAGACTACCTTGATTTGGTAACTCTAACTATATCGATCAATAAAATTTGATTTCATTGGTCATGAATGACTGTATGATAATCTAATAGATAAAGACCATCAATGAATACAAAAACTTACAATAATGATCTCGATGATATTTGTAGTGCACTATCAAAATTTTACTTTAATCGAATATCATTATTATGGTCAATTTAGTATAGATAATTTGGATCGTTAAATAAAAAATGAGTGATCAATAGGCCAAACAATATTTGATTATAAGATGATTTTTTAAGATAAATGATCATTGCAACTACATGATGGTGATCGTAAAATGCAAACTGCGCGTATATGAACCATCCAAAACTATATGTCTTTTGATACATATTCTTAAAGTCTTTAAATAATTGTACTTATGCTTTTGTAAGATCTACTAAATGTGGATGGTTCACATATATGAGGTTTGGATTTTACGATCATTATCATATAGATAATTAAAATAGTAATAAAGATCATTTATCTAAAAAGATATCATATAATCAGATGTCATTTGGCCTTTTGATCACTTATTTTTTATTTAAGAATTTAAATCATTCCATGCTAAATTGATCATGATAATGATATTCGATTGAAGTAAAATTTTAATAGTATACTATAAATATCATCAAGATCATTATTGCAAGTTTTAGACCTATCAGTGGTCTCTATCTATCAGATTATCATGCGGTCATTCATGACTATCGAAATCAAATTGTATTGATTGACATAGCTAGGGCTATCAGATCGAGGTGATCTTTTATGAAGATACTCTAATGGTAATTATTAAGATAATGAACAGTGAAGATGGATTTTAAATTTTAAAATTATATCTATTTAGAAAAAATAAAAAATATATTCATTATAAAATATATTTATGATCAATTTTTGGGTTGAAAAATATAAAAAATTTATGATTGAAAAATCGATCATAAAATACTTAAATTATATTTTAAATTTCTATCATATTTTCATCATAAATAATTTTCTATTTATTTTTTTAAAAAATATATTTTTTGCTGCTTATTTACGATGAAAATATTGCATCATAAATAATTTAGCATTTGCAATGAAAATTATTTTTCCATCATAAATACTTAATTATTTGTAATGAAATTTTTTTGTAAATAATCTAGAATTTATTTTTTTAAAATTTTTATTTTCTCACTGATTATTTATGATGCAAAAATTTTCATCACAACTAATTAAATATTTATGATAAAAAATGATTTCTATCACTAATACTAAACTATTTGAGACATAATATTTTTGTTACAAATAATTTGATATTTATTTATTTTTAGTTTCTATTTTTTCATCCGAGTGGCTGGTCGATGGCCATCTCGACAGTGGCGGAGGCACGAGAGTGCAATGGCTACATCGGACATCAAACCATATGCATGTGATGCCCGTCCATGCGGTGGACCATGCAGGGGTGGAGCCATGAGTGGGCATCGATGGCCATCTCCATGACATCATGGGCGCACGTGGCCGTACTGGATGTGCTGCCTCGACTTGCCCATGGGCTAGCTAGCAGTAGATGTGCTTGCACCCCTCCACCCCATCGCGTAAGCCATGCACGGTGCATCTTTGCCCACTGCCCCGATGAGCTACGGGTATGGGATGGAAATTATTGATTTTAAATTACTAATTTTTTGTTGATTATTTATGATGCAACTTTTTCCATCATAAATAATTGGGTATTTATGACATATATTTGATTTACGTCGTAAATACCTAATTATTTATGATAAAAAATTTTCCATCGCAAATAATATATTTTTTTATTTTTGTAAATTACTAATTTTTCATTAATTATTTGCAATGAAAATTAGGTCTGCATCGTAAATACCTAATTATTTATGACAAAAAATGTTTCCATCAGAAATAATCTACCCTTTTATTTTTTTAAATTATTAATTTTTCATCGATTATTTACGATGAAATTTTTTTCATCATAAATAATTTGGTATTTATGATGTAAATTAGATTTGCATCATAAATACATAATTATTTATGGCAAAAAAAATTTCCATCATAAATAATATACCTTTCTTTCAAATTATTGATTTTTCATCAATTATTTATGAGGAAAAGGTTTTCATTATAAATAATTATGTATTTATGACATAAATTACATTTTCATCATAAATACCTAATTATTTATGATGGCAAAATTTTTGTTGCAAATAATCTATCCTTTTATTTTTTAAATTATTTATTTTTCATTGATTATTTGTGATAGAATTTTTTTCATCATAAATAATTTGGTATTTATAGTGTAAATTAGTTTTGCATCATAAATATCTTATTATTTATGATAAAATAATTTTCATCACAAATAAACTTTTTATTATTTTGAATTACCAATTTTTTATTAATTATTTATAATAAAAAAATTTTCATCCCAAATTATTAGATATTTATGACATAAATTATATTTCAATCATAAATACCTAATTATTTGTGATGAAAAAATTTTGTCATAAATAATCTATCCTTTTATTTTTTCAAATTACTAATTTTTTATTTATTATTTATGATAGAATTTTTTTCATCATAAATAATTAGATATCTATGACAAAAATTTATTGTGCATCATAAATACCTTATTATTTGCAATGAAAAAATTTCCATTGCAAATAATGTACTCTTTTATTTTTTAAAAAATTACTAATTTTTCATTAATTATTTATGATGAAATTTTTTTTATCATAAATAATTATGTATTTATGATGTAAATTATTTTTCATAGAAAATACATAATTATTTATGATGAAAAAATTTTCATCATAGATAATCAATCTTTTTTTAAATATAATTTTTATCAATTAATATAATTTTTATCAATTAATATAAAAAATTTTCATCATTAATATAATTTTTATCAATTATTTGCAATGAAATTTTTTCCATATCAAATAATTAGGTATTTATGATAAAAAATTATTTTACATCATAAATATTCTATTATTTATGATAAAAAAATTTTATCATAAATAATCTATTATTTTTTTAAATTACTAATTTTTCATCGATTACTTGCTATGAAATTTTTCTCATCATAAATAATTAGTTATTTACGACGTAAATTTAGTTTCCATCATAAATACCTAATTATTTATGATGAAATTTTTTTATCATAAATAATTTATTATTTATGATGAAAAATATTTTGGTTGCAAATACTGTTATTTATGATTATTTTTGTTGCAAATAATTTTATTGCAAAATCTTAATTTTTTTGTAGTCATAACACCCCATTGAGGCTCTAAGGAATCACTAACATAAAACACTTGACTAGCTTGAAAGGCAAGTATATTCGATTTTTCAATGTGAAGATAGCATTGCATATTAATAAAAGTAAAGTCGCACTCATCAGTCTTCATCATTGACTAAGATAAGGTATCAAATCAATCGCATTTTATCAATGTAACCTTTTTTTAGAATAGTAGTCCAAGATGACAATCTTCTCCACAACCCCATAATAGTTCAGATCTTTCATATGAGACTATGAATTTCTCGAGCTAGCATAATACCAGTTATGGCACTCAACATCATGCCACTATTTTATGTTGCCATATTTTGAGCTTGGCTATGAATATTGAATCTATAGTCATTAATGATGAGCTATTTGTACTCACACATGGTACGATTTAGTACCATTGAAAGAGCACATACTTCATGACTCATATCATCGAGTGGTAATCTCCATACCTAAGAAGATGATACCTAATTAATAAACATATTCAAATAGAGTGTACAAGATAGGAATATGTACTCACTTACATGATCTTTGAACCACTCAAAAAACTTTTTGCTATGATAAGCCTAACTTCATATTGCATATCTCTTCTATGAAGTTGGGATATATTTCATTAAATTTTTGTCATACCACTCAATCGGCGGGGTGCCTCAATGCATCATCTTTTGTTCGCTTCTCTTCATGCCATCTTATGTCCTTCGATGTCCTTACTGACATAAATAACTTTTGTAGTCTTGGTATAAAAAAAAAGTGCCATATCAACTTTTAAAAAATATGGGTCGATGTATCATCTTTATTTTATTTCCATCTTGGTACACCACACTTCGTACACTCATTTCAGTTGGCACCCCCTTCCAATAGAGCATGCAATCATTAGGGCATGCATATATCTTAGTGTAAGTAAAATCCAACTATTCAATAATCTTTGATGCCTTATAATTATTCTTCAAAATTTGTACATTATCCGAAAGAATGTCCCCCAAAAGCTCTAGTATACAGTTTACTCTATTATTACTGATTCCATTCAAGTATTTCGCATGATACAACCAAATTAAAAACTCAAGCTTCACCATCTTTTCACACTTGAGATATAACGAAATATTAGCATCCTCCATCAACTTGCAGATCTTCTCCACATTCTCATTATTTGTCATTCCACCAACCACAATATCAAGCATTGACATAGATGCACCATCATTTTGACCAATAAATACGAAGATATCATGAACCATTTGTTCCACTCCCTCATCATGTTGATCGCCTCCTTACGGCCTGCACTCACTATGTTGATCCCAACAAATCTTATATCTGGGTTTAAAGCCATAAATAATGAAGTAACCATTTACATCTTGACAAGATAGCCAAAGTCCACCCATACACTTCTTACAAGAATATTCGATAAGTCCATAGTCTCTAAATATTTCTATAATAAAATCATGAAACTTTTGAAGTCTAGCCTCATATTCGAGCAAGAGTCTACTCAACTTCAACCACTCCTTATCCATTATAAAAATAGTGATATTATAATTAAATCATATGTAAAAATGAGACATAATAGAATAATATTAAGACAATTTGGTAGTAATTGTTCATAATTTATGCATGTATACCAATGGTTAGAGTTCATAACATCATTATATAGGCAAATAAAAAATATTGTTTCAATCATGACAAGTTGAGAAGGACTAACCAAATATTGCATGCATTATAAACAAATATTTGAAGAAACCAAAAATTCATTAAATATCATTTTTAGATATGTAATAAATATATCCTATCATCAACTAAAATAAGAAATTTTAGTAGCATCTTTTCTTAGTTCTTCCATGTAGGGAGAATAAGGAGAAATGCTATTCAAAATTTTTTTCGAACTCTCAGCATATTGTTTGATTTCTGTAATGACCTATAGAATTATTTGCATTTTTCAAACTATCCATGGTGCACAATGAATTGACCAATGTACATAATTTTTCAATCCATATAAAAATAAATAAATGTATGGATATATTAGAATATATACGTCAATTAACTAATGGATCTATCACCATGCAATATATATTTTATTAAAATTAATACATAATCAAAACCATCCAGCATCTTCCATCGGCTTGTGCGCAGCCTATAGGACATGCGAGAGGTAGATGCCTTGGATGCTAGCTATGATATGAGGCATAGCCTGTAGGATTTGATGTGGTGCTCCCAAACCTTGGAAGGCCACGAGAGGAGCCAGGGTGTTGGCTTCAGAAGATTAGGATGGTGTGGTCCTAGGGCTAGGATAGGAGTTATCCTAGGATGAAGGTGGCGTATAGCCCTGCACAGACTTGAGGTTCAGGTGTGAGAATCTTGAGGGAGGCTTGGTAGGTGCTCCGAAGATCTGCCGACATAAGGTGAAGCAAAGGATCAAAGCCAAGAGAAGAATCAGCCAACATAAGGAGCTGACACACAGACGAGCTAGCTTGGATATGTAGTCAAGCTGGCTCGAGCTGAGACTGAGCCAACTCGGGGTGTAGTCGAGCTGACTATCTTAGGTAGATAGAAGATAGGGTTTGGACAATACGCAATCAAGCCAGCTTGGCTTCTGATAGAGCTGACTCGATGGTGGTGAATAGAACTGGATGGAGGTTTTTTGTTTGAGGTCTTAAGGCTTGGTCCAATAAGATCTTAAGGTGGCTAACATATGTATGCATCGAGTTTAGATCCAAGGGGTAAGAGCATGGGAGACATGGGTGTACATGGGCTCGGTGAGTGCTTTCATATATTGGGTTAGCCTAGGAGAGTTTTTTAGCTGGAGTTTGGATTTATTAGGATTCATGTGGTATAACAGAAATTCTAAGGCATATAAATCTAGGTATTGTAATCTTTACAAGAGAGTGAAATCAATATACAGCTTTTCTCTCCAACTCTCTTCTCTCTTTTCTCTCTAGTTTCAATGCCAAGCCCTATGTGCCGCCATCAATTTTTTTTTTTTCTCTTCTTCATATTTTTGGATTAACACCTAGATTTGTATAAGAGATCAAATCTATGAATATGGTTTTAAGCAGTCATAGGCATAATAATTGGTATCAAATCAATATCGATTATTCCAACACTTGGTATCAGAGCTAAGTGATGCCATGGTGATGCACTAACACTTGGTATCAGAGCTCGACTGAGTGTGGAGGAGAAAGAAGATCAAGTTTCAGTAGAGCTCGATAGTGAGGTTCAGATCTAAGATTTTCTCTAGACTTCATGGGGATGGAAGTGATCTAAGGGCTGTTGTCCATCATCCCTGGTCAAAGTAATTTTCAGATTTACCTGTTGGCTATTTTTTATTTGGTTTGATCATGAAGAATAATGGGTTGAATGTTGGATTTGAAAATTTTGATAGAAAGGATAGTTTCATAATGTAGAAGGTTAGGGTAAAGGATTTATTGATTCAGATGAGACTAGATTCGATCTTAGAGGATAGACTAGAGGAGATGACAAACAAGGAGTGAAAATTCTTTGAGAAAAGGGCATGTGCCATGATTAGAACTTGTCATGCAGATAAGATGCTATATGACCTATTAGAGGAGAAGACACCCAAGGATTTATGATCAAGATTACATTAGTTATATATGAAGAAGAATATGTGCAAAAAGTTGGTGCTGAAGAAGCAACTATATAGCCTTCGGATACAAGAGGACAAGGATGTTGCAGGATATATTCAGCATTTTGATCGAATGAGCATGAACTTGCTCAATATTGGGGTGGAGCACGAAGAGGAGGACAAGAGTTTATCGCTGCTATATTCGCTATCCAGGAGCTTCGATCCATTGGTAACCATACTGCTATATGATAAGGAGACATTGGTGTACGAGAAGATCGTATCAGTGCTAAGGTCCAATAAGCAGTAAAAATGGATGACAAAGAGGGAGGTCTTCCAGGAGGGTCTTATGGTGTCAAAGAGGCTCAGGTAAGAAAAGAAGAAGGGTCAGCGAAGGGACAGCAAGAGATCCAAGAAGTGCTTCAAGTATAGTGAAGCAGGGCACTTTAAGCAAGAATATCTACTTTAAAAGAAGCGCAAAGGAGAAAAATCAGATTCCATCATTTTAGTCACTAAAAGTGAAGAGTCGGATGAGCTCTTGATGGTTTCGAAAGAGCCTTTAGGGTGCAGTGTATCTGAGATAATTTTGGAGGCGTCTACGGAGTATGGAGGATCTGAAGGAGCAGTGACTATGTTCGAGGTGCAGCGGCAGGCTCAGTAGTACAGTATTGAGTAGTTGGCTTCGAGGAACTTGATTACAGATTCAACTTCTACGGCATCAGGAGGACTTCGATTTCAAATGGAGCACTGGGCAGAGGTGGCTTCATAAGTGGAGAGAGTTCTAACATGAGTTCAAAGTGGAGGAGTGCAGGAGGATCAATATCCTAATACCAACATCGGAGATGCATAATTCTAGGTGGAGCAGCACATGTGAAAGGACAGGCAAATTTTTTAGGAGATCATGTTAGGGTATGCAGCAGGCATTGGCATAAGATTGCTGTAGATTCTTCATGAAAGTCCAGGATAAATAATGTGGCTGCCAAGCAAAAGGATGTCTATAACTCCAAGGGTGGTGCATAGGTGCAAGCTAAGATCTTCAGCGGTGGAGGTGGTCATTCCAAAAGCCTCAAATAGAGCTCAGCAGTTGGAGAAAGATGGTAGTGGAAAGGCATGCACCAGTACTTGTCAGGGCATGCATCGACAGTGGGATCGTGCAGTCGAACATTGCTAGGTGTACCAAGGCTTGGGCGCACCAAGATGAAGATTGTAGGATCTGATGTAGTGCTCCCAAGCATTGGGGGGCCATGGGAGGAACTAGGGTGTTGGATCCAAAAGACTAGGATGGGTATGGTCCTAGGGTGAAGGCGGCATGTAGCCCTACACGGACTTAAGGTTCAGGTGTGAGAACCTTGAGGGGTGCTTAGTAGGTGCTCCAGATATCTAGAACATAAGGTGGAGCAAAGGACTAAAGCCAGAAGAAGAATCAGCCAAGACAAGGGTCTGACACACAAGCAGGCTAGCTCAGATACGTGGTTGAGCCAGCTCGAGCTGAGACCAAGTTGACTCAGGGTGCAGTCGAGCCTGCTATCTTAGGTAGGCAGAAGACATGGTTCGGACGATATGCAGTCGAGCTAGCTTGGCTCCTAACAAAGCTAGCTCGATATTAGCTAATAGAACTAGATGGGGGTTTTATGTTTAGGATCTTAAGGCCTGATCCAATAAGTTCTTAATGTGGCTAACACATGTATGGGTCGGATTTAGATCTAGGGGATGAGTGTTAGATATATGTGCCCTAGAAGTAGAATTGGCTGACACTTGTAATACACTTCTAGGGGCAAAATTGTAATTTTGACAATAATTTAATGAAATGGGTTATTTTCTATCACACATGTGTATTTAGTGTCTGTGATACATCCTTTGAGTTAATGGTAATGATAATTCATATTTTCAAGAGTTAAAAATTTAAGACATGAATAATCATTATTAACTCATAAACAGCTCCCGACCATAGGATCATCACGAGGATGGTGATTGATCTGGAACGTTGGTGTACGATCGCTTCTCTTTAGTAGATGAGTCTTGAGTCTACGGTGTAGAGACACCGGAGCAAGAGTATAGGTACTCGTTAGAGAACGAGGGCACTGAGCGTGACCACCTCGAGTAGTCATTAGGGAGTCTACCTTCTCGTCAATGACTGACTCGATGCTGCAGTAGTGTGTCTGGTTCTTTGACCTGAGATGCATCGGCAGTTCACCTTGAGGGTGTTATAGTTTGACTACACCATTACTCGGTCTCCTAGCCATATGGAACCCTGAGGTGTATGTTGGCTATAGCATGTTCATTGTAGGAACTGGATTGCATCAAGATGGAATCTATCTACCTCGGTGGTAGAGGAGTAGCCCTATGATGATCATGAGAATCAAGTCCAGAAATCCATGGCCATGGTAGAGTGAAATAATAGAAAGAGTTTCTATTTAGATTTTCACATTGGACTCGAATCGAATGATTACATCATATGACAGAGACTAGGGTTTGACGAGTTCACCTTAACCCTAATCTGATCGGGGCTCAAGATAGAAGAACTGAATCACACAGGTAGCTGCACCAAGAGGTTCGCATTCAGCTCTGATGGGTTGCCACCATATACTGCTAGGTGTCACTGGTGGATTTTGGGAGCAATTAGAATGATTTAGATGATCGATCATTCTAGCTGTTCGAATCAGAAGAGTTCTGATCCATCGAAAGGAGTTTCGATGATGTCTATGATAGAGATCATGACATATCCCATTACCATACAGAACTGAACCTAACTGGGTCACACAAACAAGGGTTTGAATCTGGTGATCATCAATTGAACTGATCTAGTTCAATTGATCTGAATGAGATTCAATTAGGTTCAAGGAAATCGTGCTAGCACTCGATTGAACCTAACGTTCTTCTTTTACTATCATAAATAAGTTGTCCTGACTGAGCCAAAGGAGTTTGTGCTCAATCAGAGGCCTTCATATGGTCTGACTGGAGGTTGTCCAAGTCAGAATAGGTTGTCTTATTTGTAAGACATTACCTGCCATTTTTGGTCACCTGCCATTTCTTGTTCTTTGACTTTGGTCAAAAGTCTACCTTTGACTGGTCAAATGTTGACCATTGACCCTTTGACTTTTGACCACATGTCATGCACCTATTGGAGAGCTGGTGGGGGCCTGTCCCCCTGCCAGAACCTGGCAAGGAGAAGGGCGCACGCCAAGGGTGGCGTGAGCCCAAGTAGGAGGCGCCTAGGAGTCCTTGTTGGACAAGGACTCCACCTCCCTTTTGGATTCCAATCAGAGTTCTACTAAGAATCCAGTTTGACTGGTCTTAGGCACCCTCTAAGGAGGAATCCAGGGGTCTCTATTCCAACCAATCAGATTTAGATCTGATTTCACAAAGGGTTGTGATTGGTTGAGAGGAAGAGGAGTTGGATCACAAGAGGTCTATAAATAAGACCCTGCGGCCCAACCCTAATCCTAAGCGAATGCAATTGAGAAACCCCACCCCAAGGCTGCCTCTCCCCTCCTTCCTCCATGCCATAGCTTCTTCTCCCTTGCTCTCCACGTCCAAAAGGTGTTTTGGACTTAGGTTGGTGCGATTCAGATCAAGGAAAGGCGATCAAAAGCTAAGAAGGCTGCGCTGCTGCAAAAGGACGACTGCAGATCTTCAAAAGAGTTTTGAAGATCCTCCAGATCAGATCCAGATCTGATTTTTGGAGGTGTGATAGAGAAGAAGAGGATCTCCAGATCCAACCCGAGTGGATACCGGTAGAGGCCAGGCGCTTGCGTGGCTAAGATCCAGAACCTTCCGCTGCAATCAGGATCATCTACAGGGTAATAGGATTACCCAAATCAGGTAAATTAAATTTGATTTAATTTATCTTATTTTATTTTATTTATTAAAATAATAAGAATCAGATCTGAAAATATATCAAGATCTGATTGAGATCAAGAGAAAAAATTTTTGAAATATATCTCTTGATCTGAATCAGATCTGGAACGAACCTGGACCGAAAAAATCAGGATTTCCCTTCAACTGGTATCAGAGCCATGGTTCTAAATTGTTTAGATCTGATTTTAATTTTATTTTAATTAGAAAATAAAGTGATTTCAGATGTCACATGAGATGTGATCAGATCTGAAATCAGAAAAATTTAAAATTAAATGATTTGGATCTAAGATTAGAAGATATGCATGACTAGTTCTAGAATAGAATAGTTCTATAGAATAGTTTTGCATGTCTTTGATTTAATCTGATTAAATCATATTTTAGATCTTCTTATTTACTATTTTTTGATATTATAAGTATTATAATAACATCTGATAAAACAGCAAATAAAAATTATTTAATTTTAAATATCATATGAGATATGATTGATGCATGTCTAGACTAGTTGTAGAATAGTTCTACATAATTGTCTAGATTAGAATTTATTTTGATTAGATCAATTTAAATCTAATTTTTTAGATTATTATGAGATAATTTAGATCTGAAAATATGCATGATTTGATACATGAGATGTATGCAAAATATGCCTTGATTAGATCTAAATTTGTATATGAGATATATGATATAGATCTATAAACTGTTTTGTAGATTTTACATGTTCCTGATTAAGGCGTTCCTCTTGGCCGTCCGGTCATAAGAATGAAGAAGGGTTTAAAGGCCCTCTCTTCCCATTCGATGGGGTGTTCTTATGACGTGTAGGGGTGCTGCGTGTTCGTCCTTAATCAGAAACCCAAAACTTACTTTCTGCAAAACCCTAGATCCTGAAACCCTAGGATTTATTGTGCATATTTTGTTTATGAACCCAACTTAATTAAGAATTAAGTTTATGAAATATCAATTAGGTCTAAAATTGAGAATTTCAGATCTAAGACATATTCATAATACTGGGTTCGGGCTTGGGTAGCTCAATTAGGTCTAAGCGGTTGATCAAACCGAATCAAGAGTTGGTTAGATGGGATCAACAATGCTTAAATTGACCAGCCTAATAGGATTAAGTCTGGGTCAAGATCGAGTCACGATCAAGCAAGACCTAATTAGGCTCAGAGGTTAGAGTCTGGATTGTAGGCTAACCCAATTGGTTCTGACTCAACAATTTGGTGTCTAAGGTAAGTTTGGCACAGACGACCGACTGGTTTTTAATTGGAAGCTACTCGACCTGAATGCATTCTTGTGCGAGTTAACGGCATATTCCTTCCACCGGTCTCACTTACCTGGCCATATCTGTTGACACAGTTCTGATCTGAGGTGGTCAATAATCCGAGCTGAACCCATGCCACTAGGTTAGTCATAATTGTTATGACTAAGCCAAGTCTAGTTTAATGAGACCTGAATCAATTCTCCCTAAGAAAAGATTAAGTCTGAGGTCTTCCACCATTGTAGATGTGCGGGCCCTTCCCGGGGTTGATTGTTCTCGGCTGGATACAGTGGCTCAGTTGCACCGGGAAGACGCAACCATGTCTATTAGGCATTGGATGCTATGGGCTGGAGGATGAGTTGGGCTCAATATTCCGGATACGGTGAGAGACCCAATTAGGAACCCAGTCTATGCAAATGGTGGGTCTGACTTAACTAAGGAGTGGATCAATATTTCGGATACGGTGAGATTCATGAATTAGAGACCAAGTTTGGGTGCACCATGATTAGAGAATCATTGAACAAGAGTTGTTCACTCATTGGCTAACCCATCACCAATAACTGTTAGGTGAGGTGATGAGTCAGTTGGTGAGACCGCACCACCCACTAGAAATCATTAATCGCGGAGATTTTTGCATCTCTACAGAGGGAGTGTAGGGATCCGAGAAAATAGTGGGAGCTAATTTGTTTAAAAATAAAATCCCTAAATAAATTGGTCAAGTCAAAATTACAGTATCTAACTAGAATCTTTGACTCTCTACAGGAAAAATGTCTGCGTCCAACCCACTTGGCACGTATCCTAGACACACATAGACTGACTGGACCCAATTATAAAGATTGGCTCAGGAACTACAAAATTATTTTGGGTTCAGAGAAGTTAACACATGTTTTGGACCAGGACCCTCCCACCTTACCAGCTCGTCCATCCACTGAACAGAGAGCGTCTCTGAAAAATGGATTGACGAAGACAATAAGGCCAGATACTACATGTTGGGCTCGATGTCTGATGAGCTCCAGCGCCAACATGAAGATATCGGGACTGCTCGCCAAATGTTGGCTCACCTGCAGGAGATGTTTGGTGAACAGAGTCGCGCAGCCAAATATCAAGTCACGAAATGACTTTTTAAGGCTAAGATGCGTGATGGGCAGTCAGTCCAAGATCACTGTCTGACAATGATCAAGGACATGGAAGAGCTTGAGAAGCTCGGTGTGAAGTTGGACTTGGATTTGCAGAATGATATTATTCTGCAATCCTTGACTGATGCATATGGGCAATTCATCATGAATTACCACATGCATAAACTTCAAAATTCCTTGGCCGAGTTGAATGAATATGCTGGTTACCGCTGAGCTTTCTATGAAAGGTTCTAAAGGCTCAGTTCTTGCTATGGAACGGACTTCTTCCAAAAGAAAGTCTTATGGAAAGAAAAAGAAGTCTGTGAAAAAGCAAAAGGTGGAAGGATCAAAGAAGAAGAAGGCAGAACCGAAGAAGAAGGTCCGATGGCAAAGGAAAGTGTTTCCATTGCAACAGCGACGGCCATTGGAAGCGGAACTGCCCTACTTACCTGGCCACCCTGAAGAACAAGAAGGAAGGTCCTTCTGGAGGTATGCTCGTTATTGAGTCTAACCTTACGGTTTCTTCTGCATCCAGTTGGGTGCTTGACTCTGGTTCTAGTGCTCATCTGTGCACTTCTATGCAGGGTCTTGAGGATAGCAGGAGGCTGAGGGATGGAGACATGATCCTACGCATCGGTAATGGAGCAAGAGTTGCTGCAGTAGCCGTGGGAACATACCCTCTTCGATTACCATCTGGTTTAGACTTAGTTTTAAAAGACTGTTATTATGTGCCTGCAGCTAGCAGGAATTTGATTTCTGTTTCATGCTTAGCACAAGAAGGTTATGTGATCACCTTCTTTAAGGACCATTGTAACATTCTTTATGAAAGAAATAAAATTGCAAATGGTTTCCTTGTTAATGGTCTTTATCAGTTGCATATTGATGTACCTGTTTTAACTATCGAGCAAAACGTGAATGCCAAACGACCTAGGGATAGTCCAAACGACAGATATCTATGGCACCTGAGATTAGGTCATATAGCAGAAGATAGGATTAACAAATTGGAGAAAAATGGGCTATTGAGTCCATTGACTTTTGAGTCATATCCAACTTGTGAATCTTGTCTTCAAGGCAAAATGACTAAACTCCCTTTTGTTGGACATGGGGAGAGGGCCACAGATCTCCTTGCCCTAGTACATACTGATGTGTGCGGCCCATTCGATGTGCCGGCTAGAGGCAATTTTGTCTACTTCATTACCTTTACCGATGATCTGTCTAGGTATGGGTATGTGTATCTTATGAGACACAAGTCTGAAGCCTTTGAAAAGTTCAAAGAATTCAGACATGAAGTAGAAAAACAAACTTGGAAAACCCATTAAGGTTCTTCGATCAGATCGAGGAGGTGAATACCTTAGCCGAGAATTCCTAGACTATCTTAAGGAAAATGGCATAGTCTCTCAATGGACTCCACCAGGAACACCTCAACTCAACGGGGTTTCAGAACGGAGAAATCGGACTCTATTGGATATGGTTCGATCCATGATGAGCTTCACAGACCTCCCAGATTTTCTTTGGGGACATTCATTATTAACTTCAATCTATTTACTGAATAGGGTTCCCTCTAAAACCGTTCCTACCACACCGTATGAGATATGGCACGGTAAGAAACCAAGTCTGAGTCATCTCAGAATTTGGGGTTGTCCGGCTCATGTCAAAAGACAACAAGCGGACAAGTTAGAGTTTAGGTCCTTTAGAGCTCGATTCATAGGATATCCTAAAGAGTCATTAGGATACTATTTCTACATTCCAGAAGACCACAATGTGATTGTGAGTCGACATGCCATATTTCTTGAAAAATAGTTTATTCAAGATAGCGGCATTGGAAAGCAGATTAAGCTTGATGAGAAAGTCTCACAAGCAGAACGAGCTAAGGACCAAGTTGGAACCAAATCAGGTTGAGCCAATAAGAACACTACCTCCTCCACCTCGTAGATCGGAAAGAGTTTTCCATCCCCCTGAAAGATACTTAGGTATTATTTCAGAGGACGTAGAGGAAATGTTCCTCATAGGTAATGGTGCTCATGGTGATGATCCCAAAACCTACAACGAGGCGATATCAGATATCGACTCCGAGAAATGGCTTGAGGCAATGAAGTCAGAAATTGACTCGATGCACTCAAACCAAGTCTGGACCTTGGTAGATCCACCAGAAGGTATAGTACCTATTGGGTGTAAATGGATCTTCAAGAGAAAGATTGGTGCAGATGGGAATGTGGAGACATTCAAGGCTAGACTGGTGGCAAAAGGTTATAGTCAACGTGAAGGCATTGACTATCAGGATACCTTTTTCCCGGTAGCTATGCTAAAATCCATCCGCACATTGCTTGCCGTTGCAGCCTATTTCGATTATGAAATATGGCAAATGGACGTGAAAACGGCATTCCTAAATGGATATCTTGAGGAAGATATCTATATGGAACAGCCGCTAGGTTTCACATCCAGTGATACTGATCACAAGGTTTGCAAGCTGCAAAGGTCCATATATGGACTTAAGCAAGCATCTCGGAGCTGGAACACTCGTTTCAATGATGTGATCAAAAAGTTTGGTTTCATCAAAAATGAAGAGGAACCATGTGTTTTCAAAAGGGTCAGTGGGAGCGCTGTTGTCTTCCTCGTATTGTACGTGGATGACATCCTCCTTATTGGGAATGATATTCCCATGTTGACATCAGTCAAGATGTGGTTGTCCAAGGAATTCTCCATGAAAGACCTAGGTGAAGCATCCTTTATTCTAGGAATTAAGGTCTATAGGGATAGACCGAATAGGATGCTAGGACTTTCACAGAAGATGTACATAGAGGAAGTACTAAAGAGGTTTAGTATGGAAAACTCTAAGAGGGGATTAATACCCTTCAGACATGGTATTCATCTTTCCAAGAAGATGTGCCCCAGCACACCTGAGGAAATAGAACGCATGAGCAAGATCCCTTATGCTTCTGCAATAGGGAGCCTCATGTATGCCATGCTATGTACACGACCTGATATAGCCCATGCTGTGAGTGTCACAAGCAGATATCAGTCAAATCCAGGTGAAGAACACTGGACTTCTGTGAAATGTATCCTTAAGTACTTGAGAAGAACTAAGGATATGATGTTGGTCTTTGGTAATGGAGAACTCCAAGTTCAGGGATACACAGACTCGGACTTCATGTCCGATATAGATGATCGAAAGTCGACATCTGGAAGTCTGTTTGTGTGCAATGGTGGAGCTGTCAGCTGGAAGAGTTCCAAGCAAACTGTGATAGCAGATTCCACCATGGAAGCAGAATATATAGCTGCATCAGAGGCTGCAAAGGAAGCATTCTGGTACAAGAAGTTTGCTGCAGAAATTGGAGTAATGCCATCAGATGCCATTCCTCTTTACTGCGACAACAATGGCGCCATAGCCCTTGCTAAGGAGCCGAGGTCTCACCAGAAAGTCCAAGCACATTGAGCGGCGATATCATCTCATCCGCGATTACCTTGAGAAAGGTTACGTTGAGGTCAAGAGAGTCAACTCCACAGATAATGTGGCAGACCCACTTACAAAGCCGTTGGGCCAGCAGAAGATCGAAGCCCACCTTGAGAAGATGGGACTTAGACTTGTAGCCAATTGGCTTTAGGACAAGTGGGAGATTGTTAGATATATGTGCCCTAGAAGCCAGAATTGGCTGACACTTGTAATACACTTCTAGGGGCAAAATTATAATTTTGACTATAATTTAATGAAATGGGTTATTTTCTATCACACATGTGTATTTAGTGTCTGTGATACATCCTTTGAGTTAATGGTAATGATAATTCATATTTTCAAGAGTTGAAAATTTAAGACATGAATAATCATTATTAACTCATAAAAGCTCCCGACCATAGGATCATCACGAGGATGGTGATTGATCCGGAAGGTTGGTGTACGAATCGCTTCTCTTTAGTAGATGAGTCTTGAGTCTACGGTGTGGAGACACCGGAGCGAGAGTACAGGTACTCGTTAGAGAACGAGGGCACTGAGCGTGACCACCTCGAGTAGTCATTAGGGAAGTCTACCTTCTCGTCAATGACTGACTCGATGCTGCAGTAGTGTGTCTGGTTCTTTGACCTGAGATGCATCGGCAGTTCACCTTGAGGGTGTTATAGTTTGACTACACCATTACTCGGTCTCCTAGCCATATGGAACCCTGAGGTGTATGTTGGCTATAGCATGTTCATTGTAGGAACTGGATTGCATCAAGATGGAATCTATCTACCTCGGTGGTAGAGGAGTAGCCCTATGATGATCATGAGAATCAAGTCCAGAAATCCATGGCCATGGTAGAGTGAAATAATAGAAAGAGTTTCTATTTAGATTTTCACATTGGACTCGAATCGAATGATTACATCATATGACAGAGACTAGGGTTTGACGAGTTCACCTTAACCCTAATCTGATCGGGGCTCAAGATAGAAGAACTTAATCACACAGGTAGCTGCACCAAGAGGTTCGCATTCAGCTCTGATGGGTTGCCACCATATACTGCTAGGTGTCACTGGTGGATTTTGGGAGCAATTAGAATGATTTAGATGATCGATCATTCTAGCTGTTCGAATCAGAAGAGTTCTGATCCATCGAAAGGAGTTTCGATGATGTCGATGATAGAGATCATGACATATCCCATTACCATACAGAACTGAACCTAACTGGGTCACACAAACAAGGGTTTGAATCTGGTGATCATCAATTGAACTGATCTAGTTCAATTGATCTGAATGAGATTCAATTAGGTTCAAGGAAATCGTGCTAGCACTCGATTGAACCTAACGTTCTTCTTTTACTATCATAAATAAGTTGTCCTGACTGAGCCAAAGGAGTTTGTGCTCAATCAGAGGCCTTCATATGGTCTGACTGGAGGTTGTCCAAGTCAGAAAAGGTTGTCTTATTTGTAAGACATTACCTGCCATTTTTGGTCACCTGCCATTTCTTGTTCTTTGACTTTGGTCAAAAGTCTACCTTTGACTGGTCAAACGTTGACCATTGACCCTTTGACTTTTGACCACATGTCATGCACCTATTGGAGAGCTGGTGGGGGCCTGTCCCCCTGCCAGAACCTGGCAAGGAGAAGGGCGCACGCCAAGGGTGGCGTGAGCCCAAGTAGGAGGCGCCTAGGAGTCCTTGTTGGACAAGGACTCCACCTCCCTTTTTGGATTCCAATCAGAGTTCTACTAAGAATCCAGTTTGACTGGTCTTAGGCGCCCTCTAAGGAGGAATCCAGGGGTCTCTATTCCAACCAATCAGATTTAGATCTGATTTCACAAAGGGTTGTGATTGGTTGAGAGGAAGAGGAGTTGGATCACAAGAGGTCTATAAATAAGACCCTGCGCCCAACCCTAATCCTAAGCGAATGCAATTGAGAAACCCCCACGCCCCAAGGCTGCCTCTCCCCTCCTTCTCCATGCCATATCTTCTTCTCCCCTTGCTCTCCACATCCAAAAGGTGTTTTGGACTTAGGTTGGTGCGATTCAGATCAAGGAAAGGCGATCAAAAGCAAGAAGGCTGCGCTGCTGCAAAAGGACGACTGCAGATCTTCAAAAGAGTTTTGAAGATCCTCCAGATCAGATCCAGATCTGATTTTTGGAGGTGTGATAGAGAAGAAGAGGATCTCCAGATCCAACCTAAGTAGATACCGGTAGAGGCCAGGCGCTTGCGTGGCTAAGATCCAGAATCTTCTGCTGCAATCAGGATCATCTACAGGGTAATAGGATTACCCAAATCAGATGAATTAAATTTGATTTAATTTATCTTATTTTATTTTATTTATTAAATTAATAATAATTAGATCTGAAACTTATCAAGATCTGATTGAGATCAAGAGAAAATTTTTGAAATATATCTCTTGATCTGATCAGATCTGGACGAACCTGGATCGGGAAATCAGGATTTCCCTTCAATGAGAGCATGGGAGATATGGATGTACATAGGCTCGATATGTGCTTTCATTATTGGGTTAGCTTAGGAGAATTTTTTAGTTGGAGTTTGGATTTATTAGAGTTCATGTGGTATAGTAGAAATTCTAAGGTATATAAACCTAGGTATTGTAATTTTTACAAGAGAGAAGAATCAATATATAACTTTGCTTCCTAACTCTTTTCTCTTTTTTTTCTCTGGTTCCAATGCCAAGCCTTAGGTGCCGCCATCAATTTTTTTTCTCTTCTTCATATTTCTGGATTAACACCTAGGTTTGCACAAGAGATCGAATCTACGACTGTAATTTCAAGTAGCCATAGATATAATAATTGGTATCAAATCAGTATCAATTGTTCTAATGCTTGGTATCAGAGCTAGGTGATGTCATGGTGATGTGGTAACATAGCTTAAAATTTGATTGCCTAGAATCTACTGGCATAGCCAGAACCTGCCAGCATGGCCCACTATTAAGAAAAATATCTCAAAATTCAATCCATAATAAGCCCAGAACAAGGTCCAAGATGGCGAACAGAGTCCAACGAGCCCAAGAACAGTCCAAACGGAGTCCAGACAGAGAAGTTATGTGCAAATGAAGGTCGGGATGAGACAGCTAACCCTTGGGCCTATCGAAGGGGCCCACAGGTGGTGGTGGCTAGTGGTAGCATGGCCCAAACTGGTAGAGCATCGCGATGCTGGGCCAGCAGCACCCTGGGCCAGTCCAGGCGTGCGAGCGTGCATGGGCACAGGCTGCATGAGAGCTCAGCCTAGGTGATGAAGCGCTATCCACCATGGACCGCTAGCTCACAGAGCCCTGCATAGACCATCTCATTGATTCCCAAGACATTTCATGCAGTCCACAATACTATTCCATGGACCAATCATGATCCAATGGATTTGGTTCAAGCTGATCAGGATCGGATGGCTGCAATGCGATCTGGCTTGATTAGGCGGTATATGGTGCTATTATGCATGATTCGATGGCTAGGAGAGCTTTCAATCATGATCAGATGGCTAAGAAGTAATCCAAAATTGATCAAAAAGCTGTGTATGATTCGATGACTCAGGAAGGAGCTGCTCATGATTGGATGGCCAGAAATTGATCTTAGATGTATTTGGAATTAGATGTTCTACTAAAACACTATTTTTGGATTTTTGGAGTCTGTATAACTCTGATGGACAAACCATTTATTATATCGGAGAGCTAGTGATGTCTTAGAGGTGCTGAGAGTCTTCTTAAGAGGTTTCAAAGAATTTTTGTGAGAAATTTGAGACTTCTTATTGAGAGACTACTATATATGGGTTGAGTAGTAAGTTCTTCTTGTATTGTTTATTTTTCCATTCTCTCATAGTGAAGTTTGCATGCCCTATAGAGATAGACCTTGGTCTAATCCATGTATAGCTGATTGTGTGCTTTCTTATTTTATATTCTTCTTTCTTTCTCTTGCAGTATCCATATATGATCGAGTGTAATACAAGTAGTATCAAGAAGGTCCTATGGTCATGGTGTCCTGACCAGACTTCATAATAATTAGTATCAAAGTGAGTTGATATTCCAATAATTGGTATTAGAGCCAGGCAATACTAGCGTACATAGTTGCTTAGATTATGATGGTGTTGATCGAGATCAAAGAAGATGGAGAAGACAAGTATAATCAAGATGGAGATCGGTCAGTTAGATGGAAAGAGCAATTTCTCCTTATGGCAAGCGAGGGTGAAGGACGTGCTTATCCAACATGGATTGATCGATGCTCTCTTAAATGAAAAGAAGCTAGATACCATAGAGGAGAGGACCTGAGAGTGACTACAGATGTAGATGATTAGTACTATCTGTATGTACCTATAGATGAGGTGGTGACTTATATACTTAGCAAGACTTTTTTGACAGCACTATGGTTGAAGCTTGAGGAGTTGTACATGATGAAGTCTCTCACCAATACTTTCTTTATTTAGAGGTAGTTCTGCCAACTATGGATGACTAAGGGACAGAACATGCAAGAGCACCTCAATCATTTTTAGAAGATTCTCATCGATCTTCTCAATGTAGGTGAGAAGGTTGAGAAGAAAATCAGGGCATTGGTCTTGGTAGAATCGCTTTTTTCTTCATATGAGTTCTTGGTGATTGCTCTTCTAGTGGGAAAGAGCACCATCAAGATGGATGAGGTTATTGTGGCAATTTTTTAGAACGAGATTCTTAGGAGAAAATCTAGCTTCGAACTTAGATGGTGACAGCTCAACTTTAGCGATTCTGGAGGAGCAAGTGGCAACAAACAAAGTAGCAAAGGATTGCAAGGAGGATGATCCAAGTCTAAGATGAGAGACTCCAGCAAGATCAGATGCTATTGATATGATGAGTTAGGGCATCATGTCAAAGATTGCCCATAGCTTACGGATCGGATAAGGGCTACTACAGCAATGGCCAACAGCAAATCAGAGGATGATGTCCTAGTGATATTTTTGATGAGGTATCTACTTCTTCTCAATAGTGGATTTTAGATTCTGTATGCACATATCATATTTATTGTAAAGAGAAGCAGTTTGACTCTGTGGAGAGTAGTGAGAGTATTATTCATCTGCCAGATAGATCGAGCTGTGCAATTAGAGACATTGAGATGGTCAACTGGAGGACGTATGGTGGTGCAATGAGAAGATTGGGGGAGGTCCGATACATACCTAATTTCAGACGGAATCCTATCTTACTGAGTAGACTGAATTCAAATGGCTACAAGTGGATAGCTGGTGATAGAATCCTAAAGATCATGCATGGCAATAGAATTATTCTAGAGGAGAAAAAGAAGATGAAAAAATATTACTATCTAATAGGGAGCCAAGTGTGAGATGGAGCTTCAAGAGCCAGAGGGAGCTTAGTGCAAGGTGGAGCTCCAAATAAAGATGGATTGGGCATGAGATGCGAGACTCAAGAGGATAAGAGACGATATCATAGAATGAAGTTTCTATTGTTATAAGAGACTTTCCAAGCAGGTATTTGATCAAAGTGGACATAGCCATTGATGGTGGTGGGATCGAGCGGCCTGACTCGACTCCTAGTTTGTCTATCCATGAGACAGCAAACGTTCCCCAAGGCATGGGGGTGAGATGGATCATAGGCTTTTAGAGATAGATAGAGGCCGAATATCGAGTCAACATGAAGATTGTTGAGAAAAATATCTTAAGATTTAGTCTATAATAAGCTCAAAATGAGGTCCAGGATGACGAATAGAGCGCAACGAGCCTAAAAATAGGCCAAACGGAGTCCAGATGGTGAAATTATGTGCAAATAAAGGTCGGGGCAAGCTGGCCCTCGAGCCCATTGGAGGGGCCCACAAGAGTCACCAGCTAGTTGTGTCATGGCTCAGACTGGCAGTGTGCGATGGTGTTGGGCTAGCCATGAGCTGGGCTGGCTCAGGCGTGAGAGTGCAGGTGAGGGCACGTGCAAGCCACACGGGAGCTCAGCCCAGGTGATGGAGTGCGGTCCACCATGGACCATCACCTCATAAAGCCCTATATACACCATCTCGCCAATTTTTAGGCCATTTCATTTAGTCCATAGTATTGTTCCATGAATCGATCATGATCTGATAGATCTAGTTCAAGCCAATCATGATCGAACAGCTGAAATGCGTTCTGGCTTGATTAAGTAATATAGGGTGCTGTTTTGCAGGATCCGATGGCCAAGAGAGTTCTCGATCACAATCAGATAGTTGAGAAGCAATCCAAGATTGATCAGGAGGTTGTGTGCATGATCTGACAGTTCAGGAGGGAGTCGATCATGATCAGATAGCTAGAAATATATCTCTAAGGTGTTTGGAACTGAGTTTCCTACTGAAATACTGTTTTTGGATTTTTGGAGTCTATATAACTCTGATTGATGAACTATTTATTGCGTTAGAGAGCTGGTGACATTTTAGAGATACTGAGAGGCTTCTTGAGAGTTTTTATGAGGGTTTTTGAGCTTTTTTTTGAGAAATTCTTGTACAAGGGTTGATTGGTAAGTTTTTCTTATATTATTTATTTTTTTCTCTCATATTGAAGTTTGCATATCCCATGGAGGTAGATCTTGGTCTAATCTATATATACTTAATTATGTGCTATCATATCTTGTATTCTTCTTTCTTTCTCTTATGGTATCCACATGTGATTGAGTATAATGCAAGTGGTATCAAGAAGGTCTTATGGTCATGGTGTCCTAGCCAGACTGTACAATAATCAATATCAGAGTGAGTTGATATCCTAACACTCATAGCCATTGATACGGCCCAGAACTCGCCGATGGGGGTTCTCTTTAAAAATTAAAAAAAAAAATAAAAAATAAAAATAAAAAGAAGGCCTAGATGTACCATTTAATCATGTATTGCAATGTTACTTTTGGTATCCGCTACAACTCAACCAAATCAGTTGCGAACAATTGCTCGCTAAATAGCTGCAGGCCACCCAAGATCGCCTTATCATTCGAAATTGTTAAAATATTTATAGAAGAAGAGAAAAAATAAGAGAAAAATATCACTAAATTATACTAAGAATTAATCATCACAGCCTCTTTATAAAAAAAGAAATAAATAAAAGAAAAATAATTTTTCAAAATAGGAAAACATGATACGTAGATGTAGAAAATAATAAAATAAAAAATGATATAAACTAGATCGAAGAGATGAGTTTGATCGATCCCACATCTTCAAATCCTAATTAGGATGAACCAAAATTGGAGTGATGAGGATCCGACCCCAAAACCTTTTGACTCTTACTTCGTTATCTTGAACCAATGGAACTAGGTATATTAATATGAGAATTTTAATCTAAGCAAATTAACATCAAGCTTTAACCAGATGTATGACAGGAAATCAAAATGCATGGACAAAATTTGGTCCCATAGTTGATTTCTGGCAATCTAAAGAATAGTTATTGATTAAAATTTAGATAAAAGTCCATACACTAACTTAATTCAATAGCACTATAGATAGATTCTTATTTTTTCATAAAAGATTGAGATTATCTTGTGTAGAAAAAAATGGATGTTCCATCCCCCCGAATCATTATAAAGACACATCGAAATACTCGATATTAAAATATCTCTTGTGGCAATCTGCCTCTTTTATCATCAAAAGGGAAAAGAGAGTGAAATTTAAGGTTAAGAGAATAAACAAAGAAACCTAATTTACCATCAAAAGGAAAAAGAGTGTAGAATGGTTTAGCAACCAATTGAAATTATGCTGGTTGAACTTGGAACCATTTGTGGGAATAAAAACATAAGTGAATTGCTGAAATTCTTGATGTATATGTTGAGGTCTAATCAAACCTAAACTAAGGTAAGTAGATAGAACAAAAGTAAGGTGTAGAAAGGCTAAAGAATAAGAAGCAAAGCAAAGCATGCATAATTATGTTTGTGAATCTAGTAGTATGATGTTAATATATGAATGAAATCATGCAGGATTTAAGCATGCATTTTCAAAACTTTTTTGAATAAAATAGAAGTAGAAGTAAATATTAATCTAAAATTAAAACTATGCATGTATTGGTCATATCAAATAAACCATACTCAGGATCTAAACATGCTAATATATGATAGAAAAATAAAATGCATTCGATCAGGAAATCAAATCTGTTGACCGATACGGGTTTAGAACTCGATACCTTTTTGCGAGTAGCTGATCTCCATGATCTGAATCCATCGAAAGAAGCTATGGTGTTACACTACAGCCGCACACTCATCTAGCCTCTATGGATGGTCCATATGGAGCTCCTGATCCCAACCAGCTCAATTAGAGTGCTAGCTCCTCCTCAAGGCATTCGACGGTTGATCATGATCAATCAAGTTGATTATATACTAATTGATTTTTTGGATACTTCAATAAGTCAAAACACAAATATTTGAGGATGATGAAGAGGTGTTTCAAATTTGGTAGTGATCAGATGCTCACGGCACTCGATCTCTCCACCCAAATCTAGATTCCCAAGACTAGGGTTTCACTCGGTCCAAAAATCCTAACACACTAAAAATTCTATCACGCCCTCTCTGTATGAAGTTTTTATATGAAATTAATTTTTATAGAAAGAAAACTTTTAGATCTATAAACTTGATTTAGATCATATCTAAAAATTGAGTATCCTTAGAGATGAAAATTAGAAGAGAAGAGAGGCATGAGGGAAAAATAAAGTGCTATAGGACCCTGCTCACTTTTACTCCAAGATTTTTTTTTGCCCAAAACTAATTCCCAATCACTTTGAAATTTTTACCACATAATTCCAGTTCACTCTTGTGCATTTGAAAAAATTATCATAATTTATTGACATGAATACAATGAAAAAAATGCATGAAAAATGATAAGGATCGAGTGGTTGGGAGGTTTTAACCACTCACTTGATTTCAAAAATCAAATGAGCCTCTTATCTTTATCCAACGCCACCTCCCATGTGTTTAATACATAGAAGAGCTCTCCTTCTATGTGCACACATTTTTATTTCTCCAAAAATTGATCGACAAACAAAAGGGAGGGCATGGGAAGCAGATAAGGTTGGATGGTTCCAACCTCCAACAAACTGAGTTGAATTCAAAAGTCAACTTACTTTGAACCAGTCCAACCCTTGGATCCGATCAAAAGCTAATGAGAGAGGGGGTGCACAAACCTTCTTGGTGAGAGAAAAGATATGTACAAAAAATTTTGGGCATCGAACAAGAGTGAAAAAGTCAAAAAAGGTGGATGCATGGGAGAGTTTGAATTCAAACTTCATTTGACTTGGTCCTAATTGGTTTCAACCAAACCAATTTATCTAGACCCAATTAGACTAGGTTAAATCCAACCAAATTAGGCTTATCCTAATCCAATAAAATTTTAATCAAATTAAAAATTAATTAGGTTCAGGTTCTGATCAAATCATGGTCAAAACTCCATAGCGATTAGGTCATCTCATGACCTGATTGGGTCAAACCCAATTGAATCAAATTCAATCAAACTTGATCGAATTCTCATCACTCAATCAAATTGAGCTAATCAGTAATTGAATTACTAATTAATCCTCTAAAAATATTTGAGTCCAAATTGAATGGGTTACTGGGAAATAGAGTTTCATAAATATGAAACTCCTGAAGAGTCCCAATCCAGTAGGACTTTTGAATCCAGCATCCCAAATGAATGGAACTCACGATCTTAGAGTCCCAGACCAGTGAGACTCTTGATCAGAGAGTCCTAGACAAGTAGGACTTAGAGTCGTAGTCTAGTGGGACTCTTGACCATAGTGTCTTAAGTCATCAAGACTCATAATCAGCCATCAGATCAGGTAGGAACTCCTTATGTGTGTAATCCCATAGGTTCGAATCCTAAGTCGATAGCACAAGAACTAATTTTTTATACCAATCGATGTGACCATCTAGCAATGGTAGTCGACATACGGATAGGTCAAAAGGTTGTAACACAATAATGACGAACCTGTGGAATATGATTACCATATAATTCATCTCCTTGATCACGATGCTCAAAAGGATGATCTAGAATTTACTATCAACCCTTTAATTCATCCATATTTTATTTCAAAATTTAGCATCCATCATATGGACTACCCCGACTGAGGATTTGCTAAATTGAAATACAATGATACATTTGCTCCAATACTTGGAGGGATCAATCCCATCTTGGCTCACACACTGACAAGCCAAGTACTTGACTGCACCTAGTAGCCTTCTATCACTAAATTAAAAATTTAGGTAGTCTGGTATCTAAGTACAGTGAGTTGCTTGCAAGTCACCTTGGTGGTCTTAGGTCCAAGGGACACTTATACCCATATTCTTCGGGGCTAATCTTGATAGAAGAAAAACTTCGAAGTTGGTCACATTCAGTACAAATGTACCTATATATCACTTGCATGCCATGCCAGTGTGTCAACACTCCTTGGTTATGAGGAAAACCAACCTATATGGCACACAATGATCTATACTCGATAAACATTATCATCCTAAATAACAACGTATCTTTTGGTCGTGAACAATTTAAGGACTAAATAACAAATCCTCTTTTGTTAAATCTAGATAGTCCTAAAAACTTCATCATAATATAAGAGTTCATTAGAAGATAATAGAATTTGTGATGAAAAATGCCAAAATAATTTTTATTATTTGATAATTCATATATAAGTATAACAAGTAGCACAACCATCAATAGACTAACGATTGACTTTGGAACATATTCTCAATAATCTCCCACTTGGACTAAAGCCAATCGATGCAGTATCTAATACCTATCTTTGACTTAAAGTTATTGAACTCCTTCACCATAACAACTTTAGTGAATAGATCGGTCAGGTTCTCCTTTCCATCGATCTTCTGAAGGTCAACATTATCTCAATCCATAATTTCTTGGACAAGATGGAAGCGGCGCAGAATATGCTTCATCCATTGGTGTGCCTTAGGTTCCTTCACCTGAGCAATGGCTCCAGAGCTATCATAATAGAGAAAAACTAGACCATCAAGAAAGGGTGCTACTCCAAGCTCGATGATGAATTTCCTCAACCATATCGCTTCTTTGGCAGCATCTGATGCAGTGACATACTCTGCCTCACAAACTGAATCAACCATAGTGTGCTGCTTGAAACACTTCTAGCAGATGGCCCCACCATTAAGGGTGAATATATATCCCGACATACTCTTACTATCATCGTGATCAGACTTAAAACTGGAGTTTGTGAATCCCACCAGTTTCAAGTCTGATTCACTATATACAAGCTACTGGTCCTTAGTATTTCTTAAATACTTTAGGATGATTTTTACAACCTTCCAGTAGTTCTTCCCTAGATCAGATTGGTATCTACTCACTACCCCTAGTGAGTATGCCACATCTTGTACATGTCATGGCATACATGATAGAACCCACTATCGAAGTATATGGTATTCTACTCATACGCTCTCTTTCTAGAGGTGTTGTCAGACAATCCCTCTTTGAAAAAAAAATTTCATGGCCTATCGGTAGATAGCCTTTCTTAGAATTCTTCATGTTGAACCGTTTTAGCACAATATCAATGTATGTAGACTAGGACAATCCAAGCAACCTTTTAGATCTATTTCTATAGATCTTCATTTCTAGGATGCAGGAAGCTTCTCCCAAATCTTTTATGAAGAACTGTGATGATAGCCAGATCTTTATTTCTTGTAATGCAGGAACATCATTCCCGATTAAGAGAATATCATCCACATATAATACTAGGAATACTATTGCTGAACCATTAGTCCACTTGTATATGTAGGGTTCCTCTTCATTCTTAACGAAGTCATATGTTTTAATTATTCTATCAAATCGTATGTTCCAGCTCCAAGATGCCTGCTTAAGTCCATAAATAGATCTTTGAAGCTTACACACCTTAGACTCATCTATGGATGTAAATCCTTCAGGCTGTATCATATACACCTCTTCATCCAGCTCTTCATTTAGGAAGGCCATTTTCACATCCATCTAGCAAATTTTAATAGTCCAGATGGGCAGCAATGGCAAGCATAATCCAAATGAATTTGAGCATTGCCATAGGAGAGAACATCTTATCATAGTCAATACCATAATGTTCATGATATTCCTTGGCAACCAGACAAGCTTTCTAGGTCTCCACCTTTCCATCTGCATTTTTTTTTTCTTTTGAAGATCCACTTACATCCTATGAATTTTATCCCTTTGGGTGGATCAACCAATATTCATACATGGTTGACCTTCATAGATTCCATTTTGGATTTCATGGCCTCAAGCCATTTCTTAGAGTCGGATCTCTGCATTGCATCTATATAGGTGATTGGATCTTGATCATTCTCATCGAGTTTGATATGATCCCTGTCTCAATCCAAAAAATCATATTATCTATCCGATTGACGTGATACTCTATCAGATCTCCTTAAGGGTGCATCTACAATGGGTTCTAGGTTTGATCTAATTAGATCCAGCTTAGGTTCAACAACTTGTGTCGGTTCTTCCACTTATCATACTTCATCAAGTTTGATCTTAAAGGCATTAGTTTCTTCACCAAGAAACTCTTTTTCTAAAAAGACAGTCTTAAGGATGACAAACATTTTTTGCTCATCAGCAAGGTAGAAGTAGTATCCTTTGATTTTTTCTGGGTAACCTATAAAACTATACTTATCAGACCTAGGTCCAAGCTTGTCTATCATTAAATGTTTGATATAAGTCGGACACCCCCAAATCCTAAGGTGTGAAAGCATTGGCTTATGCCCTATCCATATCTCATATGGTATTTTATTAACAGATTTACTCGAAACCCTATTTAGAATGTAACAAGCTAACTCAAGCGCATATCTCCATAGAGAGATCAACAAACCAGCAAACTCCATCATGGATCGAACCATGTCCAACAGGATTCGATTTTTTCTTTCTGACACACCATTATGTTGTGGTGTTCTAGGAGGAGTCCATTGGGAGAGAATTCCATTCTCTCCAAGATATGTCAGAAACTCATTAAAAAGGTACTCACCCCCTCAGTCAGATCGAAGAGTTTTAATACTCTTCCTAATTTGCTTTTCTACCTCATTTCGAAATAGTTTGAAAATTTCAAATGACTCTGCCTTATGCTCATTAAATAGACGTACTCATATCTTGATAGATCGTCTATGAAGGTTATAAAGTAGAAATATCCATCTCTGGCATTTAAGCTCATAGGTCCACATACATTCGAATGTACTAGACTTAGGAGTTTAGTGGCTCGTTCACCTTTTCTAGTAAAAGATGACTTGGTTATCTTATCAAGAAGACAGGACTCACAGGTCGAAAGTGATTCACAATCACTAACCTCAAGAATTCCTTCTTGAGCTAACATATTAATTCTATTCTTGATAATATGACCTAGCCTACAGTGCCAAAGGTAGACATCAAATACATTACTAATTCTAGGGCATTTACTGAAGGATTGAACCACGTTAACAGGCATAGAAAGTAAATAAATTTTATTATTTAATTATTCAATCAAAATTGTAACACCATTCAAAATGACATTATAAAATTTTTCTTTTATTGATATTTCAAAATCATTCATGGCCAAAAGACCTGCAGAAATGACATTCAATAAGAAGTTGGATAATAATGACATTCATTGAGAATAACTTTATTTGAATTGTTATAAGGTTCATGATTCCTAAAGCTAGAATTGGAACTTGTCTTCCATCTCCAACATTCAGGAACCTCTAATCTTGATCAAATCTCCTACTGACCTACAAGGTTTGCATAGAATTACAAATATGATAAGGACTTCCAGTATCTAATACCCAGATAGCAGAATCAAATAAGAAAAAATTATAAAATGTTATCATATAATTATCTTGCCCAGCAACCACTTGCTTCTTCCTCGGCCTGTTCGGGTCCAGGGAGGCAATGTATAGAGGATAATTTTTCTTCCAGTGTCCCTACTTCTTGCAGAAGAAGCACTCTACCTAGCTCTAGTCAGGCTTGCGCTTCTTGGTCCAACCCTGTGCAGTCATCCTGGTGTTTGATTGCACCTTCTTATTCTTCTTCTTCTTGTTCTTCTTTTCTTTCTTAAAGAGTCGATGACCAGAAGAAGACCCTCCCACTACATTCACCATCTCCTTATGGAGTTGGTAATGCTTCTCAAAATTCTGCAACAATCCCAACAATCCATGGTAATTGACTGCAGGCTTTGTCATTCTGAAATGAGTTAGAAAGGGAAGGAAGGACTTGGGCAAGGAATTAAAGATCGCATCCTTACTGAGCTGCTCGTGCAAGGGAAAGCCTAGCTTGCTAAGGCACTCAATCATCTCAATCATGTACAATACATGATCGGTGACTAAGGCCCCATCCCTCATCCAAGCGTTGAAAATAGCACAACTTATTTTATGCCTTTCAACATCGTCAGGCATGCTAAAAAAGTCGTTCAATATTTGAAGCATCTCCTATGGCTGGGCGTTTTCAAACCTAGGCCTGAACTCATCGTTCATTACCACCAACATTATACACCGAATGGTGGTGCGGTCATTGAGCCACTTCTGATAAGTATCTCGGATCACTCCTCTAGCATTCAAAGCTAGCTCCTCAAGTGCAGGATCCATTACGACATAAATGATCCGCTCATGCTCCAGGATGATTTTCAACTTACGATACTAGCTATTGTAGTTGGGTTCCATTAATTTGTCATTATCTAATAATGATCGGAGCGACAGGTTAGTGGCCACTTCTGCATAATAAGAAAAATCAAACCTAATTAGTATATGAATCAATTATCCTAAAGACTTGGACTTTAGTCTAAAGGTTCTTCCACTATTTTATACGAATTGGTAGCCTCTACCTCCAATTCAAGGGATTACTTTAATTCTTTAGTGGGTACTAGAATCAACATAGACTACACATGAGCCCAACTTTGGTTGGTCAACCCATGTGCACCTATGGGTAGGTTCAAAATCAATTGCTTCTCTAAATAATTTTTAGTAATATCAATTTTACCCCGAAGACCTAATCATTAGGCTTTGGCCTCCACTAAAAAAGTTTGATTAGGTCCAACAATTAACATGACCACATTTGGTCTTATCTAACCAATAAATGATCAGGCCCGACTTTGGTCAGGCAACCTAACCATCATCAGAAAGACTTAACCAAATCATTATTTTATGAATGATAATTTTATTAGTCAATAAGGACCAGGCCTTTGGGCCTTTAGTGATTATCAAATTTATGAACCTATTATCACTCAACTTATTAGGAGGCTATGATTTAGTTATCTATATAACTATTTCATTTTTAAGGATCTAATAATTTTAGAAGATTTAGTTAATATATTTAAGAAAAGCGAGCCAATTTTGATCCTCCCTCTGAATTTACTAAGTTAGATTAAAAAGGATCTAATCTAAGCTGGCATTAGGAGTACCTAAATTAGTCAGACTGATTTACCTAATTGACATGGATAAGCTTGAATCACCAAGTGATCTAATCAAAACCTAACTCATCAGGATGGCCAGGTAAGTGAGATCAGTGGAAGGGATATGCCATTAACTCATCAAAGATCAAATCAGTATGAGTATCTCCCAATTAAAAATCACTGATCAAATTGCCAAACTTACCTTAGACACCATCCGAATTATTAGTTTTAATTTGATCAACCTAGTAATTTTAGGTTTAACTACGTAGCCATGAATCGTCCATTTGGTCCTCGTTAAAGGCATGGACTTGACCAACTACAACTATTGTAATTGAGTCTATAGAGTCCTTGACCTAATCTAAATGATCAATTACTCTAATTTAGTCCACTCTTTAACTAACCTTAGGTCTAACCCAATTTATGGACCTAATTCAACTAACCCAATAATCCACATTTTATGATTAATGACTTAGAGTCTTAATTCATAATTCTAGACACTAAATCATTATACTTAATATTTAATTAAGTTTATGGGCTGTGGGTTAGGGTTCGGCATTTCAAAAATATTTTTTAAATTTTTGAAAGATTCTTTATAACTTAGTATTATTCACTAATTGAGTTGACTCACTTTAAAATTGAATCAGCTCAATTCACAAACAATACTAGTTGTAGGGTTTAATCTAAAATTATGTACACTACATAATACTAAATCATGAATCAAACTTTATCTAATTATGCATTCATGATCATAAATTAGATTAAATCCAAATATAATTAGATCATAAAAATATTAGATCAAATCTAAGATTTTATGATTAACAATATAAATCAGCAACGTATTAGGACAATCTTTTCAATATAGTGGATAAACCTTACAGCAGGACAACCTATAGTCTGTGCGATCTGGATTTTAGTTTTTAGATCTAATTAATTAGATTACTAGATTAATATTTATATCAAATCTAAATTATCAATCTAAAATATGTAAGCATATCATGTTTAGCAAATTTGCTCTGATACCATTTGAAGAAAATCATGCAGGGTTTAAGCATGCATTTTTGAAACTTTTTCGAATAAAATAGCAGCAGAAGTAAATATTAATCTAAAATTAATACTATGCATGTATTGATCATATAAAATAAATCCTACTTAAGATCTAAACATGCTAATATATGATAGAAAAATAAAATGCATTCGATCAACAAATTGAATCTGCTGATCGATACGAGTTCAGAACTTAATATCTTTTCACAGGTAGCTGATCTCTATGATTTGAATCTACCAAAAGAAGCTATAGTATTATGATATAGCTGCACACTCATCCAGCCTCTATGGATGGTCCACATAGAGCTCCTGGTCCTGACCAATTCCACCAGAGTACTAGCTCCTCGTCAGGACCTTCGATGGCTGATCATGATTGATTTGATCGATCATATACTTTTTGATTTTTTAGATATTCTATAAAATTCAAACACAAATATTGGAGGATGATGAAAAGGTGTTTCAAATTTGGTGGTGATCCGATGCTCATAGAACTCGATCTCTCCACCCGAACCCAAATTCCCAAAACTAGGGTTTCACTCGGCCAAAAAATCCTAACATACTAAAAATCCTATCACACCCTCTCTGTGTGAAGTTTTTCTATGAAATAAGTTTTTGTGAAAAGATGACTTCTAGATCTATAAACCCTATTTAGATCATATCTAAAAATTGGGTATCTTTAGAGGTAAACATCAGAAGAGAAGAGAGGCATGAGGGAAAAGTAAACTATTATAGGACCCTACTCATCTTCACTCCAAGATTTGTTTTGCCCAAAACTATTGCCTAATCACTCTAAAATTTTTATCACATAATGTTAATCCTCTCTTGTGTATGCAAAAAAATTCTCATAATTTATTGACATGAATACCATGAGAAAAGCACATAGAAAAAGATAAGGGTTGAGTGGTTGGAAGGTTTTAACCACTCACTTGATTTCAAAAATCAAATGAGCCTCTTATCTTTATCCAATGCCTCCTCCCATGTGTTTAACATGCAGAAGGACTCTCCTTCTACAAGCACAAATTTTTATTTCTCCAAAAATTATTCGACAAACAAAAGGGAGGGCATGGAAAGTAAATAAGGTTGGATTGGTTCCAACCTCCAACAAACTGAGTTGAATTCAAAACTCAACTTACTTTGAATCGATCCAACCCTTAGATTAGGTCAAAAGCAGATAAGAGAGGGGCATAAAAACCTTTTGGGTGAGAGAAAAGATACGTATAAAAACTTTTCGACATCGAACAAGAGTGGAAAAGTCAAAAATGGTGGGTGCATGGGAGAGTTTGAATTCAAACTTCATTTGACTTGGTCCTAATTGGTTTCAACCAAATCAATTAATCTAGATCCAATTAGATCAGGTTAAATCCAACCAAATTAGGCTTAGCCTAATCTAATAAAATTTTAATTAAATTAGAAATTAATTAGGTCTAGGTCCTGATCAAATCAGGATCAAAACTTCCATAGCAATTAGGTCATCTCATGACCTGATCGGGTCAAACCCAATTGAATCAAATTCAATCGAACTTGATCAAATCCTCATCACTCAATCAAATTATGCTAATCAAAAATTAAATTACTAATTAATCCTTCAAAAATATCTGAGTCCAAATCGGATGGGTTACCACACAATAGAGTTTCATTAACATGAAACTTTTGAAGAGTTTCAATCCAGTGGGACTCTTGAACCCAGTATCCCAAATGAATGAAACTTATGATTTTAGAGTCTCAAACAAGTGGAACTCCTAATCAAAGAATTCTTGATGAGTAGGACTCAGAGTTTCAGTCCAGTCGGACTCTTAATCATAGAGTCCCAGTTCAGTGGGACTCTTGACCATAGTGTCCTAGGTCATTAAGACTCATGATCAGCTATCAGATCAGGTAGAAACTTCTTATGTGTGTGATCCCATAGGTTCGAATCCTAAGTCAATATCACAAAAATTAATTTTTTATATCAATCGATATGACCATCTAGCAATGGTATCCGACGTCTGGATATGTTGAAAAATTGTAATGCAACAATGATGAACCTATGGAATATGGTTACCGTATAATTCATCTTCTTGATCATGATGCTCAAAAGGATGATCTAGAATTTACTGTCAATCCTATAATTCATTCATATTATATTTCAAAATTTAGCATCCATCATATGGACTACCCTGATCGAGGATTTGCTAAATTAAAATATAGCGATGCACTTGCTCCAATACTTGGAGGGATCAATCCCATCTTGACTCACACACCAACAAGTCAAGTATCTGACTGCACCCAGTAGCCTTCCATTACTGAATTAGAAATTCAGATAGTTTGGTACCTAAGTACAGTGAGTTGCTTGCAAATCACCATGATGGTCTTAGGTCTAAGGGATACTTATATCCATATTCTTCAGGGCTAATCTTGATAGAAGAAAAGCTCTAAAGTTGATCACGTTCAGCGCAGATGTACCCGTACATCTCACTTACATGCCATGCTAGTGTCTCAACACTCCTTGGTTATGAGGATAACCAACCTATATGGTACACAATGATCTATACTTGATAAACATTGTCATCCTAAATAACAACGTATGTTTTAGTCATGAACAATTTAAGGACTAAATGACAAATCCTCTTTTATTAAATTTAGGTAGTCCTAAAGACTTTATCACAACACAGGAGTTCATTAGAAGACAACAGAATTTATGAAAAATGCCAAAATAATTTTTATTATTTGATAATTCATATACAAGTATAATAAGTAGCACAACCATCAATAGACTGATGATTGGCTTTGAGACATATTCCTAACAATATATGTGTATCACTTTTATAGAAGAGAAGGAAAGCCCGAGGGGTGCTTTGGATAAGTCAAGCACCAAGGTAGTGTCATAGTTATTTTGAGGTGAGTGGCTTCTCCATCTAACTTTGGAATGCGTTCATTGTATTTTTTCTATGAAAAAGGTTATCTTTGGCTTACTATCAGAAGATACATATTATTATATAAATATGGAACAACATGCATATATGTTGTGTAAATTTTTTTGATAGCATAGTATCCATTTTGAATTGAAAGGTTTAAGTGAGCTTATTAATGTTTGAGCTTCTATTAAATATTCGTTTCATTAAAAGTGACCTATATGAGTGATTAACCTATAGAGTGTGGTCATAGTATCACTTTTTACATAGCAGCACCATAATAGTAGAAAATCAGCAGCAATATAAATAGCATGTCTAGTGGGGCAACTTAAATAGTATGCCCAGTGGGGCAACTTAAATAGTATGCCCAGTGGGGCAATATAAAGAGTATGCCTAGTGAAGCAATATAAACAATATGCCTAGTGGGGCTCAGTAGTATCATTTGTTTCGTATCAACTGCCCATGGGAGTGGTGCTATGGTGTAGTCAAGAACAGTCCAACAGTTTTTGCTTAAAATGTTCTTTTAGATGGCTTTATTTTTATTCAACTTATATAAGACTTAGAAATGCATTAATAGTATGTGTTATGTGATATATGGAGGATTTAAACTAAGATTTTCTATTATTTTCATTGTTAGATGTATTATCCATTCACTAGGACTTGGGTCTTATTATTTTTCCTGTTGTGTTTTTTCTTTGCAAACCCTCAATGTTATAGCTCTGTATAGAAGTTGCATCATCATCAGCATCTACTTCAACATTCATACTATAAGAGGTTGGTCATACTTTATAGTGTGGGAAACTCATGTTGGTTGAGTTTGTTAGTAAGGAGAGAACATTTTGGGGTATGTTGTATATGTGGTTTGAGTAAATCTGAACATATTACTAAGTTATACTTTAAAACTTTATGTATCCAGTTATACAATAATGAATGAAAACTCAAGCTTATTTTTGCATAATATTGAGCTAAATAGAGAAGATTATACTACCAGGTTAAGAATTTGTGCTTAAGTCGATTTGTAGCAGATTATGATAGATGAACAGGATTTAACAGTATCTTATGAACCGCATCATAAGATATTGGCAAACTCTACTCAGCTATCATGCCCTCTAGCTTGCTCTATCTAGGGGGTGGGGTGTGACAATCAAAATGCTCCATCTTGCTAGATGTTGTGCCAAAAACAAGTGTCTTTCACTCCAAAGCAAATGCAATTCGTGCATGGTGCTACCAACATGATGATGCCATCCAATTACATATAAACATTTTCAAGATTTATGCACTATCCCAATATTTATCTACATAGGTGGCTGATTGACTCTAAAATAAAATTGATGGTGTGTTTGGTCCATGATCAGAATTGGAGTCGGAATGATAATGAATTGGGATGAGAATTAGAATAGCCATATCTTCTAGTACATTTGGTTTAGAATTGAAATTGGAATCAAAATAATATTTAAATACTAGAAAAAAATAGATATTGGAATTTGAAATATTAGAGTATTCCCACTCCCTTCGAAATTAAAATCAAAATGAGGCTCCTGCCAATCAAATGGCTAAAATGTGAGTCACTTATTTCTGTTCTCATTTTAGAGTCCAACTCTCCCCAACCAAATATATTTTGAGATATTGATAAGCATTAATATTTAGTGGAATAGAAAGTTAGAGATATGAGAAAAAAACACAGAAGTTTATAGTCTCTTGACCTATGTGAGTTAATTGAGATATCAAAATTAGTTAATAGAGTAAATATATAAGTAACTATCATTTTTAGGTCTTATTTTTAATATTTATTCATAGCAATTTTAATATATTTCCATGCAGACAAATATGTGCTAACATAAAACTCTAGGATTTTAACTTCTAAATAAGCATCTAAAACATCCATAATCCTACTTACTTGTTTAGTATGTTCATTCATTTTCCTACTTTTAGAAACTATCAATTAAAATTTCACATATATATTTTAAACAAAGAATAATGGTCAAACATTTCAAATTGATTTAATAAATTTAAAACTTTGTTCTTCATTTGACCCTTTGACTTTAATTTTAATAATTAGTGCTTAAGCAATTAAATATTTGAAGTTTAATCCTTTTACACAAAGTTAGGCTTGATCTAAATAAAAGTCTTTCTTTTAAGAAAAAAAGTTTTATTTGATTAAGTTGTGGACTCAATATAACACAATCATCAAAATCCAAGGCCATGAACAAGTTAAATTGCAGTTATCCAGAGGAAAGCTCTCATTTTTTGTTTTTTTTTTGTTTTTACTAACATGTGAGAGAGAGAGAGAGAGAGAGAGAGAGAGAGAGAGAGAGAGAGAGAGAGAGAGTTTCAATCAAATATATTAATTTATTAGTCAAGTTACAAGTCTGCATAAGCCAATTATAGAACTAGTAACATGAGAATGGTATTGCAACAACCCATGCAAACTATTCTCCTATAAATAAAACAAGAGCCACACTACTTTCCTTACTCATTAAAATCCCAAATAGATCTGAACCTTTATTGGTCATTATCACCAATTCAAATAATTGGTGCACGTGAAATTTCTCCGATTGGTTTTGATGAAGTCTTTGCAGCATAGTAAGTCTCAAGGAGGGGAGGGAATAGAGAGCGATAGAGGGGGTTAGAGGAGAATAAATTATCAAAGCACTTTTGGCTGAGGCTATTGATAGCCTTGCAGCACTCGGGGGTTAGCTGGAAGCGTCAGGTGAGCAAGGAAGACAAGATCCTAGGGGTGCACCCTTTGACTATAGTGAGGGGTTTCGAACAATCTTTAAACTTAGGGTCGCTCACCACAAAGGGAATCATCTCTTCTTGTTCTAAGCTCCAGACTACTCTTGTGGTCATTGTCAAGGCAACGATCACAAAGAGGAGCATGTTTGATGAGTTAGCCATGGTGGTGGTGGTGGTGGTGAACTGGTGATAAAGATGGTGGATATGCTGGAAAGAGAATGAGTATGGAGGGGATTTATAGAGAAGGGGATGGGAGTTTAGTGAATGTGTTTTGGAAAGGGTCAGGTTTTGATTTTAATTGTATGTTATTTGCTAGAGTTTTTGGTTTGAGTTGCACCATTATTTATTGGGATTTTAATATGTGTTACCATACGTTGGTTTTTATCTTATACGCTTAACTATATATCCTTGCTACGTTATGGCTTTATGCTTGCTTCTTTTTTTTAAACATTATAGCTTTTTGCGTTATAGCATTCCACAATATGATAATAGAGACATTTGGAGCAAGGAGAATGCAACACAAAATAGAGCCTACTAAACTAATTTTATTTCTTTAAAAAACTTAAATACCTATATTTTCCATGGGATAGAAATTTTTGAGAAGATTTTTCTAGAGATGTAATTGATCCGATGAGCTTGACCTACAAGAAATTTTTTGACTTGAATTGAGCTAATCTTAATTGGACTTAGATTGGTTTTTAAGTCATTTTCAAGTTCAAATTTTGAGATTAAGCTAAGTTATTCTATTATATATATAAAATAATACTCTATGAAGAAGTATTATGGTGTTGCCACCTTAGCATCTCAGATAATTTTGGTTATACCACATGGATTATTATTTTATTATTATTAATAATTTAAAATATTACTTTTAAATAATAATAAATGATATTTAAAAGAATTAAAAAAAATAATATTTTAAAAATAAAAAAAGGGATAAGAGATGAAAAATATTTTTAAAAAATTATTATTTTTAAAATTAAAATATTATTAAAATAATAATAATATTTTTTCAAAAATATTAATTTGTTATTATTTTTAATCTTAAAAGGGAAAAGGGATAACATATCATTTTTTTAATCTTAAAAATGATAACATATTAATTTATTTTTCTAAAAATAATATTTTTATCAACATATCAGATGATTTTAATTATGTCATATGGATTATTATTTTATTATTAATAATAATTTAAAATATTATTTTTAAATAATAATAAAATAGACTCTATGGAGGAGTATTATGGTGTTGCCACCTCAGCATCTCAAATAATTTTAGTTATACCATATGGATTATTATTTTATTATTAATAATAATATATAATATTATTTTTAAATAATAATAAAATAATATTTTAAAAATTAAAAAAATAATATTTTAAAAATAAAAATAGGAAAGAGATAAGAGATGAAAAATATTTAAAAAAAATTATTATTTTTAAAAATTAAAATGTTACAAAATAATAATGTTATTTTTTAAATATTAATTTATTATTATTTTAAAAAGATAACATATCACTTTTTAATCTTAAAAATTTAACATGCTAATTTTTTTTTAAATAATATTTTTATCAGCATATTAGATGATTTTAGTCATGCCATGTGGATTATTATTTTATTTTTAATAATAATTAAAATATTACTTTTAAATAATAGTAAAGTAGTCTCTATGTAGAAGTATTATGGTGTTGCCATCACAGCATCTTAGATGATATTAGTTATACCATGTAGATTATTATTTTATTATTATAATAATTATAAATATTATTTTTTAATAATAATAAAATAGTATTTTAAAAGATAGAAAAATAATATTTTAAAAAGAAAAGTAGAAAATGGATAAGAGATAAAATATATTTTAAAATTATTATTTATAAATTTTTCCTTATTTGATAAAGGTAATTATTCTTAAATATTTGATAAAACTATTTTATTTGATAAGAGATAAAATATTTTAAATATTTTAACTTATTTAATAATAAAATAGTTTATAAATATTTATAAATATTTATAACACCTTGTAATAAACTATTTATAGATAATAAATAATCACTTGCTTTTTTCTTATCATATAATTACCTTACCCAGCAACCACTTGCTTCTTCATAAATAATAAAACTATTTGATAAAACTATTTTTTTTGATAAGAAATAAAATATTTTAAATATTTTAGAATAATATTTATTATTCTTATAATATTTATAAATTATTCTTATTATTTTAAAATTTATTATTCTTATAATATTTATTTTAAAATTTATTATTTTTATAAAGTTTTATTATTTATAAAAATAAATATTATAAGAATAATATTTTTTAAAAAAATATTATTTATTATTATTTTAAAAAGATAACATATTATTTTTTAATTTTAAAAATAATAACATCCTAACTTTTTTTAAAAAAATTATTATTTTTTTAAAATAATATATTTTGAGTTTAAATCAATCCATTGGATCATATTAGATCAAGCCTAATAAATTATCTATAAATAGAGCATAATATTCCATTGATTTAGAATCTAAATCTCTGCATTTAATAACCTCCGAAAGTTTGGAGAAGGTATGAGAAGTTAGGGGATGGGGGTGCGATCGAGATCGACATTTATCGAGAGAGAAGGAGAGCCATGGTAGGGTGGTAGGGGGATGGGGTGGCACTGGCAAGCATAGAGAAAGTATGAAAATAGAAAGGAATAAAAAAATAATAATAATAAAGTATTATTTTATAAAAAAAAGGAAGAAAAGAAGAGAGAGAGTTTCTCTCTTTTCCTTTAGTGGTGGTGCTAGGAGCGACAGTACCAATAGGGGTGTTGAAGGGTGCAATCGGAATCGATGTTTGTCAAGAGAGAAGGAGAGTGATGGTGGGCCGATAGTGAAGGTAGGGCGACATCGATGGGTGTAGAGATGTTATAAGAAGAAGAGAGAGGATGAGGATGTGATCAGGATTGACATTTATCGAGAGAGAGGGAGAGCTATGGTGGGACAATAAAGGGATGTAGTGGTACCGACGGGCACGTAGAAGATATGAGAATAAGAAGAAAAAATAAAATAAAATATTATTTTATAAAATAATAAAAAATATATTATATATAAATAATAAATAAAATAAAATATAAAAATACTAAATAATATTTATTATGATTATTTATTATTAAAAATTTTAATAATTATAGACCGTAATTATCCATCCTATGCAACACATGGGTCCTCGACTAGTTTATTTAATCAAGCTTAAGTAAGCTAAATATTGAAATAAGTCCAATCAACTCAACTTCTCAAACTAAGCTAAATAAATAACTTAGATCGGTAGAGTAAGATGAGGCACCTATTCAAATCTCAATCGGTCAATATAACATCCATCTCAATCCTAAGCCAAAGAATGCATTCTACATCCAATTCTAACCAAATTATAATTTTTCAACCCAAAGTACATTGTGTATTGGTTATGTTAGTATGAATTTGGTGCATTAATAATTTGTGAATAATTTGACCTATATCTATAGGCTCAACTTTAAAATTTAGGTCATTTTGTACTTGGTTAAGGGCTTATCATGAAAATGAAATTGTTGGCTTTTGCCAAGCTGCCTGCATTCTAGTACATAAACTAAAGGTATGCAGTGCAGAATTTCTAGCTCTACTTTCAAATTTTTTTAAAAATTAGTTAAATATAGAAAAAAAATAAAATTAATCTAATTAATTTAGAGCTATTGATCATATAAAAAATCTTACACTTTTCAGGATCTAAATATGATGTACATGCTTTTAAATTTAAAAAATAAAATGCCAGCAGTGAACATTTTACTACTATAGCTACATGTTCAGAACACGATACCTATGCGGATAGCCAATCTCCACAATTCAATCACCGCCAGGGAGGTTCACTCATCACGATGCAGCCACACAATATGTCTGGCCTCCACAAATCATCCACACGAGGCCCTGGTCCGATCGGCTCCTCCCGAGTGCTAGCTCGATGTCGGAATCCTTCAACGGCTGATAACAATCGAACAAATTTGATCTCTATCCGTGGACATTTTGGATGCTTTGGATCATAAGTAGACATAGAAGAGAGGTAAAGGAGGCACTCCACCAAGTTTAGTGAACTCACGACCCTCATAGCTCCCAAACCAGAATCCCGAACCCTAGGTTGAAACCCTAGGATAGCACTCACTAGACCCTACGCCCTTTCTGGTTTGTTTTCTCTCAAAAACTCTTTTTTTTAATTTTCCACATTGAGGGGGAAGGCTCACGGACACTTTCTCTCTCTCAGAAGGATGTGCACATGCCCAGAAGAGATCTCATTTTATTTTTGCACAAGACTGAGTCTTTTATGCATGGGAGGATAAGAATGAAATGGTTGTCCATTTGAATTCAAACTCATTTTGAATTCAAATGGTAACCAACCCCTTCTTATCCACCTGAGGCATGAGAAAGGAGGGTGTGTGCCCTTCTTGCATGGAGAAAACTCATGAGAACACTTTCTTATGGATTTCAGAATGGGCGCAGAAGTGAGGTGGTGCAGGATAAGTATCAAGATAGTTCTTTATTCAAATTTAAATCCCATTCAAATTTGAATGACCAACCACCAAATATTATCAATTGAGGCATGAGAAACCTGATGCATGCCTTCTCTTGTGCATGGAGAGCTTTCATGAGAATCATATTCTCTTAGAAATTCAAATTGGTGCAAGAAGAGAAAGATGGCGCAAGAAGACTAGTCAAACTATTCTAAACGGACCTTATCCAATTGAACCAACCCAGTCCAAATTGTTTAGGCCCAATTAGACTAGATTAAACCTAACAAATTTAGGCTTAATTAGGCTTAATTAAATCTTAATAAAATTAGGAATTGATCAAGCCCAACCCTTGATCAAATCAGAGATCAAACCTCATTGGCAATTTGGTCATCTCATAACCTAATCGGGTCAAACCCAACTGAATCTAGTTCAATTGGACTTGAACTAAAAATTATTACTCAATCAAATTGAGTTAATTAGTGATCAAATTACTAATTAAATCATTCATAAATATAAAGATCAAATTTGATGGGTATTCGAGTAATAGAGTCCCATCAAAATGCAATGCTTGATCGAAGAGTCTCAAACTAGTAGGACTCTTGATCTTGGTGTCCCAAACAAGTGGAACTCATGATTACAGAGTCCTAGACTAGTAAGACTCTCGATCATAGAGTCTCAGATAGGTAGGATGCAGAGTCTCAGTCCAATAGGACTCTCGATCGAAGACTTTCAGTCCAATGAGACTCTTGACCATAGAGTTCTAGTCCAGTGGGACTTTTCATCAGCCATCAAATCAGGTAGAAACCTCTAATATCTATGGCCCTGCAAGTTCAAACTCAAGTTGGTAGCATAGAAATCACTTTCTGCATTAATTGAAGTAACCATCTAGCATTGGTACCCGACATCCGAATAGATCGAATAGTCACAATCACAACATTCAAAACCTATGTAAATATGATTACCGCATAATTCTTCTCTTTGACCTCTATATATAGGATGACTCAGAGTTAAACTATCATCCTAAAAAGTACATCCAAATCATATCTCAAAGCAATCAATCCCATGACCCCTCACTAGGACTACCCTGGTCAAGAATTTGCTAAATTAAAATATAATTAAACACAGCTCCTGAAACTAGGAGTGGTCAATCCCATCTTGATAAATGCACTGACTCCTCAAGTACTTGAATATGCCCAAAAATCTTTCATCACTGAATTAAAAATTCAGATAGTCTGGCACCAAAGTATAGTAAGTTGCTTGAAAGTCACCATGGTGATCTCAGATTGAAGGGACACTTATATCCATATTCCATCAGAGCAAATCTTGATAGTAGAAAAGCTCTAGAATCAATCATATTCAGTGCAGATGTATCCTTTCATCTCACCTGCATGCCATACCAGTGTCTCTATACTCCTTAGTTAAGAGGACAACTAACCTATATGGCATACAATGATCTATACTTGATAAACATTGTTGTCCTTGATAATAACATATCATTTGATCGCAAACACGTTTAAGGACTAAATGATAAATCATTCTTTGTCGATTCTAAATAGTCCTAAGAACTTCACCACAACATAGGAGTTTATTAGAAGATGAAGAAATTTATGATAAAAAAATACCAAAATAATTTTTATTTATTTATAATTTATATATAAATGCAAACATTTAGCTCAACCGTCAATAGACAGATGATTAGTTTTGGAATACTATTCTTAATAATCTCTCACTTGGACTAAAGCCAATCAGTGTAGTATGTAATATCCATCTTCGACTTGAAGTAATCGAACTCCTTCACCATAATAGCTTTAGTGAATGGGTCGGCCAGGTTCTTCATTTCGTTGATTTTTTGAAGGTCGACAATATCTCGATCCATGATCTTCTGGATAAGATGGTCGCAGTGTAGAATATGCTTCTTCTGCTGGTGTGCCTTCGATTCCTTCGCTTGAGCAATGGCTCCAAAACTATCATAGTAGAGCAGAGCTGGACTATCAAGGGAAGGTGCCAGTCTGAGCTCGGTGATGAACTTTCTCAGCCACACCGCTTCTTTTGGCATCATCTAATGTAGCGACATACTCAGCCTCGCAAACTGAGTTGACCATGGTGTGCTGCTTGGAACTCTTCCAGCGATACTCCACCATTAAGGATAAATACATACTCCAACATACTCTTACTATCATCATGATTAGACTGAAAACTGAAGTTTGTAAACCCCATAAGTCTCAAGTTAGACTCATCATAAATAAGTCACTGGTCCTTGGTATTTTTTAAATACTTCAGGATGATTTTAACAATCTTTCAGTGGTTCTCTCCTAGATTAGATTGATATCTACTAACTATTTCTAGTGAATATACTATATCTGGTCTCGTACGTATCATAGCATACATGATGGAACTCACTACCAAAGCATATGAAATTCTACTCATATGCTCTCTCTCTCTGGAGGTGTTGTCGGACAATCTTTCTTCGAGAGAAAAATTTCATAACCTATCGGTAGATATCCATTCTTGGAATTCTTCATGCTGAACCACTTTAGTATAGTGTCAATGTACGTGGACTAGGATAATCCATGCAACTTCTTAGATTTTTCTTTATAGATCTTCATCCTTAGGATGTAGAAAGCTTCTCCCAGATCCTTCATGGAGAAATATGATGATAGTCAGATCTTTTTACCTTATAATGTAGGGATATCATTCTTGATTAAGAGAATATCATCCACATACAATACTAAGAATATAACCGCTGGACCACTAGCCCACTTATATATGTAAGGCTCTTCTCTATTCTTAACAAAGCCATACGTCTTGATCGTCCTATCAAAACATAGGTTCCAACTCCAAGATGTCTGCTTCAGTCCATAAATGGACCGTTGAAGCTTGCACACCTTAGACTCTTCTGTGGATATGAATCCTTCAGGTTCTATTATATACACCTCTTCGTCCAGCTCTCCATTCAGAAAAGTGTCTTCAAATCCATCTGTCAGATTTCATAGTCTAGATGGACAGCTATCGCAAGCGTGATCCGAATGGACTTAAGCATTATCATAGGAGAAATGTCTCCTCATAGTCTATACCATAATATTGACGATATTCCTTGGCAATTAGATGGGCTTTATAGATCTCCACCTTCCTTTTTGTGCCCCTTTTCCTCTTGAAGACTCATTTACATCCTATAAATTTTATCCTTTTGGGTGGATCAACCAATGTTCATACATCGTTAATCTTCATGGACTCTATTTTGAATTTCATGGCCTCAAGCCATTTCTCAGAGTCAGATCTTTGCATTGAATCCATGTAAGTGATCGGATCCTTATCATTCTCATCGAGTTTGATAGGATCACCATCTCGGATCAAGAAATCATAGTATCTGTCCAGTTGACATGGTGCTCTACCAGATCACCTTAAAGATGTAGATTTATTGGGCTTCGAATTTAATCTAATTAAATTTGGTTCAGGTTTAAGAACTTGTGTCAGTTTTTTCACCTACCAAATTTTCTCAAATTCAACCTTAGAGACATTAGTTCCTTCACCAAGAAACTTCTTTCCTAAAAAGATTGCCTTAAGACTGACAAACATTTTTTACTCATCAACTAGGTAGAAGTAAAACCCTTTGGTCTTTTTTAGGTATCCTATAAAATAACACTTGTCAGACCTTGGTCCAGGTTTGTTCGTTACTAAACGTTTAACATAAGCCAGACACCCCCAAACCTTAAGGTGTGAGAGCATAGGCTTATGCCCTATCCACATCTCATATGGTGTTTTGGCAATAGACTTACTCAAAACCCTATTTAGAAGGTAATATGCTAACTCAAGTGCATATCCCCAAAGGAAGATAGGCAGATCGACAAACCCCATCATGCATCAAACCATGTCCATGTTAGGATTTATGGTGCTCCCAAGCCTTGGGACGCAACGGAAGGAGCTAGGGTGTTGGCTCTAGAAGACTAGGATGGGTATGAGTCTTAGGGCTAGGACAGGAGTTATCCTAGGATAAAGACGGAGTATAGCCCTACATGGGACTCAACGTTTAGATGTGAGGATCTTGAGGGGCTTGGTAGGTGCTCCGAAAATCTAGGACATAATGTGGAGCAAAAGACCGAAGTCAGAAGAAGAATCAGCCAAGACAAGGGGCTAACATACAGACGGACTAGCTTGGATACACAATCGAGCTAGCTAGGACTGAGGTCGAATCAGCTCAAGGTGCAGTCGAGCTGACTGTCTCAAGTTGACAGAAGATAGGATTCAGGTGATACATAGTCGAGCCAGCTCAGCTCCTGATAGAGCTGGCTCGATGATGGCGAATAGAACATACGGGATTTTCTGTTTGGTCTAGAATAGGATTTTATTCTAAGGGTGCTAAGGCCTAGTTTAATAAGGTCTTAAGGTGGCTAACTCATGTATGGATCGAGTTTAGATCCTAGAGATGAGAGCATGGGAGACAAGGGTGTACATGGGCTCGGTGAGTACTTTCATGTATTGGGTTAGTCAGGAGAGTTTCTGGTCGGCCAAATAGCTATGTATAAATACATAAGTTGTATTAGGGTTTTAGAGTGTGGATTGAATACAGATCTTTTCTCCCTCAATCTCTCTTCTCTCTAGAGTTGCTACCCCAAAGGGGCACCTCCCTCAAGCCCAAGGAGGAAGGCACCCCATCATAGATCTAGATTGGTAGATTGGTGGTTTGCTGCCCTTAGAGAATGTTAAAGATCTTCTTAGGTCCATACTAAAGATCAGGAGCTTCCGTAATATGGTATTAGGGCTAGGTGATGCCATGGTGATATGCCAACAATTGGTATCAGAGCTAGGTATTGCACCAATAATTGATATCAGAGCCTGATGGTGTATGGAAGTGAAGGATAAGTCATACAGGAAGAAATCAAAAATCTACACAAGTATTTCATGGTATATCTTGGATCTACCTTTGTTATTGCTGTGGTTTGGCTAATCAAAAGTAGCGGATTGACGGTGGAAGCTGAGAGGATTAATGAGAAGGGTTTTTCTTAGGATGGAAGGTTTGGGTGCATGATTTTCTGATCGATCTTGGTTGGAGAGACCGGGGTGTATGATGGGTGATAGGGTTCTCTAGGAAGATGGATAGTGTGGGGCTGTTTGATGGATTAAGAGATGTTTTCCAAGGGATAATGGTCGAAGGAAAGCTGAAGAAGCGACTATATATCCTTCTATTGTAGGAAGGTGGGAGAAGTAGTTAGGGATGCATTCAGCGGCTTGACCAGAGCATGGATTTATGATGCCTTAGAGGTTATGGAGATGGATGATCCATGGAGTCTAGCAAGTAGTGCTGGATGCCTGATCTTGGATCAGGTTTCATCTATAGGACCACTAGGGAGAGTTGCGATTCAGGTGGAGGATAGTTTGTGTACAGCAAAAGAGGACCCAGATACCTATGAGGAGGCGGTGTCGAGATGAGGCAGGGAGCACTGAAGTGCTATAGTAGTGCTTCCCTAGAGGCATAGGATTAAGAGAGGCTTGATGGTGCAGTAGTCGAGGGAGGTATCTCAATGGAGAGTATCAGGAGGCATCTCAGGAAGCCCGGGAGCAGGTCTCAAAGAGAACCAGGGAGTCTCAGGAGCCTTAGGATGAGATAGGTGGGTCTGAGCCTAGGATTAGATTTGTGCTGTAGTTCCTCCGAATGCAACTGAAGCGATGGCTGGTGTAGGGACAGAAGAGGAGAAAGGCTACGATGGAATTTTCTAGGATTCAATCATTGGATTCATAAGAGTTGGATGAGCTCTTGAATTTTGGAGGTGCCTGTGGGTTGCATAGGTATCCGAGATAATTTCAAAGGGGTCCATGGAGTGTAGAGGATCCGAAAGAGCAGCGATTATGTTCGAGATGCAGTGGTAGGCCCAGCAGTACAGCATTGGGTGGTTGGCCTTGGGTGACTTGGCTGTAGAGTTAGGATCTTCTATGGCATTAGGGGGACTTCAATTTCAGATGGAGAACCAAGTAGAGATGGCTTCACCATTGGAGATGTGACACTAGTTCAGAGCAGAGGAGTGCAGGAGGACTAATATCCTAACACCAATGCTGGAGATGCATAGTTTTAGGTAGAGCAGCATATGTGGGAAAGACTAGTGAAGTTCTGAGGAGATCGAGTTAGGATATGCAGCGAGTGCCAGTATGGAATGCTATGGGATCTCAAGGAAAGTCCAGGATAATTGATGTAGTTGCCAAGCAGAAGGATTCCTACAATTTTTAGGATGGTGCATAAGTGCAAGTCGAGGTCTTTAGCGGTGGAGGCGCTCATCCCAAAGGCCTCAAGGGTGTATAGCAGCTGAAGAGGATTGAGAGAGGTGATGTTTGCACAAGGGGCTGTCAGGGTGTGCAGCGACAACGGGATCATGCAAGAGAGCATTGCTAAGGTTTGCTAAGGCTTGGGGCACCAAAATAGAGATTGTTAGGATTTGTGATGCTCCCAAGCCTTGGGAGGCCACGTGAAGAGCCAGGGTGTTGGCTCCAGCAGACTAGGATGAATGTAAGTCCTAGGGCTAGGATAGGAGTTATCTTAAGATAAAGATGGCAAGTAGTCTTGCACGAGACTTAAGGTTCAGGTTTGAAGATCTTGAGGAACTTGGTAGGTGCTTCGAAGATCTAGGACACAAGATGGAGCAAAAGATCGAAGCCAGGAGAAGAATCAACCAAGATAAGGGGCTGACACACAAGCGAGCTAGCTCGGATATGCAGTCGAGCCAACTCAGGGTGCAGTCGAGTCGACTGTCTCAAGCAGATAGAAGATAGGGTTCGGATGATACATAGTCGAGCCAGCTCTGCTCCTGACAGAGTCGGCTCGATGGTGGCGAACAGAACATATGGGGTTTTCTGTTTGGGTTAGAATAAGATTTTATTCTAAGGGTCTTAAGACCTGATCCAATAAGGTCTTAAGGTGGCTAACTCATGTATGGATCATGTTTAGATCCAAGGGATGAGAGCATGGGACACATGGGTGTACATGGGCTCGGTGAGTGCTTTCATGTATTGGGTTAGCCAGGGGAGTTTTTGGTCGGGCCTAATAGCTACATAGGTTGTATTAGGGTTTTAGAGTATGGATTGAATATAGATCTTTTCTCCCTTAATCTCTTTTCTCTTTTCTCTTTAGAGTTGCCATCCCAAGGGAGGAGCCTCGCTCAAGCCCAAGGAGGAAGGTACCCCATCATAGATCTAGATTGGTAGATTGGTAGTTTGCTACCCTTAAAGAATATCAAAGATCTCCTCAGGTCCATACTAAAAATCAGGAGCTTCTACAACATGGTATTAGGGCTAGCTGATGCCATGGTGATGCACCAATAATCGGTATCAAAGCTAGGTGTTGCACCAATAGTCCAACAGGTTCTGATTCCTTCGTTCAGATATACCAATATGCTGTGATGTTCTAGAAGAAGTCTATTGGGAGAGAATTTCATTCTTCCTTAGATATGTTAGAAACTCACTGGAAAGGTACTCACCCCCTCGATCAAAGTGAAGAGTTTTAATACTCCTTTCAATTTGCTTTTCTACCTTATTATGGAATAGTTTGAACATTTCAAACAACTCTGACTTATGCTTCATTAAATAGACGTATCCATACATCGATAGGTCATCCATGAAGGTTATGAAGTAGAAATATCCACCTCTAGCACTTGAGCTCATGGGTCCATAAACATCAAAATATACTAGACTTACGAGTTCACTGGCTTGCTCACCTTTTTCAGTAAAAGGTGACTTGGTCATCTTACCAAGAAGATAGGACTCACAGATTGAAAGTGATTCATAATCACCAACTTCAAAAATTTCTTCTTGAGCTAATCTATTTATTCTATTTTTGTTGATATGACCTGGCCTATAGTGCCAAAGGTAGATTTCAAACACATCGTCTAATTTAGGATGTTTACTAGAGGACTGAACTACATTAACAGGCTATGATAGTAAGTAAATTATATTATTCAATTACCCAACAAATATCATAACATCATTCAAAATGACATTACAAATATTTTCTTTTATTGAAAATTCATAATTGTACATGACCAAAAGGCCTACAGAAATAACATTCAATAAAAAGCTTAGATAATAATGATAATCATTTAGAATTACATTATGAGAATTGATTACAAGGTTTATGATTTCTAAAGCTGGAACTAAAACTTAACTTCCATCTCCAATGTTCAGGAACCTCTCACCTTCATCAAATCTTCTACTGACCTGCAAACTCTGCATCAAATTTCAAATATGATAAGAACTTCTAGTATCAATACCCAGGCAGTAGAATCATATATCGAGAAGTTACAAGGTGTTATTATATAATTACCTTGCCCAGCAATTGCTTGCTTCTTCCTTAACCTATTTGGATCTAGGGAGGCAATGTACTAAGAAAAGTTCCTCTTTCGGTGCCATTTCTTCTTACAAAAGAAGCACTCCACCTGGCTCTGATCGGGCTTGTGCTTCTTTGTTTGACCCTGTGTAGACATCCCGGCATGCTGCTGCACTCTCTTTTTCTTCTTCTTCTTGTTCTTCTTCCCTTTCTTAAAGGGTTGACAACCAGAAGAAAACCCTCCCACCACATTCACCAACTCTTTGTGGAGCTGGTGATCCATTTCAAAGTTCCACAGCAATCCCAACAAATCGTGGTAGTTCACTACAGGCTTTGTCATTCGAAAATGAGTAAGGAAGGAAAGGAAGGACTTGGACAAAGAATTCAAGATCACATCCTTCTCGAACTACTCATGCAGGGAAAAACCTAGGTTACTCAAGCGCTTAATCATCTCGATCATGTACAATATATGATCAATGACTGAAGCCCCATCCCTCATCCGAGCATTGAAAATGGCATAACTAGTCTTATGCCTTTCAACGTCATCAGGCGTGCCAAAGGAGTAGTTCAATATTTGAGCATCTCTTGAGGCTGGGCATTTTCGATCCTATGACTAAACTCATTATTCATTGCCACCAGCATAATATACCAATCGGTTGTGCGGTCATTAAGTCACTTTCGATAAATGTCTCTAACCGTCTTACTAGCATTCGGGGTTGGCTCCTCAGATGCTGGATCCGTCAAAATATATAGGATCTGCTCATACTCTAGGACTATCTTCAACTTTTGATACCAGCTATCAAAGTTGGGTCCCATGAGTTTGTCATTGTCTAACAATGACTTGAGCGATAGGATAGTGGCCATTTTTGCATAAAAAAAAACTAAATCTAATAAGTATATTAATTATTTATCCTAAAGACTTGGACTTTAGTCTAAAGATTCTTCCACTATTTTATATGAACTGATAGCCTCTACCTCTAATTCAAAAAATTATTTATTTTTTTACTGTACTAGAATTTACACAGACTACACATGAGCCCAACTTTGGTTGGTCAATCCATGTGCATCTATGGATAGGTTCATAACCAATTATTTTTCTAAATAACTTCTAGTAATTTTATTTTGCTCCAAAAATCTAATTAGTAGGCTTTGGCCTCCATTGAAAAGATCTGATTAGGTCCAACCATTAATATGACCATATTTGGTACATCTGACCAATAAATGATCAGATCCAACTTTGACCGGCCAACCTGACTACCATTAGAAAGGCATGACCAAATCATCATATTATAAATGATAATTTCATTAGTTAACAAGCACCAAGCCTTTGGGCCTCCAATGATTATTAAACTAATGGATCCATTATCACTCAACTTAATGGAAGGCTATGACCTAGTTATCATCATAATTATATCATTTTTAAGAACTTAATAATTTTATAGAATCTTTATTAATTGATTTTAAGAAGAAGAGAAGGAAAGAATTAACCAGCCAATTTTGATCCTCCCACTGACTTCACTAAGTTAGAACAAAAAGGATCTAATTCAAGCTGACATTAGGAGCATCTAAATTAGTCACACTGATTTACCTAACTGATATGGGTGAGCCCAAATCATCAAGTGATCTAATCAAAATCTAATTCACCAAGATGGTCAGGTAAGTGAGATCAGTGGAAGAGATATGTCATTAACTCATTAAAGATCAAATCAGTACGAGTAGCACCTAATTAAAAATCACTGGTCTAAACTGCCAAACTTATCTTAGATACCATCCGATTCATTAGTTTCAATTTGATCAACCTAATAATTTTGGATTCAACCGCATAGCCACGAATCAAGTCCATTTGGTCTTTGTTAAAGGTATGGACTTGACCAACTACAACTATTGTAATTGAGTCTAAAGAGTTCTTGACCTAATCTAAATCAATATTTGATTAGATTTGATCAATTACTCTAATTTAGTTTATTCTTTAATTAATCTTAGGTCTAATCCAATTAATGGATCTAATTCATCTAACCTAATAACCCATATTAGGATCTTTAATTCATAATTCTAGATCCTAATTCATTTTACTTAATTCTTAATTAAGTTTTTGGGCTGAAGGTTGGGGTTTTGCATTTCAAAAATATTTTTCAAAATTTTGAATGATTCTTTACAATATAGCACTGTTCACTAAATGGATTGACTCATTTCAAAAATGGGTCGGCTCATTTCACAAATAGTACTAGTTGTAGGATTTCAATCTAAATCTATATACACTACATAAAAATCATGAATCTAAATTTAGATCTAATCTAACACATTCATGATTAAAATTTAGATTAAACTAATCTCAAAAATTCTTTTATCATTTATCTTCAGGAATAAGTTCACTGTGGCACCCCTACTGCCATAAGGGATCCCTATCGAATGGAAGGAGATGGCCTTTAAACCATGCTTATCCCTTATGATCGGATGGCTTGGTGTCTCATTCAAGCTTGATCACTAGGCTACTCGAGTGAAATACATATCTAATATGTATAAATTTTTACATTTTAAAGCATATAAATCATATTTAATGACCATGCTCTGATACCACTAAAGGTATGCAGTGCAGGATTTCTAGCTCTACTTTTGAAACTTTTTTAAAAATTAGTTAAATACATTAAAAAATAAAATTAATTAAATTAATTTAGAGCTACTAATTATATAAAAAACTCTATACTTTTCAGGATCTAAATGTGATGTACATGCTTTTAAATTTAAAAAATAAAATGCTAGTAGTAAATATTTTACTACTACAGCTACATGTTCAGAACACGATACCTATGTACGTAGCTGATCTCTACAATTTGATCATTATCGAAAATGTTCCATCATCATGATGCAGCCACACAGTGTGTCTGGCTTTCGTAGATCATCCACACGAGGCTCTGGTTCAATCGGCTCCTCCCGAGTGCTAGCCCAATGTCGGAATCCTTCGATGGCTGATGTCGATCGAATAGCTTCGATCTTTATCCATGGGCATTTTGAATGCTCCAGATTGCCAGTATATATAGAAGAGAGGTGGAGGAGGGACTCCACTAAGTTTTGTGAACTCACAATCCTTGTAGCTCACAGACCGGAATCCCGAACCCTAGGTCAAAATCCTAGGATAGCACTCACCAGACCCTGCGCCCTTTCTGGTTTGTTTTCTCTCAAAAACTTCCTTTTTTCTGAATTTTCCATGTAGAGGGGGAAGGCTCATGCACACTTTCTCTCTCTCAGAAGGATGTGTGCATGCCCAAAAGAGATCTCATTTTATTTTTGCACAAGATCGAGTCTTCTACGCATGGGAGGATAAGAATGATGTGGTTGTCCATTTGAATTCAAATTCATTTTGAATTCAATCCAACCCCTTCTTACCCACCTGAGGCATGAGAAAGGAGGGTGTGTGCCTTCTCTTGGGTGGAGAAAACTCATGAGAACTCTTTCTCATGGATTTTAAAATGGGCATAGAAGTGAGGTGGCATAGGATAAGTATCAAGCTAGTTCTTCATTCAAATTTAAATCCCATTCAAATTTGAATAACCAACCATCAGATATTATCAATTGGGGCATGAGAAACTTGATGCACACCTTCTCTTGTGTGTGGAGAATTTTCTCGAGGATCATATTCTCATAGAAATTCAAATTGGCGCAAGAAGAGAAAGATGGCGCAGGAAGACTAGTCCAACTAGTCTAAATGGACCTTATCCAATTGAACCAACCCAATCCAAATTGGTTAGGCCCAATTAAACCAAATTAAACCTAACAAATTTAGGTTTAATTGGGCTTAATTAAATTCTAATAAAATTAAGAATTGATCAAATCTAACCTCTGATCAAATTAGAGATTAAACCTCCTTGGTGATTAGGTCATCTCAACCTAATCAGGTCAAACCCAATTGAATTCAATTCAATTAGACTTGAGCTAAAAATCATTACTCGATCAAATTGAGTTAATTAGTAATCAAATCATTAATTAAACCTCTCATAAATATAGAGTTTAAATTTGGTGGGTATCTAGATAACAGAGTCCCATCAAAATGAAACCATGATTGAAGAGTCTCAAACTAGTGGAACTCTTGATCCTGGTGTCCCAAACAAGTGGAACTCATGATCAAAGAGTCCCAAAATAATAAAACTCTTGATCACAAAGTTTTAGATAGGTAGGACTTAGAGTCCCACCTAGGTAGGACTCTCGATCAAAGAGTTCCAGTCAAAGAGTCCTAGTCTAATGGGACTCTTCATCAGCCATCAGATCAGGTAGGAACTTCTAATGTGTGTGACCCCGTAGGTTTCAACCTAAGCCGGTAGCATAGGAACCACTTCCTGCACTAATCAAAGTGACTATCTAGCAATGGTATCCAATGTCCGGATAGGTCGAATTATCGCAATCACAACATTCAGAACCTACATAAATATAGTTACCGCATAATTCATTTCTTTGACCTCTATGTATAGGATGACTCAGAGTTTAACTGTCAATCCTAAAAAGTATATTTAAATCATGTCTCAAAGCAATCAATCCAATGACCCCTCACTAGGACTATCCTGGCCAAGAATTTGCTAAATTGAAACACAATTGAACATATCTCCTGAGACTAGGAGTGATCAATCCCATCTTGATACATGCACTGACTCCTCAAATACTTGACTATGCCCAGAAACCTTCCATCATTGAATTAAAAATTTAGGTAGTCCAGCACCAAAGCACAGTGAGTTATTTGAAAGTCACTATGGTGATCTCTGGTTGGAGAGACACTTATACTTATATTCTATCGGAGCAAATCCTGACAGTAGAAAAGCTCCAGAATTGATCACGTTCAGTGCAGATGTACCCTTACATCTTACTTACATGCCATACCAATATCTCCACACTTCTTAATTAAGAAGACAACTAACTTATATGGCACACAATAACCTATACTTGATAAATATTGTCGTCCTTGATAACAACATATCATTTAGTCGCAAACACGTTTAAGAAATAAAGGATAAATTCTCCTTTGCCAATTCTAAATAGTCCTAAGGACTTCATTACAACACAGGAGTTCATTAGAAGATGAAGAAATTTATGATGAAAAAATGCTAAAATAATTTTTATTTATTTATAATTCATATATAAATATAAATATTTAGCTCAACCATCAACAGACTGATGATTGGCTTTGGGACACTATTCCCAACATAAACCATCTGAGATGTGCCAACTTAATTAGACTGCATTTGGCATAGGTTCAGGTTTTGATTTTTGATTTTTTATTTTGATGAAAATAAAATTATTTTTTAAACTCAAAATACAAAACTTGTATAGAAATTATTTAGATGGTGTTTGATTACGAAGTTGATGGTGATGGCAGTCTTAGCTAGACTTCTCTAGATTCAGAAAAATGCTATACCAAATCCACAGTATAACTCATTAGTTGATGTGATAAAAATTGATCATTGAGTCAATTAAAACCCTTTGTAGCCTAATCCCAGCCCATTGCATTAATTGCAATTGATCATTGAGCACACTAAAACCCTTTATAGTGCAAGAGAAATTCTTTATACACCGCAGTCAGTGTAGAAAAATGCACTGCCCTATCTGATTGGGTCATGTAGTCATTGCTTTCCAATGCTCATTAATTAATGCCTCCAATTCCACTTTTTTGTTTAAAATTTTGAATGACAAAAATATGAATACCTGGATAGCAATAGAAAGAATTGAATGACTAATGCTGCTAGATAAACTTGATTCAGTCCTCAATGCCATAGTGCGCATCACCTTAATAGCTTTCAGTGGAAACCTAAATGAAAAAAATCATATGATTATTATTAGAAAAAAGAAAATGGAGTACCACCTATAAGTCAAAAGATTAAAATGTTTGGCTAATAGAAATCAAAAAATTTCAATTCTTAAGCTCTGATATGTAGATCCATTTCCTTCAGGATTTAGACCTTAGCCTCCCATAACATACACAAATAGATGAATATTTCCGGTAGTGACTGGTTACTAATAACAATAGCAAAGCCAGCAATTTTTAAGTAGTGTTAAACTAACCATAGTTAAATTCCAAAGTAACTTTTGTCAGAAGGTTTTCTTATTAAGCAAAATCTCAGGAAAAAGTCTCCAATATGAAGATGGATATGCGCTCCCCCCGCCCCTTAACACACGTACATACACACAGCGAGAGAGAGAGAACCTGCTTCCCATGAGTAGTTTCATCAGATAACATGATGCCATCTGCACCTTCTTGGACTGCAATTCCTATGATAGAAACTTCTGCCCTTGTTGGAATGGGATGATGAATCATGCTTTCTAGCATATTTGTTGCCACGATCATTGGCTTCTCCATGCATGTTACGACATCTTCTAATGATTTTCTCTTATTTAATAAGTAGTTTATTTTATCTTAAAATCATAGCATAGACCAGGTGTAAATTTTTCCAACTCAATGAATAGAAAAGGCAAAGTGCATGACCCTAAAACCTTTTGACCGAGGAATCTGTGCCATATTGGATTCAGATAAGGATCAGTCTCAGCCATAAATATATTCTTATTATCCTTCCCTTGGAACATGGTTCGTGTATTGGTACATATCATCCATACTAGGCATACTATACTATACCAGTACAGAATGAAAGCTCGTAGGGGGGCATATAAATCTCGATATGCCAAACCAACCCTATACCAGGCATTCAACACTATACTAGCATAGTACCTATAAGGGTCCGTAATGATAGCAAACCTTGCTATGGAATATCAAAAACCTTCCGTCCTTAAGAGTATCCTTATGATCAAACAAGCTATAAGGACTCCAAAATACTTAAGAATGTTCATTGTTAACCAGAAAAATTATAGGCAACTTCAACAGGTCTGAAAGCAAAGCTACATCACAAGTGGTATCAGATTTTCACAACCTTAAAATAGCATAATTATACTTAGGGATGTGTCACCTGGGAAAATAGGATGGCAGTGGATAAGAGATGCTGCAAGCTGATAGTCATATTGCTTGCCATGGTCACGTTTTGTTGTCAAAATGTCACATCCAGGATTCTGAGCTTTGGCTTTTAGAAATAGTTACCATAGAGAAATCTAAGACAATAGAGTAGAAAATCAAGAGAATTCTATATTGAAAGTAATACAACAAGCTGATTGAAAAAAAAAAAAATTGAGGCATTAAGTCTCATAAAACATATCTGATGAATCAATTTGACTGATAGAAAAATCGAATTAGGCTTATATCTCAGACTAAGGATTATGATGAAGCTCTGTGAATCATTACGGGGCAAGGACAAAATGTATACACCTGTTGGCCTGGAGAAATCAGTTTTTTTTTATTCATATAAATATGAGTTTTAAGTTGGTGTTTGGGTGTTAGTGACAGAAAGGCCAGCTGGATATTACTAGCGCCTCCAATTACACCATTCCCTCCTGGGTTGCGGTCACATATATGGCATCTTAAACTCTTTGGATCACATCAATTTTTCCAGCACAATCAATGATTGCTTTCTATCTTCCAATATCAAATACTATGTTAAATTGTCATAACATCTCAGTTCGGCAGAACAGTAATGCATCCTCTAAAAGTTTAAAATGCTTATTTTATGAGCATTTTCTTATTTTTTTTTCATCTTTTACAATTAGTTATAGTCACCCAAGGCAACCTTCCCAATGCTTAACCTATCTCCATATCAATAACACAAAAAGTTAGAACTCCATCATTAAGGATACAAATGAAGAGAGCACTATTAAACTAATAAGTGATGCTAGTTGAACTCTTGAGAACAAAAGTAAGCTTCACATCTCCAAACTCCATACACTAAGATAAAATGAGCGATTGATCGAGTGAAAAAATATATGGTGAAAGAATCAACTAATCATAGCAAATGAAGAGACATATGAAATCAATTAAGCATTCAGAGCTAATAATTGACCTACAGCATAGGAACTTCAACTGGAAGCTCAGCTCCAAAGTCTCCATGAGCCACCATAGCCTAAAATTTTTTTTAAGAAAAACAGTCATGACCATCGGCTGAAAGAACAAGATTACATCAACGGAGTGTTAAGTTGAGCATTTAAAGTAGCAAATTTTTTATTACAATAATAGAAGAAAGACTCATTATATCATAGGAACTAGAGAGACATACCGAGACAAAAGTTCCAACATAAATTGGACCTGACCTAGGACATCTTTGTCAAGCATGAGGCTTTAACCTTTTATTAAACAATCTATTTTTTTGAAAAAAGAAAATCAAAGAAAATTAAGAAATCCTCTGGTACTAAATCATGCATGCAAACATTCCCTGTATATCAATTCAATTAAAGAAAGTTGGACAAATTATATTGGTGCATAGGTTCACCATCTCGGTTCCGGACCATGTACCAATACCATCTTATTATAGTGCTGGTATACAATTTGGCATGGTATGAGACAGTATACTGAGTGTCCATATAATATAAAAGAGTGTACTAGTTCAGTATTGGTATAGTACACCCCATATAGGGTGGTACTGCATAGTATACTGATAAGTATCATAAATTCATTAATAAAAATATTAATTTATTAATTAATTTATATTAATTTTTAAGAATTATTAATTAATTGATACATATTTTTGAGAAATTCATATTTTTATTAATTAAATTGTTAGCGCAGAAATTGATCGTTGTCGGATCCGGCTGGAGCGGAGGTGGATAAGGTCGCTGCCGGAGATCTGCAAAACAAAGTCCCATCCGAAGCCGATGGGAGGTGGCTCCGACAGGATCCTCCGACGATCAGCTCTGGCCAACAGGAATGGAGTGCTCGAAAATGATTTCCGTAGAGCTTAGAGAAGGGAAGGAGAGCTTAGAGCTTAAAGATTAGAGTTAGCATATCTGGAGGGTCCTTTTTATCGATAGAGCTTGATGGTGATAGCTGCAGCTGCCTGGTGGCGGGCCGCTCGAGGCTGCACCGGGTTTGATGCGGAGAGGATGGTATCGTCAGACCGATAGTGACAGCTGTGCCATCCGACAGTGGTGGGCTGCTCGAGGTCTGGCAGAGTGAGGGGACACAGCTTGTAGCATCGCCTATGGCAGATTGATGGCGACTGTTTGGCCAGATTTAATGATGGTAGCTCTGAGAAAGCGAACGTCGGTTGGTGGACCTTGGCATATATCGATTCTAAAAGAGTTCCGACTTCTAAAGGAGAAGCTCAGAAGAAGTTCGGCTCCCGTAGGTGTCTAGCTGGAGGATTATGGCTAAGGCTCGATTGCTAGAAAGTTTGGAAGGAGCTCAACTGCTGAGGAGTTCGATCGATCGAAGAAGATGTCTGGGAGGAGTCCGGCTACTGAAGAAGTCCGACCGAAGCAGAAGCTTGGAGGGAGTTCAGCTCCCGCAGGCGTCTGACTGGAAGAGCGCGGAGGGAGTTTGGCTCTTGTGGGAGTCCGACTGAAGCTCGGCTGCTGAGGAGTTCGATCGAATGAAGGAGTTTGGCTAAAGCTCGAGCACTGAGAGTCCGAAGGAGCTCGACCGCTGGAAAGTTCGGCCAGCTGAAGGGGTTCGGCTAAGGTCCGACCGTTGAGAGTCTGAAGGAGCTCTTCCGTGGCTATCGGTTGCGTTAAATTGAGCATCGAACTGAACTTCGATAGGAGCGAGGTTTATTCCCAACAGTAGTCCTCCCACTCTCGAGTTCAAAACTTGAAGGAAGGGAGTGCAAAAAGGGCGACTGCCAAAGTCCTCTTTCGAGCTCCATGCTGGTTCAGGTCGAAGCTCAGGGAGGAGATCTCATCTCCAGCTAAAGTTGATGTTGAAGTAGATCTCGTCTCCTGCGGTCGAGGTCGGAGGTTGAGCTTCTCGAGGGTGATATTGTCTTCAACAGCCGACGCTGACTCGAGGGAGATCTCCTTTTGTACAACCGCGGTTAATATGGGTGCATGGAAGAGATATGATCTTTGGTCGAGGTTGACGCGATCGCTCAAGAGAGATCTTATCTCTAACCGAGGTTGGCTCTCGATCGCTCGGGAGAGATCTTATCTCTAGCCGAGGTTGGCTCGATCGCTTGGAAGAGATCTTATCTCTGGCCGAGGTTATCGCGGTCGCTTGAGAGAGATCTTATCTCTGACCGAGGTTGTCTCGGTCGCTCGAGAGTCTCTAGCCAAGGTTAACATGGTCGCTCGGGAGAGATCTTATCTCTGGCCGAGGTTGGCTCGGTCGCTCGGAAGAGATCTTATCTCTAGCCGAGGTTGATGCAGTCGCTCGGGAGAGATCTTATCTCTAGCCGAGGTTGACACGATCGCTCGACAGAGATCTTATCTCTAGGAAGAGATCCTATCTCTAGCCGAGGTGGTCACGGTTGCTCGGAAGAGATCTTATCTCTGGTCGAGGTTATCACGGTCGCTCGGAAGAGATCTTATCTCTAACCGAGGTTGGCCCAGACCCTCGGGGGAGATCTTATCTCCTGCGACCAAGGGTGCCTTGAAGGAGATCTTATCTCCTACCGTCGAGGTTGATGCTGGCACTCGGAGGAGATCTTATCTCCTGCAGCCAAGATTGCCTCGGAGGAGATCTTATCTCCTGTAGCCGAGGTTGGCTCGGACCCTCGGGCTCCTGTGACCAAGGTTGCCTCGAAAAAGATCTTATCTCCTATAGCCGAAGTTGCCCCGGATCCTTGGGGGAGATCTAATCTCCTACGGTCGAGGTTGCCTCGGGGGAGATCTTATCTTCTGCAGTCGAGGATGATGCGGGCATGCAGGGGAGATCTTATCTCCTGCAGTTGAGGTTGCCTCGGGGGAGATCATATCTCCTACTGTCGAGGTTGATGCAAGCGCTTGGGAGAAATCTTATCTCCTGCAGTCGAGGTTGCCTCGGGAGAGATCTTATCTCCTGCAGTCGAGGTTGGCCTGGATCCTCGGGGGAGATCTTATCTCCTACGATCGAGGTTGCCTCGGAGGAGATCTTATCTCCTGCTGTCGAGGTTGATGCGGATGCTCGAAAGAGATCTCATCTCCTACAGTCGAGGTTGCCTCGGGGGAGATCTTATCTCCTATGGCCGAGATTGCCTCGAAAGAGATCTTATCTTCTGCAGTCGAAGTCGGCCCAGACCCTCAGAGGAGATCTTATCTCCTACGGTCGAGGTTGCCTCAAAGGAGATCTTATCTCCTGCTGCCGAGGTTGATGCGGGCGCTTGGAGGAGATCTTATCTCTTGTAGCCAAGGTTGCCTCGGGGAAGATCTTATCTTCTACAGCGGAGGTTGGTCCGGACCCTCGGGGGAGATCTTATCTCCTATGATTGAGGTTGCCTCGGAGGAGATCTTATCTTCTGCACCCAAATTTGGCCCGGACTCTCAGGGGAGATCTTGTTTCCTACGACCGAGGTTGCCTCGAGGGAGATCTTATCTCCTGCTGCCGAGATTGATGCAGGCGCTCGGGGGAGATCTTATCTCCTGCAGTCAAGGTTGCCTTGGGGAAGATCTTATCTTCTGCAGCCAAGGTCGGCTCGGACTCTCGGAGGAGATCTTATCTCCTATGGCCGAGGTTGCCTCGGTGGAGATTTTAATCTCCTGCAGCCAAAGTTGGCCCAGACCCTTGGGGGAGATCTTATCTCCTACGGTCGAGGTTGCCTCGGGAGAGATCTTATCTCCTACAGTCGAGATTGATGCGAGCGCTCGAGGGAGATCTTATCTCTTGCAGCCGAGGTTGCCTCGGGAGAGATCTTATCTCCTACAGCCGAGGTTGGCTCAGACCCTCGGGGGAGATCTTATCTCCTATGGTCGAGATTGCCTCGGGGAGATCTTATCTCCTGTAGTCAAAGTTGGCCCAAACTCTCGGGGGAGATCTTATCTTCTACGGCCGAGGTTACCTTGGAGGAGATCTTATCTCCTACAGTTGAGGTTGATGCAGACGCTCGGGGGGAGATCTTATCTCCTACAGCTGAGGTTGCCTCGGGGGAGATCTTATCTTCTACTGCCGAGGTTGATGTGGGCGCTCGAGGGAGATCTTATATCCTACAACTGAGGTTGCCTCGGGGGAGATCTTATCTCCTACAGCCATGGTTGGCCCGGACCCTCGGAGGAGATCTTATCTCCTACAGTCGAGATTGCATCGGAGGAGATCTTATCTCCTGCTGCCGAGGTTGATGCGGGCACTCGGGGGAGATCTCATCTCCTGCAGTCGAGGATGCCTCAGGGGAGATTTTATCTCCTGCAATCGAGGTCGGCTCGGACCCTCAGGGAAAATCTTATCTCCTACGGCTGAGGTTGCCTCGGGGGAGATCTTATCTCTTGTAGCCGAAGTCGGCCAGAACCCTCGAGAGAGATCTTATCTGCTATGGCCGAGGTTGCCTCGGGGGAGATCTTATCTCTTGCTGCCGAGATTGATATGGGCGCTCGGAAGAGATCTTATCTCCTACAGCCGAGGTTGCCTCGGGGGAGATCTTATCTCCTATAGCCGAGGTTGGCCCAGACCCTCGGGGGAGATCTTATCTCCTACGGTCGAGGTTGCCTCGGGGGAGATGTTATCTCCTACAGTCGAAGTTGGCCCAGACCCTTGGGGGAGATCTTATCTCCTACGATCGAGGTTGCCTCAGGGGAGATCTTATCTTCTTCTGCTGAGGTTGATGTGGGTGCTCGGCAGAGATCTTATCTCCTGTAGCCGAAGTTGCCTCAGGACAGATCTTATCTCCTACAGCCGAGGTCGGCTCGGACCCGCGGGGGAGATCTTATCTCCTACGGCTAAGGTTGCCTCGGGGGAGATCTTATCTTCTGCAGTCGAAGTTGGCCCAGACCCTCGGGGGAGATCTTATCTCCTACGATCGAGGTTGCCTCGGTGGAGATCTTATCTCCTGCAGTCGAGGTTGACTCGGATCCTCGGGGGAGATCTTATCTTCTACTGTCGAGATTGCCTCGGAAGAGATCTTATCTCCTACAGTTGAAGTTGGCCCAAATCCTCGGGGGAGATCTTATCTCCTATGGCCGAGGTTGCCTCGGAGGAGATCTTATTCCTGCTGTCGAGGTTGATGCGGGCGCTCGGGGGAGATGTTATCTCCTGCAGTTGAGGTTTCCTCGAGGGAGATCTTAACTCCTGCAGTCGAGGTCGGCTCAGACCTTCGGGGGAGATCTTATCTCCTACGGCCGAGGTTGAAGGTCTTTGACTTGCTTGTGTTAGGATGAGGTTCTCCTCCTATTCCTAACACGGCAACTATTGACTGCTTCTTCCCTATCGTCATGTAGTTTTTGCACCCAGATACAATATTATTGAAAGGGATGTATCTTATCGAGGGGAAGTTACTTACAGCACATCCCCGTTTCAGGGTCATGGGGGCATTGTTCCTTCGGATTGTCTCGGGCAGTAAGTCCCAGGCCGGACGACCTCCTCTATCTCAAGCTGACCTTATCAATTTGGACCATGCTTCTCTTGGCTTTGATGCTGGGAGATGACAGTCCGCTGAAGTATCAAGCTCCTCCTAAGGGTAACGTTGATGACGCCGTGAGGCGGCCGACCTCCTTATCATTTTTGTCTACGATAGCGTCCTTGGCCGATCTTCTCTTGCTTCAGGCTGGTGTCGAAGGAATTTATCCAACCACCCCTTTCTGATGAGTTCCTCGATTTAGTCTCAGAGCTGAATGCATTCCTCAGCATCATGGTCGTGGTCGTGATGGTAGAGGCTGTACTTGCTTCGATCATGCTCGTTTGTGGGAGATCATAATCCTTCTGGTTTTGGTAGCTGGTTCTTAACTTCCATGAGAATTTGAGTTCAAGGAGCGTTGTGGGGGGCGTAGTCGTGGAACCTTTTGGGAGGAGGACTTCTTCACACCCTTCTATCGAGGCTTCCTTGGTGGCGAGCTCAAGGAGTTCGGGCTTTGCTTGCACTGGAGAGGTCGTAAGCACAATCGAATTTCATTCCATCCTCTTGTGAAACCTACAGAAAAACTTCATGCCTCTTCATCGGCGTGAGTGAGGGCAAACTTCATGCCCCTTTGTCAAGGCTTCCTTGATAATGAGCTTCGAGGGGAGTTCGGCCTCGCTTGCACCAAACTTCATTCCGCTCTTCCGTGAAACCTTCCACGGAAGAACTTCATGCCCCTTTGTCAGGGCTTCCTTGATGATGAGCTTTGGGGGGAGTTCGGCCTCGCTTGCACCAAACTTCATTCCGCTCTCCTACAAAACCTTCTGCGGGAGAACTTCATGCCCCTTTATCGGGGCTTCCTTGATGATGAGCTTCGAGGGGAGTTCGGCCTCGCTCATGCCGAACTTCATTCCACTCTCCCATGAAACCTTCCGTGGGAAAGCTTCATGCCCCTTTGTCGGAGCTTCCTTGATGACGAGTTCAATAGGGAGTTCGGTGGCCTCACTCACGCTGAACTTCATTCTGCTCTACTGCTAGAAGGCTTCTGCTTTGTTTCTCCTTCCTAAGGGTGATTGGTATGCTGGGCGAAATGCTTTTCCTCAAGGTCGGTTCCTGGCATCCTTATGGCGGGTTTGCTGGCAAAGTCTCCGCTAGAAACTGTCACATGGCCTGCATCATCTTGACGAGGGCATGAATCTGCTGGACCAATAAGTTGAACTACTCCACATCTACGGTGGCTTTAGGTGGAACCTGGATTGCCGGGACTGAAATGGGAGCAGATGGATCTAGCACAGAGGTCGCTGATCGTCGAGTCGAAGCTCTCCTAAAGGCATTTTCTCTTTGAGAAAGAACTCTAGAGAGGAAGAAGAGAGATCTCCGGAGAGGGGAGAGAGAAATCATCATCGAGCACTCCTTTAAGAACAAGGGAACCTTAGGGGTTTGGGGGCCCTCCTTCTAGCGCCAATCTATTGACACAGAAACTGATCGTCATCAGATCCCACTGGAGTGAAGGTTGATGAGGTCACCGTCGAGGACCTACAAAATAAAGTCCCATCCAGAGTCGGTGGGGGGTGGCTCCGGTAGGACCCTCCGATGATCAAGTCAGCTCTGGCCAATAGGAATGGAGTGCTCGGGAATGATTTTCGTAGAGCTTAGAGAAGGGAAGGAGAGCTTAGAGTTTAAAGATTAGAGTTAGCATATCTGGAGGATCCTTTTTATCGACGAAGTTTGATGGTGACAGCTGCAGCTGCCTGGTGGTGGGCCGCTTGAGGCTGTATCGGGTTTGATGTGGAGAGGATGGTGTCGTTAGGCCAATAGTGACAGCTGTGCCGTTCGATAGTGGTGGGCTGCTCGAGGTCTGGCGGAGTGAGGGGGACACCTTCTGTAGCATCACTTGTGTCATACTGATGGTGACTGTTCGGTCAGATTTAATGGCGGTAGCTCTGAGAAAGCGGACGTCGGTTGGTAGACCTCAGTATATATCGATTCCAAAGAAGTTTGGACTTCTAAAGGGGAAGCTCAGAAGGAGTTCGGCTCCTGTAGGCGTCTGGCTGGAGGAGTGCGGCTAAGGCTCGATTACTAGGGAGTTTGGAAGGAGCTCAGCCACTGAGGAGTCCGATCAGTCGAAGGGGATGTCTGGGAGGAGTTCGGCTCCTAAAGAAGTCCAGTCGAAGGGGAAGCTTGAAGGGAGTTCAACTCTCGCAGGCGTCTGGCTGGAAGAGCGCAGAGGAAGTTCGGCTCTTGCGGGAGTCCGACTGAAGCTCGACTGCTGAGGAGTTCGATCGGATGAAGGAGCTCGGCTAAGGCCCGGGCGTTGGGAGCTCGAAGGAGCTTGATCGCTGGGGAGTTCAGTCGGTTGAAGGGGTTCGGCTAAGGCCTAGATGCTAAGAGTTCGAAGAAGCTCCTCCATGACTACCGATTGTATTAAACTAAGCATCGAACTAGACTTCGATAGGAGCGAAATTTATCCCCAATAAAAAAATTAATTAAAAAAATAATAAAATTAAAAAAATTAAATTTTATTATTAATGGAAAGAGCTTAATTTTTTTATCATAATGAAATAAGTTTCAAGCAAAATGGAGCTAAAATGAAGAAGATATGAATTTCTAAAGAAATAAAATAAATAAAAATCAAATGAAAAAGAAAAATGGCTCAGCCAACTCCGTAAGCCAAGCCAAGCTGTCAAAGCCGACTCAACTACAGAAGCCACCAGCTGGTCCATGATCCAGGCATGGACCGCCAGCTCAGTAGAAATTGATGAATCATGGAGCGACACGTGGTGGACCTACACCCTTAAAGGGTTCACAGAAAATCTATCGCAGCTCATAGGATATTTTGGTCTTTTCACTCGGCAACTAGAGTGCTAATTGGCTGTGGTGTGTGATGCGGCTGGTCCACACTGTCCATGGGAACAATTATATGATCAGACGGCTACGGTAGCTTGCAGTCAAGATCAAACAACTATGGTTATTTTCAGATTTAATTCAACTTCAGACTTCACGCGGATCGCCATCCAACGGCAGCGTGCAATCCAGAGGATGATCCAACGGTCCAGAACACTCCCGATGGTAATCAGAACTCTAGAACTCAATCCAATGGCCAGATTTTCTCCTAATTAATGCAATCAGATGGTCAGAATTTAATCCGACTTGATCTAAGCTGATACACATCCAATTTTGATGATTTTTGGATCGTTGGATTCCTATTGACGGCCAGATTTCATTTAGAGCAGTAGAATTCATCTAGAACTTCTTTTTAATCCAATTTTTACTTAGATTTCTTCATATTTTGATAATTGAAGAGCTTCTTAGTCCCACATTGCCCAGAAGAAAACTCTCCAGCCCTTTTAGCTCTATAAAAAGGACCTCAGGCCTCTAAAGTTCAACATCTTCAATCAAGGTAAAGCTTTGGTACAGGGTGAAGCCAGTCTATAGGTTAATGGCTACTTCAAATCAATGGGTGCTGAGAAGAAGAGCTGGGCTTCTACACCATCTTTCTGCCAATGTCGATCCAAGATTAGAGATCGGACTATTTTATTTTATTTTATTTTCTTTTCTATGTATTTAAATTCTATAATTTTAATTAATAAAAATTTTATTTTTTGCTCTTTAATTTTTTGCACTTTATTTTTATTGTAATTTAATTTTTATACTTTAATTATTATTTTTTTATTTTCCTATAAGTAGATGCTAAGATCTAACTAGTAGATCTTAGTACCAAGTTTAAATTTCTGCAGCTTTTAATTTTCATTCCTTTTTATTTTCTGACTTCACTTTTGATTCCAAAACTCTTCTCTTTTCTTTTTTTTTTATAAAATTAAAGATTTTAAATTTAAAAATACTATCTTTCCTGTGGATTCGACCTGACTCACTGCTATCTACATATTTTTAATTATTTTAAGAAGTTGGATTAAATTGATAAACACGGTGTCTTAACGACAACATCATATTTTTATTAAGTTTTTGGTGCCATTTCTAGGGAAGAAATAGATGCTATTTTTTCTTTGATTTCTTTAATTTTTTATAAATTAATTATAAATATTTTTTTAAATATTGCTTACTAACCTTTTATTTATTTATTTTGCAAAAAAAAGAGAAAAGAAAAAAAGAGAAAAGGAAGAAAGCATCTAATCTTGGTGAGATCAATCCTAACTCTAGTCCTCTTTTCTTTTTATTTATTTATTTATTTATTTTATTTTAAAATTAATTTAAAAAATATTTATTTAAATCTAATTAAAAGTCTCATGATAAGATTAGAAATTCTAACTATTTAGAGCATACATCATATTAATTTTATTTTTATTTTTTTGGTGACTGCTGGAGGCAAGGTAAGCTTTTCAAAATTGAATTAGTTGCATGCATCTAGTTTAAATTACATAGAACCCTTTGATTGAAAATTTTTTAGGCATATTCATATTAAACCAAACTAAGGGCACAACCCTATTAAATAAGATAAGATGGAAATTTGATCATCTTTTCTTGGCCCACAAACAACCAACCAACATCCTGCATTGACCTAAGCCTTTAATTTTAAAATCAATTAGACATCAGCCCTAGAAACTCGAGCTCAACAGGATAAGAAACCCTAAGAGATTAGGATTAGTCAATTTGACTGGTGTCTGAAAAAATGGTTCAGAAATGACTGGGCTCGAAGGAAGGTGGTTTCTAATTGGTTCCATTCGCTTACCTGGCCAAGCATAATTGATATCTAAGGCAAGCAATGGAAGGACTCCCACTGACCTTACACTTACCTGACCAGTTGATTGGCTGATCCTACACCTGGAGGGCTTGAAGGTGACCTTGCCAGTTAGAAGCTATCTAGATCTAGGATAATCCTTAGTCAGGATAGATTGACCAACTTGATTGCTAACCAACATCAAATCTAATTAAACCTAATTCTTCTCTCTCTTCTTAGTTTTAGGATTTCTTAGAATCTCTTCTTTAGAACTCTTCTTTCTTTCTCCTTCTTTCTCCTCTAAAAATAAAATAAAATAAAATAAAATAAAACTAACAAAAAATATTAAAAATGATAATTAAATTAAATTAAAAATAATAAATAAAAAAATTTTAAAAAAAATTAATTTTTAATATAATAAAATAATAAAAAAATATACATAAAATTTTTTTTTAAAAAAATCTAAAAAAATTTTGGACCACACGTTAGGATTGCACTAGTACATATATGGTAGGAAATTACTTTACCTAATCTAGTTGAACCCAACCATAATATTGAAAGGCTGAACCGTATTAAATCCGATGGCTGAAAGTTTTAGAGAACCATCTAAGCAGATTAAGAAATATTTTATCCTTTCTACCTATAGCCCATCGACTTGTATCTAATTATCTAAAATTCATGCTACCCACTATGAGATCAAGCCAACCATAATCCAGATGCTCCCATCATTCTATGGGAACACCAATGAAGATCCTTATAAACATCTGGATGAATTCTTAGAAATCTGCTCTACGGTAAAAATTCAAAATTTAACTAATGATGCCCTCAAACTAATTTTATTTTTCTTATCATTAAAAGACAAAGCCAAGTACTGGCTTGGCATAATAGGGAGACCAATTAAAACTTGGGCTGAATTGCGAAGTAAATTTCTTAAGAAATTTTATCCCATAGGCCGAACCAACATTATGAGGTGAGCTATCACTGGATTTGCTTAGCTTCCAGGGGAACAGATTCATGAGTCATGGGAGAGACTTAAGGAACTTCTTAGAAAATGCCCACACCATGGTCTGTCTAAGTGGTAAATAGTTCAAGCTTTCTATGAGGGTTTAGAAGACCAATACAGGCAGATGGTAGATGTATCCTATGGAGGTGCATTCATGAACAAAAGTAAGGATGAAACCTATGCCTTATTTGAAACTTTGAGTGAAAACTCAATCAACCATGCTTCGTTATCTTTCTACCAAAAGTGGGTAGGGATTTATGATCCAAACTCTAGTTCTAAGTCTGACTTGAACCAATTAGCTCAAAAATTAGATAAAATCGATCTTTTTGCCCAAAAATTAGATCAAGTCCTAACCCTAGGTCAACAATCTACTACACAATTCACATCATCTTCTAATTATCAGAAGATTTGTTCAATCTGTGCTAGCCTAACCCATCATGTGAGTGAATGTCTTATGACTACACAGTTTTCACCTTTTATCCAAGTATAAGTCCAAGCTACTAAAGGCTACTCTAAGCTACTTAATGATCCATTTTTAAATTCATATAACTCTGGTTGGAGAAACCATCCTAATTTTTCTTGAAAATCACAACAGACTCAAGCTCAAACCCAAATTTTACCTATCCAAAACTATTAAAACAGGCCCTAATACCAAAACTATACCTATAATAATGGTTAGCCTAGTCAATTTACCCAACCATCATATAACAATCAGCTATCATACCCACCTCCTTAACAGACTAATCTAGCTGATGATAGATTTAACCAACTTCAATAATTGATTCTAACTTAACAGCAATCTATCGCCAGGCTAGAAGCTCAAATTGGACAACTAGCTGAGTCTAACACAAGGAGAGAACTAGATCAACTATCAAGCCTACCAATTTCAAACAATCCACCTAATGTCCACCAACCACCTAGACCAAGTTATCAATTTAATGTTCCACTTAAGAATCTTCAATTTTAGAATGCCAAAGTAATTCCGGAACTTAAAAGCTATAGGATTCTTATGGACCCATACCAAGATCAGGTGAGAGAAGCTAGTACTGATGCTAGCCAAAATAAAAATTTAAAGAAATAGGTTAGTACTGAGACTAACCACATAGAAGAATCTAAGCCCGAAACTAGTACTGATACTGGTTCTAGTTTAAATGAGATAGACAAAGAAAGAAAGAAAATAGATGATTTACTCGAGACTTATAAACCTAATATCATATTTTCTTCAACCCTAGAAGCCGATTCTTTTTATAAAAATCAAGAGGCATGCAATGAAGTGTCAATGGAGTTGTTTAAGCAAGATCACATTAATTTATCTTTAGAATTAAAACCATCTTTAGTCATCCTTCCAGCACCCATTGAATCAAACTTAACTCCTAATACAAAAACTCCATTCATAAGCATTTTAGAAGAATAAATAGGAGAAATTCTTAATAAATATGGGTCTGAGAATGGGGTAACAAATTATGTCCCTAAAATTAATAATGAATATATCAATAATGGGATTATAAATTATCTTCCTGAGATTGGCAATCCAAAACCACTGAAATTTGTCAATCCAATATTTGACACAGGATAATAAGCTATATTGTGTCTGGCTAAAGATGGTAAACTTAATGTTTATTGGGAGGTAACCCAATATTTAGTTTTCTTTAGTTTAATTTATCTTTTTATTTAATTTTTTTTTAGGATAATTTGAATAAGTTGGAGGGAGAGCTAAAATTTTTAAAAGCATATGCTGGACCAAAAATATACTGAGTCAGGTGTATTCTTTCTTGTTCTTTATTATATTCTTTATTTTTTCTTCTCCATTAAGGACAATATCGATTAAGTTGGGGAAGGGATAAAAATAAAAATTTTAAATTTTATGTCCTCAAAAAAAGTTAGTATTTAGTATTTAGACACCTGATTATGCTTAAGAATTGAATTAAACTAAGCATTTTTAAAAGAACATTGATACACAGATTAGAGAATCTGTGAGATATTGAGGAAACAAGTATTAAAAAAGCCCAATAAAGAGTTAAGCCTAAAATATAAAAAGTTTTTCTTTTGAGTATTTCTAATTATTTCTACTAGCATCAAAGGAAAGTCTACTTTTTATGGGCTTGTGTAGGATAACTATACGTTTTCTCACATAAAAAATTTATTTAATAAAATAGTTTTCAAGTACTTCTCACTGAGTAATCGGGCCTCTTTGCTTAAGCAAGCATTGAGTTTCGCATCAAAAAGTGAGAAGGACAAAGAAGCTCGTTGTAAAGCTAGTCCTAACTCGTAGCTTGTTTGATTCGAGCTAGTAAGTCTGAGGGATATTCTATACCTAGTGCCCTAAAGTCAACTGGTTTAGGAGTCATTGATCCAAGACTCGCTACATGGATCAAATAGAAAGCTTAAGGGGTTAGGATACTCCATAGTGGTATAATGTTAAAAAAATTAAAAAAAAATATTGGTTTTCCATCGAGTAATCGGATTCTATTGCCTAAGTAACAATGATATTCATATCAAAAAGTGCATAATGTAAAAATAAAAATCAATAAATGAAGGGCGGAAGTAGCAATATACTTGCCTATATGAAAGTTTAGACAAATCAAAGATAAAAGTGGGATAATTTAGAAAAAGTCTAAAAAAATTAAATATTTTTTACTTAATTTTTGTATTGATAAGTATCAATATCCTAATGATATATCTCACTTAAGCTCTACTGAATATCAATGGTCATTTTAAAAATTGTTTAGATAAAATTCGAAACTCTAAAGTTAAAAGATATTTAAAACTAAATTCCTTCTTTACTCGAGGACGAGCAAAGCTTAAGTTGGGGAGTATGATAAGTATCATAAATTCATCAATAAAAATATTAATTTATTAATTAATTTATATTAATTTTTAAGAATTATTAATTAATTGATACATATTTTTAAGAAATTTATATTTTTATTAATTAAAAAATTAATTAAAAAAATAAAATTAAAAAATAAAATTTTATTATTAATGGAAAGAGCTCATTTTTTTATCACAACAAAATAAGTTTCAAACAAAATGGAGCTAAAACAAAGAAAATATGAATTTCTAAAGAAATAAAATAAATAAAAATCAAATAAAAAAAGAAAAATGGCTCAGTCAGCTCTGTAAGCCAAGCCACCAAGCCAAGCCAAGCCATCAAAGCTGACTCAGCCATAGAAGCTACTAGTCGGTCCATGATTCAGGTGTGGACCACCAGCTCAGCAGAAACCAGCGAATCATGGAGCGACACATAGTGGACCTAGACCCTTAAAGGGTTCATAGAAAATCTATCATGGCTCATAGGGCATTTTGGTCTTTTTCACTCGACAACTAGAGCACTGATTGACTGCAGTGTGTGGTGCGGCCAGTCCACATGGTCCATGAGAACAGTAATTATGCGATCGGATGGCTGCGGTAACTTGTGGTCAAGATCAAATGGCTGTAGTTATTTTTGGATTTGATTCAGCTTCAGACTTCATATGGATCACCATCCAATGATAGTGTGCAATTTAGAGGATGATCCAATGGTCCAGAATGCTTCCAACGGTAATCAGGACTCCAAAACTTATTCCAACGGCCAGATTTTCTTCTAATTAATGCAATCGGATGGCCATAATTTAATCCAATTTAATTTGGGTTGATATACATCCGATTTTGATGATTTTTAGATCGTTGGATTTCTATTGATGACCAAATTTTATCCAGAGCAGAAAAATTCATCTAGGACTTCTTTTTAATCCAATTTTTATTTAAATTTTTTTATATTTTGACGATCAAAGAGCTCCTTAGTCCTACATTGCTTAGAAGAAAACTCTCCAGCTCTCTTAGCTCTATAAAAAGGACCTCAAGCCTCCAGAGTTCGACATCTTCGATTAAGATGAAGCTTTGGTATAGGGTAAAGCCAGGCTATGGATTAATGGTTGCTTCAAAGCAATGGGTGCCGAGAAGAAGAGCTGTGCTTCTACATCATCTTTCTGCCAATGCCGATCCAAGATCAGAGATCAAACTATTTTATTTTATTTTATTTTTCTTTTTTATATATTTAAATTTTAAAATTTTAATTAATAAAAATTTTATTTTTTACTCTTTAATTTTTTGCTCTTAATTTTTATTATAATTTAATTTTTATACTTTAATTATTATTTTTTTATTTTCCTGCAAGTAGATGCTAAGATCTAACTAGTAGATCTTAGTACCAAGTTTAAATTTCTGCACCTTTTAATTTTCATTCTTTTTTATTTTTCGACTTCACTTTTGATTCCAAAACTCTTCTCTTTTTTTTTGTAAAATCAAAGATTTTAAATCTAAAAATACTATATTTGCTGTGGATTCGATCTGACTCACTGCTATCTACATATTTTTAATTATTTTAAGAAGTCAGATTAAACTAATAAACACGGTGTCTTAACGACAACATCGCATTTTTATCATATACCAAACCGTTATGCATACTTTATTGGACAAGATTCAAAGAACATACAACTATGAAGTGTTAATAAACTAAACAAAGACTAATGCTTATTATATATATAGTGTCATACACTGTGGTAACATATGCGAATTCTATCATATCAACAGTCCACTAATGAACCACAAAATGACTCACCCCATCAAATATGGATATAATAGACTAAAGATTTGGTACCACATATGCACTTTCAATTTTGATAATCACATGTATATCTACATTGCAACCTTGAAAAGAGAAAGAAGGGAAAAAAGAGAGAGCGATATAAGGTTTTCAAAAGGAAAGCCGAACACCATAGATAAAAGGACCTAGGAGCAGCTACAGATGCAGACAATGAGTACTATCTACATGTACCTGATGGATGAGGTAGTGATCCATGTACTTGGTGAAACTTTTCTGATGGTGTTATGGTTGAAGTGAGGAAAGTTGTACATGATGAAGTCCCTCACCAATGCTCTCTTTCTTTGGAGGCAGTTCTACCAACTATGGATGATTGAGGGATAGATCATGCAAGAATATCTCAGCCATTTTCAGAAGATTCTCACCAATCTTCTCACTTTTTTCTTCATATGAATCCTTGGTGACTGCTTTTCTAGTGGAAAAGAGCACCATCAAGATGGATAAGGTTATTGCGGTGATTCTCTAGAATGAGATTCTTAGGAGGAAGAATCCAACTTTGAACTTAGATGGTGGTAGCTCAGCTTTGGCAGTTTCTAGAGGAGCAGGTGGCAACAGACGAAGTAGTAAAGGATTGCAAGAAAGACAATCCAGATTCAAGATTAGGAATCCCAGCAAAATCAGATACTACCGATGCGATGAGTTAGGGCATCATGTCAAAGATTGCCTGCAGCTCAGGGATTGAACGAGGGCTACTATAGCAATGGTCAGTAACAAGTCAGAGAATGATGTCCTGATGATATCTGATGAGGTATTTACTTCTTTTCAGTAGTGGATTTTAGATTCTGCATGCACATATCATGTTCATTGCAAAGAGAAGTAGTTTGACTCCCTCAAAAGCAGTGAGGATATTATTCATCTATCGGATGGATCAAGCAGTGCAATCAGAGGCATCGAGATAGTCAGCTGGAGGGCACATGATGGTGCAGTGAGAAGATTGGGGGAGGTCGGATACATACTTGATTTCTAACAAAATCTTATTTCACTGAGCAGACTAGATTCAAATGGCTACAAGTGGGTAGTTGATGATGGAATCCTAAAGGTCATGCATAGTAATAGAATTATTCTGAAGGAAAAGAAGAAGATGAGAGGGCATTACTTTCTAGCAGGGAGCCTAGTATGAGGTGAAGCTTTAGGAGCCAGAGGGAGGTTAGTGCGAGGTAGAGCTCCAGGTAGAGGTGGATCGAGCATGAGATGCGAGATTCAGAAGGATGAGAGGCGGCATCGTAGAGTAAAGTTTCTATTGCTGCAGAAGACTTTTCCAAGCAGATCTTTGGTTAGAGTGGACACAACCATTGATGACGATGGGATCGAGTGGTTTGGCTTGACTTCTACATTTGCCTATCCATGAGATAGCAGGCGTGCCCTAGGGCATAGGGGCAAGACAAATCACAAGCTCTTAGAGATAGGTAGAGGCCAAATGTCAAGTCAAGATGAAGATTGTTGAGAAAAATATCGAGATTCAATCTATAATAAGCCTAGAATAAGATCAAAGATGATGAATAGAGTCCAACAAGCTTAAAAATAAGCCAAATGAGGTCCAGATGGAGAAATTACATGCAAATGAAGGTTAGGGTGAGGCAGCCGGCCCTCGAGCCTGCTAGAGGAGCCCACAAGCGGCACGAGCTGGCGATGGTGTAGCCCAGACTGGTAGCACATGATAGTGCTAGTCTA